>CM076414.1:29404491-29416143 GCA_038363315.1 Mugilogobius chulae
CCCTTGCACCTTCTTTGATCTGTAAATATCTTTTTTTAGACTAAACCTGCAGCTTTGTAAGCAGCTCTTTTCACCTCCCTGTGCCTTTATCTGACGCACAAGTCCACACAGCTGGATCCTCCTCAGACATGCCTTCTTTAAGAGAGAGAGAGGGGAAAGATTGTGCAAAGTTTTCTGGCTGATTTTGAATAGCTGGAGGATAGCTTTAATGTCTTACACCGCACATGAAGAGACAGACTCAAGCATAACAACTTTAATCTCAGCTTTATAGCTCAGAGAATCTGTTTGATCAAAGCCAGTTGTGGTGTTGTGGGTTTTATATTTACGTGTAATTAAAGCTCTTTGACTTCAGACGTTTAGTAATAAACACGCTGAACCAGTTGACCCATGGCCAAGAGTGTTCAATGATACAGTTTACCTTAAAATGCAAAGAAGCTACAGTATATTGCACTGTGGAGTTCAACCATGCTCTTACCTATATTTGGAGGTTATGTTATGTTAATACTAGCAGTACAGCTAAACATTTGGCCGGGCTGGTGCTTAGTGACACCATCATACAGTATTGTACAGGGTTTCTGCAGGGGTCGAGAGGAGACCTTTTTAAGATCACACAACATATAAAGTCGTAATGTATTTCACAGTGCGGCTTCTTCTTTTCCAGACGGCTTCTTAAGGTAATTTTATATTTTTTAACTCTAAAATCTAATGCAATTTATCTAGAATGCAAGCTTGTTTCATTTGTTCCATCAACTAAATAACAGTATAAAAAACTCACCAGTTGTGTTAGAAAATTGAGAATATTATTGAAAGTTTTTCGATGAAGCTCCAGCAGTGTGAAATGGAAATTACTTCATTAGAAATGTACGACCTATGCAAACATTTTTAAGACTAACAATGGCACATTTAATTCATAACTTTAAACTTTATTATTTAAGATTTTATATATATATATTTTTTTATTTTATTTACTTTTATTTAACCAGAAAGTCCCACTGAGATTGACAAGGACTAGCGGTAGAAAACCGGAGTACATGCAAACTCACTTGGGAATTGAACCAAGGACCTTACTATGAGGCCAAACCGCTGCACCACTATGTCACAAAAAGAAACTCTGTAGAGAACATGAACTCTATTGATAGCTTAATGTGAGAGTTAAGGTTAAACAACTTCAAGTTTACCAGCGTAAAAACTGCAAAATATACTAGATGTTTTGACCTAATTTATGATTTTTTTGTTTTTTGCATCTTATGCATTTATCAATATGAAATGCATCAGGCATAAAGTGTCACGCCTTTTCTGTCAGCACAACATAAATATGTCATGATAGCATCCAAATGTGATGTATTGCAGATTTATAGGCCTTGACAAAGTCATGCAATCTATTGTGCTAAGTTTTCTTGTGGAGGGTCTACACAAGGCATTAACCTTTCTTGCATTCTTTAAAATGAAGAGGTTCTTTCATTGCTTAAAAAAAATAAACATTGCAAGGGTTTGTGTAGATCTAGACAATTTATCTTCAACATGAAAACTGGAAATAATAAAAAAAAGTATTGTATTTAAATTTGTACAATATGAAATGTTTACACTGTTTAGGAGATTTGTGAGGACTTTAAGCATCTTTAGTAGTACACCATTTTGTTCTTCAGTTTGTCTTTTTGCTATGGACTGGAACAAAGTTGTGCTGAAAAACAGATCACATTCTAACCCTGGATAAAATACCTAAATATTTGTACTGTGTGGTCAGCCTCTTGATATTTCCACCACTGAGGTGAGATAGATGATCACAACAAAGAAAAAGTGCTCACTGAAATATATTTAACAGATTTGAACAATATTTGAGAGAAATGAGTCTGAAAAAATTTTAAATAAATATACAAATGTGGTTTAACATTTACAGGCACATGGATAATCCAATGTTGAGTAATAAGTGTCATTTGAACGTTTACAACACTTAATCTGAAATGTCTTTAGCAGCTCTGAGCTAAATTTCCCACTTAAACCTTTTTTTTTTTTTTTTTGGTACCAAATCAGCTCTGGGGACTTTCTTGGAAAAGCCTGTGGAGCTTTGGGAGGGCTCGTGGAGAGGGAGCAGGGGGGAGAACAGAGGGATAAGTCCACATTTGGGAGCACATGCTTGGAGTTCCTGCGCAGACGTCTTCCCTCAGGTCATTCATAGATCTCCCACAGCAGGTCAGACTGTGCACTCTACAGCACTGCCTCAAAACGGCTTCACTTCACTTTCTTAACAATAGGCCGCTTTCATGACCACATTTCAAATACAGGGCAAGGGTCAAGATTCATCTATGGCTAAGAAACGATTAGAGCAGGCCAAGTTACAGGTCAGATCTGTGGAGAAGCCGCCTCTTTCACCTGGCACTAAAACAAATGTTGAAGATAATACTGTATACTGCTATAAGTATTATGTCTTATCTGTGTATGTTCCACTCTAAAACTCTAAGTCAATACTCTGGTTTAATTACAGCTTATAACTTAATAATAATATGTTGTGTATTCAAATGGGATTCAGTGACAAAGTAAAGGCAGTAGCTGTTGTTTTTAAAGAAAATAACTGCCAGTTTTAGCCACAAAGCTAATTTTGTCAGCAACAAACACCAAAAAATACATCTTATACACATTAAAGAGAAAAGGTAAAACAGACAGTCTCTACATTATATCAATGCAGTATGTGGAAGGAAAACAAACAATACCTATCAAAAAAGTATGTAATGTTTTATGGGTATCATGTTTTGTTTTGTAATTTAGATGTATTTGTTGCACAAAATCAAACATTCTAACAGCAGGCTTATAAATAACAAAGTCCATTATAGAAATTCTGTCACTCATTTAATTCTCATGAACAAAAATCTTTCAGTGATAAATATGCATTTGACAGAAGTCTTGAATGAAGGATGGAAACAATACACTCAAACTCAAATTAGTCATTAACATTGTTTTTGCAGGGTCTTATAACGTCAATAGTAAGTTTTAGTTTAAGACCTTAAAAGGTTTTAGATTTACCGTTGTAGGACTACACCTTGGCAGCACGGTGGCAGAGCAGATAGCGCTCTTGCCTCACAGTGAGAAAGTTGTGGGTTCGACTCCCGCATAAGGAGTTTGCATGTTCTTCCCTGTGTCTGGGTGGGTTTCCTCCGGGCAAAACGCAAGTGTTATATCTTCCAGCTATGGTAGTCCTGACCAATCTAGCAAAAAAGATCTGGAGATTGCTCACTGCTCCTGAGGCATTAGAGGATGAGTCAAATGCACAAGACAAATTTTCCTTTTTTTTAATTCTAAATTATTAACCTTTGTGTCTTCTGCTAAGAAATCTATGATAAATACAGCACTTTGTCAAAAAATGAGACCGCTGTGTACTGTCTTGAATAATAAAAAAATTTTGTTTTCATCAGGAGCCGAATGCTGCGCTCTGATTGGCTGTAGTTGGCTGGTCCTCTCTAGTTTCACTTTGTTGTTTGTTAAAAGTAGCTTATAAGCCGTATTTGCAACCAAAGTGAATACATATTAACTGTGTGTTAAAGGATTTATGAGAGGAAGTTGTCAGATTTAAAACCTAAATTGTGTCAGCATGAAAATCAGCTACTCCACCTTTAGCCTTCACCTTAAATGACGGTGTAGTCCCTCATTCATCCAGGAGTGATCCATAGTAGAAGTCTTCAAAGTAGTCATCTGGACAGTGTTTCCGAAGATCAAGACGTTTCGACTCTCATCCGAAAGTCATTTTCAATCTGTCCAGATGACTACTTTGAAGACTTCTACTACTTCACCTTTAATGTTCGCATAGATCTTACATTTTTCTTTGAAGCGATTTCTGTCAGATTTCTACCAGATTTCTATTTCACATTACTGGATCTTTGTCAGAAAATTCTCAATTATATAACACTTCTGCTGTTATTTATGTGATGGAGGAGATGGAATGCTCGGTTGCTGTAAAAATTGTCGCTTTTTTGTTTAATTTGTATGCATTTGTGGTCTTAAAAAGGTCTTTGAGTTTGACCTCTCCATCGCTGCAGAAAGCCTGTATCAAAATCAATGTGTTGTGTCAAGATTGCGCCTATAAAACTAAGATTTACACACAGACTAAAGTATTCTCAATCTTTCTTATGCACAATGCAGCTAATTTTTCATCCCACCTCTCTTTCTCTTTTTTTCCACCCAAAAAAATCTCCTCCTCCTTCTATCGTCTTTTTTTTTTTTTTCCAGGAAAGTCCCCCGCGCCGCTCCGTTGCCCCCGCCGCATTAGTCATGGAACAGTATTTGAGAGGACAATCGGCCCACGTTGTCAGACAGTGTTTGTGTGTTGAATGAAGAGCCTCCTTGAGTCACATCACTCTGGATTAAAAGAGTGTGGAGAGCACGAGGACCACAAGGGCTTCACTCAGCGGCAGCTTTAGGTCTGTCAGGGCTATAGTGGCGCTTTGACGATAAAGCCGTGACCCCAGGGAAGGGTTAAAAACACAAGGACACAGAATCCGGCCCACACTGGTCACACGTGTGCAGGTGATGGCAGATCTGCTGTTGGTTTTGTTCAGGTGTGACAGTGGCATTCGTCTCGTTGTGGAGTCTTTGTGAACACTGGTTGACCCTTATTTAACCAGCAAAGTCCAAGCATTGTGTTGACTAAAATCTTTTACTGGCTGGTGACAGATACACCTTTATTCAGTCATGACAGTAGAGCTGGGCAATATTAGGCATTTTTGCACTGTATGAACTTTTTGTTGTTCCTGTAACCATTTTAGCTCCTGGCCCCCTTTCTGTCGTGTTCCCACATAAGACGGACTAGGAACCAGGGAGGCCAATGTGGAGATCAACGTAGCTCCTGATCTAGAGCAAGTACTTCTCCCTCAGACCGAGAATCTTTCAGTGAAGCAGCGACGTAATTTGTGACGCTGTTTACGCACGTTTTAACACATGCGACGCACTTCAGTAACGCCAGGCATGTCGGAAAGTTTTTGTAAAAATAATAATGGCATTAAAGTTTACTGATGGCGGTGAGAGATGGACAGGTGCAGAGGTACAAGCACCGCTAAGTCTATACGCTAACGAGGAGGGACCCCCCCCCCAAAAAACCAAAAATGTACAAACTGATGTGTTGTAGAAGTGTTCCTGATTTCTGGTTCTTGGCACTTTCATGCGGGAAATTGCCTATTGTGATAAAAATAAAATCATGAGCTCATCTCTTTGACAATCTGCTTTTTTTAAATGAAATCTTTATACTGTGAGACGGTGGCACGGTGGTTGTACAGTCACGCCATTTGGGCTTCTGTCCTGCATATTCACTGGTGTTTGGATATGAGAATTAGCGCTGCGTTCAAACATGAATTTGAGCGTGCGTCGGGTCTGTGTTCGCGTTTGTGTGATAAGCGGTAGTCTACCGCACGTCAATCATCAGTCTGCCCAGTTGTTCCAACTCACGGTTTGTGAGAGAAACAACGTCAGTAAGGGAGAAGGATGAATGTCATGCATGAGAGAGAATGAAACTATGCCCAGCAGGTGGTTTCCTCTGGGCACTCCAGTTTCTTCACCAACCAATAACATGCAGGTTAGGGAACTCTTGGAGGTGGTTGGAGGTTGAGGCGCCAGGTGTTTAGGCGATTCGCTTCTGCTGCTGTCACTGACTGAGAGGGGAGGGTTGTTAAGCTTAAGGAATGATTACAGGCTGAAAATGGAGGATTTAATAGTTAAAATGGATGTGAAAGATGTAAAATTTGCGCAAATCAGAACCTTTAAACGTATAATATTCTCCTGCTCTTTGTTTGTGTATACTAAAAATGTATTGGTGACTAATTTTTTGGTGCAGTTTCATTCATGCTTTTGAAACTGTTCATGAGTTTGCACCAAGCGCTGAAGTTGCCATAGTAACTATTTTTTTTTTAAAACACTTGTTCAAAGCCTGTAGAAATAGTTTTTAAGCTTTTTATGAAAATGGAGCAGAGCTGTGTAAAATTGCTAACTTTGATGATAATAAGCTAAAACGATCATTTTCATCCGTGGAATAGTCCAACTTTGGAACATCTACATTTAACTGAGCACTATACTTGAGGCTACAGTGGACAGGACACATAAAACTAAAATATAAACTTAAGTGGAGAAATGATGCAAAGGCATTTCCCTCCTCAATCTTTATGGTGAGTCAGAGATGCCCTGGGACAGATTGGCAAAGGCTTTCATTCTTCGGTAACTTCCAAAATTCCCAATCCCACACTGACAATCATAAATGTAGCAGTGCTGCACAACACAAGCACACAGATGGAACGTTAGACTTAGAGGTATGATATATGGCAGGGCTATTCAATTCTATTTGCCAGATTTGTCAAAACACTCTGTTCAGGGGGCTGGATTACAAAACTGAATGGCAGAGAAACTATTTAATAAACCATGCTATTTTCATTAAGACAAAGACAAAATACAATGATGCTCTGTCACTTAAAAACAGGCTAAACAAATCCATTGTCAATGAACAATCAAACTTGCATTTCAAACCAAGACTAAATCTAATCTACATTTAGATTGCATCAGAAATAATGCACAAGTTGAATAAAACTAGACCACAGAATCTGGACCAAGATGTAAACCAAGAATAGGCCTAAACTAAAGTCCTAAAGTCTGCAACCTTTAGCAGCAAAAGAGCCACATTTGCTTAATTCAAACTGTCTTTAGGTAAAAATGTTTAAGACACTTTGGTGAATTTACATCAAAAATGTTCACCAAAAACAGCAGATCTAGACCAGGCTATATTGCCTGTCATGAAATATGGTTCTGCTTTTCATGCTGGGCCAAAACATTGTATTTAGTGGGCCACATTTGACCCCCGAGCGGTAATTTGAACAGCCCTGGTATATGGTGTTTATTGCAATGAACTAAAACAGTATTTCAGGCAGTTCTTGACTAAAGACATGTCCTATCGATCACATTTTTTTCCCCTAAAAAGCACTCCAGCTAAAACCAGCAAAGGGATCTCTATAATCTAACAATTTATTTCTCAAACTTTGTATTTGCCTAAATCGACTCCCAAGTGGCTCAAGGCCTTTTGTATATTCCTTCTGTGTCTGTGTAGGTTTCCTCTGGGTGTTCTATTTCTTCTACCAATAAAAACCAGCCCATTCTATATACGTAGAATACGTAGATATACAATGAAATGTCAATAACGTAACAGTAACGTATTGTCAACTTTCAAAACTGAAAATCAAACCGAATATGATTTTAGCGTACCTTTACACCCCTGTAACATCCAAGTCTGAGGGTCCAAAGTTAATTTTCAAGGCCCTGAGAAAAAGGTTGGGACACTGAACTAAACCGATAAAGGCTTAAAGCTTTAATGATGCCCATTTTTTCCCACCAACAGATTTAACCTTTAACAAAGCATCTAACAACACAATCAATAGTTCATTTGCCACATAAATCCCACTGTTTGTTGTTGGAGTTGGTTGAACACATAGGTGAGCTGTTGGGCTCGGGGCTTGGCGGTGCCTGGCAGTGCTCGTTCTGCTCCTTCGTTTAAGCTCTTTCTTTATTAAGTGAATATGTGTCAAGCTTTCATCTTCTTAATGCTGCGTGCATTTACATTCCAAACCTGTTTAGCAGCGTCTAAGAAGATATTGTTTGAAAGGGAGACGTAGTAACTCAGGGAGGGCACAGATTTATCTTTTGGAGATTTACTTTGTGGTGTGAAAGGTCAGTTGTTTGAATCAGCTGACTGAATAGTGAGCATAGGCTGTAATAAATTGCAAACAAGGGAAATTAAACATTAGGCAGTTTGTCACAGCTGATGTGTTGGCATCTAAAGCAGTGCACATAATACAGCTGATTTCCCCAGCAGCATTTAAAGACGGTTGGAAGGAACTCCAAGAACTAATTTCCCTGCAGAATGTGGTGTAAAAAGTCAATACTATGCCATATTTTCACCAAGTTTGCAATAAGTTCATTGTAAACATTTTGGAACTAACTTAAGATGAGGCACTGCAGCTTAGTTTATTTCGAACACAGATGAACAACAATCAATAACAATCCATAAAACATGAATACATACAATAAAGCTGTTTAAATAAAACACAAAATACTGAAGAACAGAAATACATCATTTGTTCATGTGTTTGAAAAGGAAGAAGTCAAGACTAAAAAGTCGGTTATGTTTTATAATAAGGGGACATTAATTCATTGATTATCATCATGAATTCATTATATGTTTATAGGAAATGAATGCATGAATTTATGGTGATTCATGATGTATTCATGTATTAGTTCACCATGAGTCATCAAGAACTATCATGAACTCATTAAGAATTATGATGAATTCAAGTGGTTTCATGAATGAGTTCATTTGTGGATTCCACCATTATTTAATCTAATGATTTAACATAGCCATAACATAGAAATCATGTTTTTTTTTTTCAAAATATGTTTATTGATTTAACTTAAAACATGTAAACAAACAATAGGCCCGTTCATACAAAGTGTGATATTGTAGCATGCATATGTTTCAAAATGAAAATGCCCTTTTAACAATAGCTGAAATTTCAAGTCCAGTATATACCAAGAAAGGTTCCCAAGTCTTAGCGAAGATGTCATCTTTATGATGCAATCGACATGTTAAGTAATCCAGAGTTATAAAACACAAAACTGTCTTTTGCCATTGAGTTTTAGAAGGAACTTGGTCAGAAATCCAATTAAATAAAAGACACTTTCTAGCACAGAAAGTCAGCATTCTATAAAGTTTCTTTTTATACTGTCCGTCGACAACAGGATCAACCAACCCAAGTAATAAAAATAAAGGATTATTGTTCAATTTGACTGAAAGAATTGTGTTAATTTCTTGTCCAATTATTTGCCAGAACTGTTGTACTTTTGGACATGACCAAAAACAATGTGTAAGGGTACCAATTTCAATTTTACATTTTAAGCAATAAGGAGATGTGTTAGGTTTAAATTTATTTCGTACATAAGGGGAAATGTGAGCTCGGTGGAGAATCAATAACTGAGTTGCTTTGACCCTGTTGCAAACGCAGAGTGTTTTCACATTTCTCCAGACATTTTCCCATTCGTCTTCAGTAATTGTACAATCAAGTTCCCTTCCCACGCCTCTTTCATATGAGATGTGTTTACAGTAGAGTGCTCGTTAAGGATACTGTAAAATATTCTAATAGAATTGTTGGATTTGCTTAAAAAAATTTGCCTTTCTGTGTTTGATATTTTCTCAAACTCCATATGTGTTGTACCTTTCCTAATAAATCACTCATCTGCAAGTATGGTAAAAGTCCTTCCTCGGGATATCATATTTCTCAATTAGCTGGCTGAATGACATTAGATGAGGCCCCTCTAAAAAATCTTTTAGCCTGGATAGGCCTTATGTGCCCACAACTGAAATCTATTATCAATCATACCAGGTAAAAACTCAGGGTTATTACAAATAGGGGTAAAAACAGAAGTTATTTTGACCTGCCTTCTATTTTCCTTATTGATCGCCATGCCATCACTGTAGTGATAGTGATAGGGTTAGAACAAACCGTCTTAAGGGACTTAATTTTTTTAAGGAACAATAACACAGTCAAAGGACAATCAGACAGGGCTCTTTCTATATCTACCCAAAGGGAAGTAGGTTTGTCACACACCCAATCCGCTATCACACGTAAATGAACACTGAGTTGATAGTTTCTAACATCTGAAAAATCTAGGCCTCCATTCATTGATGAATTGCATAGCATGGCAATTTTGAGGCGAGGTTTCCTCTTGGACCATATAAAGGAGCTAAACCAGCCATTTAACTGTTTAATCACCTTATGAGGCAATAGAACTGGAAACATTTGTAATGGGTAAAGCAACCTGGGAAGAACATTCATCTTCAGTAGTGCAATTCTGCCCATCCAAGAGACTGGAAGAGTATTCCATCTCTCCAGGTCAAGTCTAATACGATCCAGTAAAGGTGGAAAGTTTGCTTTATACATCTGCTCAAAAACCGGGGTTACATGTATTCCTAAATAGATAAAACCATCTGCAGACCACTTGAAAGGGAAGGGATCTACAGGTATCTGTTTTAAGGTGCCCAGAGGCATTGCCTCGGATTTGTTAAAATTTATTTTGTAGCCAGAGAAATAACTGAATGCATTAATTTTCCTGATAAGATTAGGTACAGACACCTCGGGTTTTGTCACTACACCAGGACATCGTCAGCATATAGAGTGATTTTATGTTCTCTATCTGAAATTTTGAGGCGCTGATAGTGTTATCTTTCCTGATGGCCTCGGCCAGGGGTTCCATTGCTAAGGCGAACAGCAGTGGCGATAGGGGGCAACCCTGTCTCGTTCCCCTGAAAATAGAAAAGTAAGGAGAACGGAGACCATTCGTAAGCACTGCTGATAGAGGATTATATATAAAATTTTGATCCAGCCAATGAAAGTTGCACCAAGGCCAAATTTTTGTAGTGTATAGAATAAATAGGACCATTCAATGCGGTCAAATGCCTTCTCGGCGTCTAGAGAAAGCACAAGACCTCTTTCTGAATGTTGATGAAAGTACTGAATAGTATTGAGCAGCCTTCGCATATTATTATATGAATTACGACCTTTAATGAATCCAGTTTGGTCTTCGTTAACTAAAACTGGCAGTAGATTTTCTAATCGAACAGCTAATATTTTAGACAGAATTTTCATGTCCACATTTAAAAGTGAAATTGGCCTATATGATGCGCAGTCTTCCGGGGCCTTGCCTTTTTTTAAAATTAAAGATATATTTGCTTCTCTTAAGGATTGGGGTAGCATCCCTTTAGCAAAAGAATCATTGAACATATTTAACAAAGGATCAACCAGTTGTCACAAAACTCTTTATAAAATTCAACACTTAGTCCGTCCGGACCAGGGGATTTCCCAGATTGTAACCCTTTAATGGCATTAAGAACCTCTTTTTTGGATATTGGCTCATTGAGACATGTTCTATGCTCTTCTGGTAAACACGGAAGCTCCAGAGAAGAAAAAAATTTTCCATGTTCTCAAGGCAATCGTGTTGCTGTTCTGACTTATACAAAGTCTTGTAAAAGTTTTGGAAAGCGTTGTTAATGTTTAAAGTGTCGAAAGTTTGTCTCCCTTGATCATCCACAACAGAGGAAATTGTTTGCGAATCTGCTTTTTTCTTTGTCAAATATGCCAAGTATTTTCCCGCTTTATCGCCATATTCGTACAATTTTTGTTTTGCGAATCTTAACTGGCTCTCAGCTTCTCCGGTCAAAAGCGAATCTAGAGCACACCTGAGGGCAGTTACCTCTTTGAGTTTCAGCGAGGAAGGGCGCTGAACATACACTCTCTCAGCATGCTTTAACTTGGACTCGAGAATTTTCCTTTGTTCAGCCTGTCGTTGTTTTTTAGCAGATGTATAAGAAATAATAATACCACGAGAAAATGCCTTAGATGTCTCCCATAAAAGCGATGAGTTTGTAGTGGAAGGCACATTTGTTGACAAAAAGAACTCAAATTCTTTCTTAAAATATGATAAAAAACTCTGATCTGTTAAGATAGAGGGCTTAAATCTCCAATGTTTAGTTTGGTTTGCTGGGTTTGAAAAATTATATTGTAAGAACACCGCAGCATGGTCAGATATGATAATTGGACCTATAGAGCTTGAAATAACAGAGTATAGTAAAGTTTTGGG
>CM076414.1:29423141-29810641 GCA_038363315.1 Mugilogobius chulae
TACTGGCCGCAAATGTGCAAATACATATTCTTCCAAACTCATTCAGCTCCACACTTCTCTTCTCTCGTCTTTGCAGTGTCTTTGTACTTGAGTTGAAAGCCTGTCGTCGTTACACTCAGTATAATTTCTGTGGTTTGTGGTCAGTCAGCTCCAGTCAAACTCACCTCCTGAAGCTTCATCTGCTGCAAAGTCCTCGTCATCGTCCAGTAAACTGTGAGCGGCCTGAACTCTCTTCTCCGCCTCCAAATCCTCCGGCAGCGGCACCTCTCCCCAAACCTTCGAGGCCTGGGACACCTGCAGCAGACAAAAGAAGATAAAGGTTATAAAAGGAGCTATTGTGGTATTTACTTTTGCAGTTTATGAAGGTTGTGAGAAAATCAAGTTATTAATTTGTCATTTGACCTCCTGCGTTGGCAAACCGATATTTTCCAATGCCTATTCCAATATTTGAAATTTTAAATCCATGATAATCCACGCTTCAGCAAATTGGTCTGGTCACCACTCCCCTCGCCTGCGTTTCAGATCAACTCCATCAACAACAATCAGATTAGTTTGTTTGTGTGACGCAGATGAAACTAAGGACCTGATTTCGTCTGTCATTTAGAAGAAAATCTAACTTCACTTAGCTCACTTAAAACAGTTTTTTGCTTCGCTCATTGATTTTGCAGAAATTTACAATGTTTTTCAATTCCACTTGATTTTTTTTCAGCCCAGTCTCTGAAGAAAACGTAGATATACAACGGTTTTATGAAAACTGGTTTACAGCTTCTCAATAGGCTCGCCCTTAGTGACTCATGAACACTTAAAGGAACTATACAATTTGATTTTTTACAATAGAATAACTTAAAATCAGTATCCCCTTGCACAGATATCTTGTTAATGTTTCTATTCAAGTGAAAATTAGTCTGGTGTACTGGTGCGTTCAGACCGGATAGCTTATTTGCGTCCATGCCAGAGTTTGGAAAATCCATCTTCAGACGCGTTGGAAGTCCGCGTCAGCCAATCAGAGACTACACTCCTGTGACGCGTTGCTGTTCTCCTCTCACATCAAGGGGAAAGGAGAACTGAAGTGTTTTAATTACTTTTTTAACGAAAGTTTGGGGGCTTTTTTTCAAAGACTAGGTTGTTCGTTGCTATGAAAATCTGGAGACACGGAAAAACAAACAACACGGGACATGATCTAGACTGACAATGCCTCACATGGATCTATTAAAAATGCCACTGCTGTACGACGTGACACTGGAGAAGTCGAGGAGGACAGCAAAAGGAGCCTGGAGGAGGAGAAACTTAGCGATCAGGTAAGCTATGTTTCATAAATGCAGTAAGCTTTTAGCTCTCTCCCTTCCTAATTCTCTCTTTCATAGTGATCTGTCAATAAGCAAAACAAAGACTTTTGCAAACAAGCGGGAATGCAAAGAAGCGTGTCAGGTGTATAAAAAGTTGTCCCCCGACGCCTCGATGCACGTAGGGGCGTTTTCAGCGTCAGCTTCGAAAATATTCTGCGTCAAAATTAGCTTCACCGTTGCAAATTTAGACGATTAAACGCCGTCTGGTCTAAACGCACTATAATAACGTCTCACTTGTTCACCAAACTCCAATACGTTTGTCTGTTGTTGTTGCGTTGTGGTTAACTGCTCCTAGCATACTGGCACATCTCGCGCCTTACAGCTGTGAAAAATGCTGAAAACACATTGTTTCGGAGGTTGAGAATGAATTAGGTAAGTGAGCAAAACAAGTGACTTACTGTATGTAGGATTACGATGCACTACATTTCAACACATTAGCACACAAACTAGCAGAGACATCAGACAGTTAAAATGACTAGTAGCTCCTGCCCTGGAGTTAAGCACATCCTGAACTTCTCCACAATCAGGAGCAGAATCTCATGGAAACATTCTGTCAGCGGGACAAGCAGTGAAAAATGAAAGAGCTGAGAGAACGAGCTGTTAAAAACCACACTGTGATCTCCGTGTCATTTAATGTGTGAGCCAAGGAACAAAGGAGGAAGAGAAGGAGAAAGAGCAGTGAAATCCAACACTGATAAAAGCCTCAGGAGCTGCTCAGCTACGGTTACACTTAAAGTTCTACAACTGTGGTTCTCAAACGCATACCACCAATTACCACCTGATATATTATTTGACTGTCCTAAGTATCACCAGATTAAAAACTCAACTTGTTTAAAATTAGGCTAAATCAGATTTAGATACACAAGTAAAAGGAATGTCTTTAAATGAAAAACAAATATTTAAGCTGCAGATGGTTTTAAGGACGACAAGAGCCAACCCAAGAGACCACAGATTGAGAAACACACTTGCACTGAAGAGACAGAGAATATCTTTATGGTTTCACATTGCTTAGCCTTAAAGTTGAGGTAACTATTTTACTTGTAAATTAGTAAATTGTGTTTTCAAGAAAAAGGTTTGGGATAAACGCAGCACTTTGTGAGAAATGAGACCACTGAGAACTGTCTGAAGTGAATAATGAAGAATTCAATACCGGAGCTGGATGTTGTGCTCTGATTGGCTGAGTTTGTGTGGTTTTCTCCAGTTTGACTTTGTTGTTTGTAAAAAGAAGCTTAATGTCAATGTTAACCATATGTCATAGGGATTAAAGAGAGAAAGTTGTCAGATTTAAAACCTAAGTCGTGTTTGCAGTGTGAAAATCAGTTACCTCACTTTTAATGTAATAATGTGCTTAGTGGTCAGATTTCAACTGTCAAAAGGTAAGCTCCAAACAAACAAAAATCATTTCTGAGGATCATAAATAATTAGGCAAAAATGCATGTTATTAAACATGTGTAAACCACACAATATCAGTCTGGAAAGATGAAACATCAAGGCAATTAAAAAATAATTCCCTGCAGTGCTACATCAACAAGCAAACAAATCCATTTCCATGATGAATGAATCTGGTTGGCCAGGTTACAAATACAGTATATTAGGCGTATAACAGGCATCCAGAAAGACTATCAAAGCAGGTACTGAATATACTGTAAGTCTATCAGAGTGAACCAAATGTAGTGATGAGCAAATGAAGCTTTAGTGTCGAATCATTTGCCACATGTACCAAAGCATGAGTCAGTGTTTCACAAAAGTGTTTCGTTTGCTCCTTGTGCTCTCTTGTGGTAAAAAAACTGAATGCATGTAAAATAAAACTGTTTCACAAATAATCAAACGCTGATTTTATTGAAAATAACCAACACCACTGTATTAAGTAGCTTAACAGAATAAATGTTTGCAATTCATTTATTTATTTTTATTTCTAAAGTAACATTCAGACACAATCTACAACATATAAAGTGGATATGTGTGCGAGTCTTGAACCCTCAACCCTTCACACTCCAAGCAGACGCAGCTTTTCTTCGAAGAAAATTAATTCTTGCATGCATGCCAACAATTTTTTTTTTATCTAAACTTATTTTTTCATTGAGTCTTTAATCAATCATAAAACCAGGTCCAACATGAACCAATCCGGGTCTCTGAAGTGTCGCAGATCCAGGCTCTGCTGGGAATCTTGAAGCGATACTTTTCCTTTAACACAACTCGGCTGAAATGAACCACTTTCTTAAACCACCACGAACTGCGCTTCATTACGCTGATGACGTCACTTCCCGAAAACAACACAAGCTCCAATACGCGCTTCACTCTCCTCCCACCAGGAAAAACTCGATGTGTGTGCTGAAGCCTCATTCATTTTGCACTAACACAAAACTAAAACTCAGTCAAGGCTAGCAACATTTACAGCCGTTAGTTCTAAGCTTATGGATGATAAAATATTGAACCTTAGTCTCAGTTTAAGGCTTTAGTAACTTGAACATAAAACGTGTATCTTTTAGGTGTTTTGTTTTGTGTGTGAAACATCGAGTCACTGCAGCGTTCAAAGCTCATGAAGCTCCATGTGCTGCTGGAGCTACTGCAGCGGCCAAGTGTGAACCACAGAACATGAAAAATACTAATTAAAGGGCGTGTAAATATAGTCTGAACATGTGCAGGCCTTAAACACCAAAGGGACTCTGCATCAGTCTGTGTGTATATGTATATGTGTGTGTGGGATAAGAACAAGGCTGACTTCTTCTAATGTCCTGAAGCAGATGCTCACATTAAAATCCCTGCAAAGGATTTGAGATTTCTGAGTAAGACCCAATATAAACATAAACAACTTTCTGACCATTTTTAACTTATAACGACTTTTAGACTTGAAAATATGTTAACAATCCTTGTTTCAGTCAGAAATGGGTAATTGAACATTTTGAAAAGCCATGTGTGATTTAGCAAATTTACAGAAAATTTTTTTTGTAAGGGTGAGGTTTTTGTGAGGCTTAAGAAACCATCTGTAAGATTTTGTTTTCAGATGTTATAAACATGCCTAGATGTGTCCACAGATACAAGATCAACATGTCCAAATACACTAATATTACTACTGAAAGTCATTGTAAATCTGAGTTATTCTTAAAAAAAAAAACTTAAAAAAAAAAACGATGTTTGTTTGTTGATGTTTATATTTGGTGTTTTAGTTCTTATTTCACAATATTAGAGGATTATCCAATCAGAAAGCAGAAACTTGGTTGCCAGTTTGGTTTCTCAGAACCAGAAGTTAATTTCGAACCATGAGTCAGGAACATGTGTGAGTTTGAACTGATGTTGCTTCATGACACAGACACAACTGTCTGTAAGAGGTTCATCCACACAGTTCCCGTTAGGCTCCACCTATAATGTGCTAAAATCTAGGGAACAATCCATGACAAAGAGTCAAGTGTCTGAGAAAGTGACTTTCTGGTCATTACCCATGATTCAGACTCTTGCAATCCAAGTTCATCTGTGATTGTAATGCCTTTTAAGCCACCTGTTCTCAAATACAAAATCAAAAACATATCAGAACTGTGACCAGTGAATCAAGACAAGACTTGAATAGTGACAAAACAGACCGGTCCCATCCCTAATAGAGACGTGTAAGTTTAAGAGGTCTTAGGTTTAATTATCCAGGCTCTTCTAAGACCCTCCATCACTGCAGATAACAGCAGGTCTCATCTCTGCTCTGATATCTCACTCAGCCTCTAAGAGCCACTCTCGGTGCAGAGACAGAGGCTCAGGCAGTCGGCTCCTATCTGATCATCTTGATAAAGTCTATTGCATGCATGCAAGAATTAATTTTCTTCGAAGAAAAGCTGCGTCTGCTTGGAGTGTGAAGGGTTGAGGTTCAAGACTCGCACACATATCCATTTATATGTTGTAGGATTGTGTCTAATGTTACTTAGAATAAAAATAAATAAATGAATTGCAAACATTTATTCTGTTAAGCTACTTAATACAGTGGTGTTGATTATTTTCAATAAAATCAGCATTTGATTGTTTGTGAAACAGTTTTATTTACATGCATTCAGTTTTTTTATCACAGAGCAGAAGCAAACGAAACACTTTTGTGAAACACTGACTCATGCTTTGGTACATGTGGCAAATGATTCGACACTAAAGCTTCATTTGCTCATCACTACATTTGGTTCACTCTGATAGACTTACAGTATATTCAGTACCTGCTTTGATAGTCTTTCTGGATGCCTGTTATACGCCTAATATACTGTATTTGTAACTGGCCAATCTGGATTTGTTTGCTTGTTGATGTAGCACTGCAGGGAATTATTTTTTAATTGCCTTGATGTTTCATCTTTCCAGACTGATATTGTGTGGTTTACACATGTTTAATAACATGCATTTTTGCCTAATTATTTATGATCCTCAGAAATGATTTTGTTTGTTTGGAGCTTACCTTTTGACAGTTGAAATCTGACCACTAAGCACATTATTACATTAAAAGTGAGGTAACTGATTTTCACACTGCAAACACGACTTGGGTTTTAAATCTGTTTAATCCTATGACTTTAACACATGGTTGCAATTATGGCATTAAGCTCTTTTACAAACAACAAAGTCAAACTGGAGAAAACCACACAAACTCAGCCAATCAGAGCACAACATCCAGCTCCGGTATTGAATTCTTCATTATTCACATCAGACAGTTCTCACATTTCTCACAAAGTGCTGCGCTTGAAAACACAATTCACTAATTTACAAACAACCAAGTCTTTAAGGGAGCAGCAAAGATTATCATAGCTTAATCCAACAAGTCTTCATTATATACTCAGACAGTTCTCAATCTCTTTCTGGCTTATAGTGGGCGCAAATATGGGCAAACATGACAGTAGACTCCTCAACTTTAAGGCTAAGCAATGTGAAACCATAAAGATATTCTCTGTCTCTTCAGTGCAAGTGTGTTTCTCAATCTGTGGTCTCTTGGGTTGGCTCTTGTCATCCTTAAAACCATCTGCAGCTTAAATATTTGTTTTTCATTTGAAAGAGTTTCATTCTTTTACTTGTGTATCTAAATCTGATTTAGCCTAATTAAAAACAAGTTGAGTTTTTAATCTGGTGATACTTAGGACAGTCAAATAATATATCAGGTGGTAATTGGTGGTATGCGTTTGAGAACCACAGTTTTAGAACTTTAAGTGTAACCGTAGCTGAGCAGCTCCTGAGGCTTTTATCAGTGTTTGATTTCACTGCTCTTTCTCCTTCTCTTCCTCCTTGTTCCTTCGGCTCACACATTAAATGACACGGAGATCACAGTGTGGTTTTTAACAGCTCGTTCTCTCAGCTCTTTCATTTTCACTGCTTGTCCCGGTGACAGAATGTTTCCATGAGATTCTGCTCCTGATTTTGGAGAAGTTCAGGATGTGCTTAACCTCCAGGGCAGGAGCTACTAGTCATTTAACTGTATGATGTCTCTGTTAGGTTGTGTGCTAATGTGTTGAAATGTAGTGCATCGTAATACATACATTAAGTCACTTGTTTTGCTCACTACCTAATTCATTCTCAACCTCCGAAACAATGTGTTTTCAGCATTTTCACAGCTGTAAGGCGCGAGATGTGCCAGTATGCTAGGAGCAGTTAACCACAACGCAACAACAACAGACAAACGTATTGGAGTTTGGTGAACAAGTGAGACGTTATTATAGTGCGTTTAGACCAGACGGCGTTTAATCGTCTAAATTTGCACGGTGAAGCTAATTTTGACGCAGAATATTTTCGAAGCTGACGCTGAAAAACGCCCCTACGTGCGTCGAGGCGTCGGGGGACAACTTTTTATACACTCTGACACGCTTCTTTGCATTCCCGCTTGTTTGCAAAAGTCTTATTGACAGATCACTATGAAAGAGAGAATTAGGAAGGGAGAGAGCTAAAAGCTTACTGCATTTATGAAACATAGCTTACCTGATCGCATAACTTTCTCCTCCTCCAGGCTCCTTTTGCTGTCGACTTCTCCAGTGTCACGTCGTACAGCAGTGGCATTTTTAATAGATCCATGTGAGGCATTGTCAGTCTAGATCATGTCCCGTGTTGTTTGTTTTTCCGTGTCTCCAGATTTCATAGCAACAAACAACCTAGTCTTTGAAAAAAAGCCCCCAAACTTTCGTTAAAAAAGTAATTAAACACTTCAGTTCTCCTTTCCCCTTGATGTGAGAGGAGAACAGCAACGCGTCACAGGAGTGTAGTCTCTGATTGGCTGACGCGGACTTCCAACGCGTCTGAAGATGGATTTTCCAAACTCTGGCATGGACGCAAATAAGCTATCCGGTCTGAACGCACCAGTACACCAGACTAATTTTCACTTGAATAGAAACATTAACAAGATATCTGTGCAAGGGGATACTGATTTTAAGTTATTCTATTGTAAAAAATCAAATTGTATAGTTCCTTTAAGTGTTCATGAGTCACTAAGGGCGAGCCTATTGAGAAGCTGTAAACCAGTTTTCATAAAACCGTTGTATATCTACGTTTTCTTCAGAGACTGGGCTGAAAAAAAATCAAGTGGAATTGAAAAACATTGTAAATTTCTGCAAAATCAATGAGCGAAGCAAAAAACTGTTTAAGTGAGCTAAGTGAAGTTAGATTTTCTTCTAAATGACAGACGACCAATCAGGTCCTTAGTTTCATCTGCGTCACACAAACAAACTAATCTGATTGTTGTTGATGGAGTTGATCTGAAACGCAGGCGAGGGGAGTGGTGACCAGACCAATTTGCTGAAGCGTGGATTATCATGGATTTAAAATTTCAAATATTGGAATAGGCATTGGAAAATATCGGTTTGCCAACGCAGGAGGTCAAATGACAAATTAATAACTGATTTCTCACAACCTTCATAAACTGCAAAAGTAAATACCACAATAGCTCTTTATAACCTTTATCTTCTTTGTCTGCTGCAGGTGTCCCAGGCCTCGAAGGTTTGGGAGAGGTGCCGCTGCCGGAGGATTTGGAGGCGGAGAAGAGAGTTCAGGCGCTCACAGTTTACTGGACGATGACGAGGACTTTGCAGCAGATGAAGCTTCAGGAGGTGAGTTTGACTGGAGCTGACTGACCACAAACCACAGAAATTATACTGAGTGTAACGACGACAGGCTTTCAACTCAAGTAAAAGACACTGCAAAGACGAGAGAAGAGAAGTGTGGAGCTGAATGAGTTTGGAAGAATATGTATTTGCACATTTGCGGCCAGTATTTAAATGGACTATTACACAGATACTTGTACAGTGTTGTTCCTCATGTGTGTGGAGTTCTGTTGTTCTGCTGTTCAAACACATTTCAAACCAATCTTTCTGATGGAAAAGCTTGAGGAGAAGGTGAAGTTGGGACTGAAAGTGGTGAGCAGCAGTGTGACTGTTTGACAGCAGGTGTTTGTGAGTAAAGTTTTGAGTGGACAAATCAATGCTGATGCCACGTAAGGCTAGGTTTGTGACTGTTTTGACTTAAAACGTGCTCATTTGCCAGTTTCTACTAAAATGTATAAAAAAGATGACTAAAAACAGAAGCAATGATATTTTGGCACTTCTTCAATACAACTTCACAATGATCATTTCATTTGGTAACCCTAGGTCCCATCGACCGATTAATCTATACTAGAAAAAGGGCGTGGCAAAAGCTGTGAAGCTAAAAAGTACGACATTGATTCGACCCATTCTGTGCTTTGAAAAACTAAAAAGGCAAAGAAGTTCATTTAAAATAATTTATACAGAAAGTTAATAGGAAACATTTCCAAGAAGGCAGATTAGCCCTTCTTCCAGCTTTTTTCCCTCACAGTCTGACTAAAATCGTCTAAATTTCAAACTAAAACTATGTCTGGTGCCTTTGGAGCACAAGCAATGACTGTCGTCTTTGTGAAGCTGAAACTCTGTAGTTTTAGCTTCTGATGACTAACAGGCTCTCATCAGAAGTGAGAACAGAATCCAAATCACGCCATTTTTTTTTTTTTTTTTTTAATTATAAGGATTGGTAAAGCTGTTGTTGACAGCTGAGACCTGAATGATTCTAGATTTGGCAATTGAGTTTGATTAATTGTATAAGAGGGACACAATTTTATTTTTATCTTTAACATTTCCAGGTGGCTTTTATTTATTTTTTGGATATTTAACAAAAATGAATCAAGAAAAAGTGAGTCGGCCGATTGAAGGAATTCCGGAGTTAGAAGGGGCTTTAGACAATGATTTGATCCCAAATCTTCATCTAATTCATCTCTTTTTGTTGCGTAGCATAAATCTTTATTATAAAAGAAAAAAAAAATCTTTGTTGACTAAGACTCCATCGACAGATTAATCGACTCAACGACTGAAAGACTGCAGCCTTAGTATCTGTGTAACATTGACGATACAGCTAATGTGTTAGTCTTCACTCGATGCAGCTAAAATACTGTAGACTTTCTATGATAATCTCAACTGAATGTACGACATTATCACTCAGCTCAAATCTTGTTGGAGTTCATTCTGTATAGGACTTTTATCACAGATGAGGACAGCTAAAACGAGTTTGGTCTAAAGCAGATTTCTGTTGCAATAAAAAGTGAGTGAGTCTAGTGCGTCACTTCCACTTGTTAGACAATGCTGAGAGACCTTCCTGTCAGATTCACAATGTGTATTTAAACAGTGGGATTCATGCAAACTCAATACAAAAAGTGAACATGAAAGAGCGTGTCTCTCAACCGTCATTGTTTTAACCACTTCAACACCTTTTCCAATGTCGACAAACTCATGAGTGTACTCAGTGAGAGAAGTGCCATGTCTGGTCCTGATGTATTTACAGGACGGTCCTGAACCCTGTGGAGGGTTACATAAAAAGATGAGATTTATGCCTTTATTTGTCCCAGCGACCACGTCAGGAACAGCAGGGAATAAAAATGTAAGATAATGGTGGCACAACAGTTAGTGCTCTGGCAACATCACAAGAAGGCCCTGGGCCGATTCCCAGGTCTAGTGGCCTTTCTGCCGTTCTCCCCATGTCTGCATAGGTTTCCCTACCGCTAAAAACATGTCCAGTATTTGCTCCTTCTTCCTCCTCTAGGAGTTGGAAACTTGCTGTAAAAGCTGCATTCCACTACAAACATCTCTGCCGCTGTGCTTCATGTAATTGTACTTTGTCCTAAAAACCTTGAACTTAAAGTTGGTGTAGCTAACTTTTTTAGTTGTAAAATAAACTTTGTGTATTCCACTAGTAAGTGCATGATAAATGCAGTATTTTGTGGGGGAAAAATTAGACCACTGTGTACAGTCTGAACTAAATAATTAAGAATTTTAATTCTTATCAAGAGGTGAATGCTCTGCTCTGATTGGCTGTTCTTGTGTGGTCCAAAGTTTCACTTTGTTGTTTATAAAAAGACGTTTATCAGCCATAATTGCCACCAAAATGAATACAAGTCAAAACTAACCATGTGTCAAAAGATTTCTGAGAGGAAGTTGTCAAGTTTGCAGTGTGAAAATCAGCTACCCTATCTTTTTACATTCAGAGGGACTAGGACTGATACAAACATGTGGCTGCTGAGAGGTTTATTAAAGTAGACTATTTTTAAATCAAATTAATAGTGTAGAATAATTTAAAAAATATACAACATACAGTCATGTTTTGATGGAAATAAAGGAGTAATAATATTCTAAAACAGGTTTAGGTCATTGGGCTTCTGAGGTCATGTTTTGTGAATGTTCAGAAGAATGAATGAGGTCCATTATACTTTCCTGTGAAATATGTTAAAGGTAATCTCATGATTTCTGTTCTGACTGGACACATCAGTTTTATGTAATCTTATGAAGTCATTTGGTTTGAGCAAAGTAGCTCCAGATGATGGGATTTTCCTGCTCGTTTTGACCTGATGACTAAGACTCTCCGTAAACAGTGGTTTGTACTTGAGTTTCCATTAAGAAGTTTACTGTCCATGTTTAAATCAAAAACCTTTGCTTATGCACATCTTCAAACACACAAATCAGTAAACAACGTGATCCCAGAGAAATCCTTTAAATGTGGGGAAAAGGCTAAATTATAACCATAGGGTTGAAGATACAATGCCCAGTTGTGATTTTTTTTTTATGTTAAATAATTGTCTGATAATTGCTTTTATAGCAGCCACATGCTTTGCTCACTGACCTAAACCATTCTGAGCTGTATTATTCTTGACAAACAATGTGCTTAGAGAAGTTAATACTGTGCTAAAAGAAAATCTATTGATGCTCTGCATGCCACAAAGTTTTCCAGTAGCTCCTGTGTTCTCCTGTAAGTCTGTTGGTTGACCATCTCTCTTCTGTTTGTTACAGATTCACCCAGTGGAGAAGATGGTGGAAGTGCACCATGGCCCGCTCCAGTCTCAAGTAAGTCCAGCAAACTCCACCCATCCATTCTCACTGTGTTGATACTTATATGATTTGTCTTCTGTTAAGATCCCAGTTTAGAGCTATAGTTTTGTTTTGGCCCATCTACAGCTTTAATAATGCTCCAATCTTGTGGTTATCTTACCTATTTCAGATCAGTGTTGTACAAAGTTTTAGCTTCAGCTACTGCTGTTAGCTTTTTGAACTCCGATTTTGACTCTGTTAGGCTCGTGCTCATCGCGTAAAGTATGTTGGAAGCAATGCATGTTCAATAGGCTCTCATGGACTGTGAGGTTTATCACTGTAACAGTATAAATGAATAAAAATTCAGAAGATCAGACAGTAGACATTGTGTTGTGGTGGGTGTCTCTGAAAACATGTTAAGAAATCAGAAAAATACTTCACCAACCGAGTGTTTTCATAAAGAGATGTGTTTGTGTCTAAACGCTATTGCTAACAAAGAAATACTCAAAATATAGAATTTAGCTAATTCCAATGTGAACAAGCCAACTGACATTCTATGCACAGAGCCCGGGACCAAATCAGGATCTCCAATTTATTTATTCTGGTCCACAACCCACTGGTTACTACTGGCACTAGTTTATAGTCTTAGTATTCAGTTTTGTTGTAACTCTACTTCAGTGTACAAATATCTTTTGTGGTGTACTCTTAAACAAAAATGTAATACCAGTTTTACAATGTTAAATCCTTGATATTAGGAATATTTTGTTTGATCCCAAATAAAAATTGTTGCTCATTGTGCATCTTTGCACAGCTCCCCAAAATAATCCAGCCCTGGGGAAAATAAAACTGAATATCCTGCTGTAACCAAAGCTAACCTGCTAATGAGTGAGCACATCAATTATCTCAAAGCACCAGCACAGTTTATCACTCTGTAAAAAAGTCCACCACACAGTGACCGGCTAAAACCTTCCGATGAGAGTTAGTTCAGACAGATTCTCAGCCATTTGGAAACTCACAAATGCCACAAGAATCCCTCAGGTACATAAAGTAGTCAGATTCACTAAAAAAGCCAGGATTATTGAGTAACGTATCTGTATCTTGAGCAGCCTAGTTCAATTCTATCTTAAGCTTATCTCACTAATAAAACCCAGATTGTGTGTCCTGAATGAGGGCTGACTGATGACACTTTTCCTCCGGTTCCACCCTCTCGCTCCCGGCTCAAAACACCGGAGCTAGGCTTTGTCTCCAGACGTAAACATGTCTTCCTTCCCTCATCTTTTCACCGGCGGCGGAGGTGACAGCCGCTAAAACACATGAAAGCCCCACCAACATGAACGCCTCTGCACGGATCGTTTTACATTCTGTCCGTCATTACAGCCAAGAGTGGGAAGGACAATCACCTGGGCTGATCTGACCGCATGCACTCGAGCAAAACACGTTAATAACTCATCAACTCTAACTTCAGCCAAACGGTATTGCACGTTAATCTTGTCCCTATTGTGAGCCCCATGTCCCAGAAAATGTATCCAAAAGCATTGATCTGTCCCAGTTGTCCCAGTTTAAGACCACATTGATACTCAGCAGTAGTAAAATAGAAATATATTGTTTCTTTAGTCAAAGTTAAGAAAAACACTGTCATCATGCATTTCTCTTGGACACACACAAAATAACAAACATTAGTCAGAGAAGAAGCTCCAAAAGTTGTGCGAGAAATGGTGGCAAAAACATAAAAAAAAAAAAAATGTATTAAGGATGCACAGATACAGTGGTATGGATTCAGTCAATGTCTTGTTAAATGCATTAGGGCTGCACAATTTGGAGAAATCCTAACCTACTCCAAGCCCCAGTCCTAAACTTACTCATTTTAGTAACTCGAAGTCTAAACTTACCTTTTACCTCGTACACTTGTTGTACATTTTTGTCATTTTATTGCAGAGGTTTTCTCCGCAGGTTTTTGATGAGGAAGCAATGTTAGAACATAATAACAAACTCAAAACTATAGAGGAATTTTTTGTTTATCAACACGGGCGATTCCCACACACCGACCTGCAGAAAGAGCCTCTTCTCATAGACACAAACAGTGATAAAAAGTCAAAAAAGCTCCGTTGTCAGGTAACAACAAGTGTTTATCACTTTGCGAAAACAAAGTTATGCTGCTAAGTTAACATTTATGGATGAAATTCGATCCTATACGACCCTTAAGTTACATTCAGTGAATGAAAAAACGGCGAGAAAAATACTTGTCCTAAGCTTCAGGACAGACGTCTGTCAGACCGGTTCAGACCTCATTGAAACAGCTTGCTGTTGCTCCCATTTTGTTGTTTTATTCAAATAAGTTTCTTCATGTAACCAGTGGAGAGATGGTCTTTCTGTATAACGCATGCGCAGTAGGCCAGAATTCTTATCTATGCAAAGTGCCCTTTAAACTAGGCTATCAAGGCAATTTTGTGACAAAAATAACATCATGAGCCCCTCTCTGTGACAATCTTCTTTTTAATAAATTGTCATAGAGATTTTCTATTTTTATGTTTGATGCATCTGTTTGTTCAATACTAAATATTTTTTTCTTACCCAGTTCTTTTATTGGTCAAATTTGTCCTGCTTTGAGTAACAGCTGGATTTAAACCAATCAGCGAACATTCTGAAATGCAGATGATTTTATTTACCTCAAAGGCAAGAGGGTAAGTCTAAAATCTTAATCGGAATCTCTCTCCAAGAAAATCGTGATATCAATTTTGTGTCATATCACCCACCTGTACTTTAAATATTGTCACATTCACAATGTTATTCCTAAAAGTGTAGTTTAAGTGTCACTTTGACAAACACTGACAATCCTATTCTCACAAGTGACGCTCCGCAGCTCACTCCTTCACATCATTGTATTGCCCGGAGTGTTTCGACACAAAGCAGTGGCCTAAAATCTGACAATAGCTGCTTCTTATCAAACATGGTTGGAGTTTATGTTTGCCTCCGTCACAGTGGAATAAATGTTTGGGCCTGAGAGCTGACATCAGAGGAGAAATACATCATGTGCTCGGTGTAAAAATAGCCTAGCTTTGAAGCTAACTTTAGACAGTTGACATTATAGTGGTTATTGTTAGCGCTGTGTGACTGTGACCGAGAGCACAGGTTTCAAATGTCACTCACAAAATAATTACACTGCACAAAAGCATTATCTGCTGTTATCAATGTTTGAGTGACTACGCAGCAGGATATGCCAGGCTGAGTTGTGAGTTTGATTCACAACTTTGTTATCCTGATGTCAGATCAAATCATTCTTTTGCAAGTATCAAATAAATCTCAAGTTTTTGACCTTAATATAGAGTCAGTCTCAAGTCAACTGAGGCAAGTTCAAGTTGAGTCCCAATGAGTTTTTGTACATTGCAGCAGATAGATTCTCACATATTTGTGAATGTGAGAAATCATCTGGGCCCCCACCACTGCCCAGTCACATTGCAGCAGGGACGGTTGAGGGGGTTGTTAGCAAAGACAACAGCAAGTAGCTCAATGGATCTATTAAAATATCTGGATAGGGTATGCTTCTTAATACTGGTCTCAAGTTCAATTGTACTGCGAGGGAAACCTCAAGACTGCGCATCCATAGGGCACTATGCAATCACAAATTGCTGCTGCTCGTCTCACAGATTACTTACACATTTCAAATAGGTTGGACTTTGTAACATTATCAAATTTTCCCGACTCAAAACTTTTTAATCTTTAGCTCCGGCTACAGTTCTGCTCATAACTATGCATATTTGGTGAACGGAGGTTAGCTGAATCCAAGCAAGCTAACTTGCTACAATGCACCACTAAGAGCAGCCATTGACACAAAGCGGCGGCCATTTTTTATCACTGGGGCTTGGTAGCGTCTGAATCAAGCAAAACAAAAATGGCAGCTTCTGTGGATTTAGCTGTTTCTGTAGCTATTGATTCTTCCTAGCAGCAATACCTCTGCTAAAGTATATGTGTGACATTTGACCATCCCACAATCTCATTGGATATGTGATTACGATTTATTACTCAGAATCTCAGGTAGACCCAATCAGCTCTCAGTATTCCCAGAAATAATGTGGAAGAACTCAAATCACAGTTCAGCACATATCTATCTGATGTGAGCCAGGCTACATTGCCTATGCCCTCTTCCAGACTTTGATACTCTGACAGGCTTGTTGTCAAAGTTTCAATAGAGCAGTTTGTTCCCGAAATCAGTGCATTTGTTATTACTTCAAATCCCAAATACTTTTTTCATCCCTTGAGTTATAAATAATGAAACAAGTCTGACTCAAGTCCAAAACACAACTCAAAAGTGACTATTTGGTTTGTTTAGTGGTACATTTCTTTCTCTATCTATAAATTGTCTCTATTTATATAGCACTTTTGCACCTTTCAAGTCGCTCAAAGTATTTTACAAACAAGGATACACTCACACAGTGTACGCAGACACTGAGGGAATGTGTATTGCCCAAGGACACAACAGGATTAGGTAGTTTTAGCGATATTATATTTTCTTCAGCAGTATGTATCTATATTAGCCGAAAATATATACTGTAGTCTCAGTGGTTTTGGCCGCTTTTATTATAATGAAAACCGTAGAATACAAAGGCTTCTTGTGTCGTTGGGACAGCTCTGTGGGAAAATGTTTGCTGCTGTTGTTATGAGCCTCGGAGCTTTCCCTATTACTTTAGTTTATTGGCCGTGCTTACCATAAACTACCTTGCTTTTGTATCCACATAAAGGTCAGCGCTGCTTTAATGTGCAAATAACATGGAGACACTATTTTGCTTTGTATATAATCTGATCTTATCGGAGAGACAGGGTTTATGTTCTACTTTGCATGATTATATTTAGAGCTGGTGAACATCATTTTCAAACACTGGGAATGCATGGATTTTTGGCATCGAGCACAGCTTTAGAGCAACTTTTTCCGAGAGCAATCTGAGTCCTGTTTAACTCTGGGTTTAAGGAAAAATAAATCTTGAAATATATTGTCAATTTTCCCATTTGCATACGTGTTTTTAATATTTTACAATGATTGCTATGCCCCCAAATCTTCCAAAAATGATTCAAAATTGACCACTAATAACATTTTTAGTCTGAAACCATTCCATGTACCCCAAGTGCTTCCAGAGGTCGCGTACCCCTAGTTGGAAACACTGATATAGACAACTACATCCTAAATTTGTTGCAGGCTGTTATTACAGAAGTGAAGGACAATGGTAACTAACGGCAACTAGCTTGACATTTGTCTTTTGGGATTTATCTTTGTCATTAAATGAAGACGTAAATAAAAATACATCTTAACTTCATTGTGATTAATCATTAGCAGCTCTTTTGTGTCCAACTTGTTTTTAAAGAGTTAAGATTGCATAAATGTTAATTCTACTTCTGATTTTCTTCCACATTCTTTATCATTAAAAAGTTACATTAATATAAAACATGTAATAACATTTGCAATACTGAATATGCACAGAGGACTAGAATTTTCATTTTTTAACTTATATTGCAATATGAAAAACGTAAAATAAACACAAGTTTTGGTTGAAGCTTCATTCTTGAAGGGACATTTCTTTAGGTTTATTGGTAGTTTAGGGCTTAGGCTTTGGGTAGGTTATGATTAGAATCAGAATTTTGTAAAATACGCATATAATAAAACACATCTTTACAATCATCCTAGAAATGAACTCAGAAAAGACTTTGTGATAATCATGTCTTGTCCTGTTATGTTGTAGTGTATATACAGTATATACTTCTTGTGAGATTGAGTTGCAGAGCAGCTCATAAATTTCAATAGAAAGTAAAGGACAGTAAAAGTTATCCAACTAGATTGTTCAACTACTTCCTCGCTCTCACAAATCATTTTGGCACACGCAGTTTACAGCTCAATCATTTTCTTTTACAGACAGCATAATGAAACTAAGAGGACCACATAAGAACAGCCAATCAGAGCGCTGCTTTTGGTTCTCATTGGAGTTAAATGTTTGATTGAGAAAATAGCCAGCAATCTGACGTTTTTCCATGTTTCCTCCTTTTTTTGTTGTCTATAATAATGCTTATAACCTTTATTCAAAGATATGGTCATCGACACAAACACTACAACCTGAGTGAAGCTTATTGCCCATTTCCAAAAATAGAGACGTCTGGGGCCGTCAGGAAGGAAATTCAGTTCTGTTGTTGAGGCACTTCTTTTCCGAGGGTCCCTGTCCGGCTGATGCTATGGCTCTTCACCTCTCTCCCCCTTCGTTCTCCCCCCTCCTCTAACACTTTTAAACCAGACATGACTTTAGCACAGTCCCTCATTATGCCCTGTATCCTGTTGTGCCCGTTCCCATTGTCGTTCGCAGGGAATCCCTTTGTCTCTGATACAAAAGACGCGTAAACATCTGAAGCATCCATTGCGCGTGAGGTGTGGTTATTTTAAGATCTAATTGTTGCTCTATTGTTTGTTTAATCAGATCTGACGGATTGCTCGTTTGACCTTTTGAAAATGACCTCTTTCTTCTTCCACACGTTTGTCAGTTTTACAGCCTCTGAACAGGATTCATGAAACATTGACTGATAGAAGTTGAAAATTTTAAGTTTAAAATAGAATAACTACACTTGTGTTATCAAAAGCTCCAAATGCAAAGACATTTTACACACAATGACCGTTTCCTGGAGTTTAAGCAATCATTTAAGGAGACCTATTGCGTAAAGTTTGTAACCTTGTTCAAACAGCCTTCTTTCATCACTAGTTGACTCAAAGTTTTATTAGGAATGATTCTGCATGTTTGAGTAATCTCGTTTTGCCCTGCAGCTGAGGTCTGAGTGCTCAGAAAGGCCCTGTCCTCACCTACCACCTATCTCCGCCCATTTGTCTGTATTTAACTGTGATTGTTCAAGAAATTTAGGTTCATTGTAAAGCATGTTTCCAAAAAGGCACAGAGCCACTTTACAACTAAGAAATTTAACATTCACTGCTTGTTACACTAAATCTTACAATGAAGAGGCGGGGTTAGCAGTTCTGCAGTTTTGAACAGGAAGTAAACGGACCTCTTATATTTCTAAGCTGTTTCACATTAATTTTGTGCTTTACAAAAACAAACAATGTTTATTTACTGATCCACATATATTATAGTTTATTCCTAAATGATTTGCCAAAGGTCTCCTTTAACAAAATTACGTGTTATGTAACCCAGGACAACAGCATTATAAAAAAAGAAAAAAATTTGGCAAAGATGGCAAATGCTAATCAACCCATGTTAAACGGGCGGCTACAGGGCTAACCAAACACAATAGAAGCATGGACTGACCAGTTTTGCTCATTGCATTAAAATGCACGGCTCATTTGATGGATGTTAGACTGGTAGTCAGCTTCTATGAGATAACAATGGATACAATAAGTTTTAAAACTTGACACAGCGCTTTAAATTCACCATGTAGCAAACATGTGTTTGGTTTGTCCCTACCACAGCTACCAGTAGCTTCGGGCTAGCTAATTGGCTCTGTGCACGGAACTTCAGTTGGCTTTTTTATGTTCAAAATAGTTAACTTCTGTACATACAAGCATTTCCTGTTAGCCTTAGCATCTGTAACATTCACCTAAACTCACTGTCTGATCTTCTGGTATTTTAACATTATAGAAATGAACTGAACAGGAAATGCTTGTTTGTACAGAAGTTGGTTATTTTGAACAAAAACAAGCCACTTAAGTTCCATGCACAGTTGGTAGGTAAAAAACAGGGCAGAGAACACAGTTAAGCGCTGTTTTGGCACTTGGGTTACAGTTACAAAATGTATCATTTGTGGATTTATGTGTTTACAAAATGCTAGGTAACACTAGTGAATAGTCTCTACATACTGTTTGTCATTGCTTGACAAAAGACATTTATAAACCAGTAAACAGCCAAACTGGGTGAAAACAAGCAACTGTTAGTGGAATCTTATGTTTGACTGAAAAATGTGGACTAACCTGTGCACTTTGAACTTGTCCAAAGACCTAAACCAATAAACCAAAAGAAATAGTTTGAATTTTACGGTATTTACATTCAGTTATTCATTCTTGCAGTGTTTTGCCCTCATGAACTTTCTTGACATGCGATTGGACAATGACTCCCACGAGAGCCGACTTCTGCAGGTTTTATGACTCAATCTCCACAGTGCACCAGTCCAAAGAACAGTGCTCACTTTAACAAATGAGGCTGACGCTAAAACGCCAAGCTTCCACTTGTAAATGGAATGGTTAAAAGTAATTAGCCGCTCAAAGTAATCTGCTAAGTTACACAAGTCATTTATTTAATTACCTCTGACAAGTGAATGTCCAGACCAAAATCAATTTAACACTTCAACCTGCACCCCACAACAAACAGGTTTTTGTTTGTTTGTTTGTTGTTTTTTGTTGTTTATTTTTTCTGTATTGTTGTATTTAATTGTCATAATCCATTTTACTTCAACTCTTCTAAACTCCTATTTTTGTTGTTTGCTTTGGTTTGTTTGTTGGTAGATTTGACTGATAGTGCCCAAAATAACTCATGGACCAAACTTGGCCCCCTGAGGATCTATGAGGGCTAGCAAAGAAATGCTGAGATTTGTTAAAAGTTTCCACCTGGTAATAATTTGTGTTGAAAGACTCAAATAGTGCTGGTCATTTGGGGAACAAATTCATTCTGACTTTTTCTCCTCAATTTGACTGATCAAAATGCTTTTGGAATATAAGCTATACAAACTCTGTAATTTAACACAGACAAGAGTTCATCCAAAGTGTGGCTTCTGCTCCAAACCACACTGACAGACGATTAGCTGTAGAGCTCCTGATTCCAAAAGCACACCTAAAATTACATTTGACATGACTGGATGGTCATCTCTCGCTCTTTCATTTAATTACTCAGCCCTACAAGACACTATAAAGACTTTGCTCTTTAAACATGAATATAAAATACAATTTAAAGGGCACATATCATGCAAATTGACTTTTTTGAAGTTTCATTCCTGTTCTAAAATTGCTTATTCATCAAAAACACTGGTTTTGTCTGTGATATATCTTTCAATTCTCTGCCCCTGATCTGTGATGTCATAGGTAAATCTCTGAGATCCTCTGCACTGTTTTAACTCTATAAATCAGCGTTAGCGCTTGGTCATAGAGAATTTGGTATCCACACTGGCCTTCATGGGGCATGTATCCCGTGTTGGTATCTCCGGTACTCCGGTCTCCTACAACTAAAAATGTCCTTAATAGCTCCTGACCTTCAGGCCCCTGCAAAGAGATTCTGAATCTCAGTGGACTCCAGGTTAAATAAAGACATAAAATTAAAAAAATGTTTGAGCATGTGATGCACACTAGCACATAGCATGTCAGTTGATGCTTCACCCTTCTTATTCATTCTGGTGCATTGCATTACAAGCGGGGGCTCTCAGAAAAATGTGTCCTTAAATGGTTATTTCTTTTTAAATAAACTTTTTAAATGTACCTACCCATTACGTTGTCCCTTGAGATGTTGTAACTTTACTCATTTTGGCCCACTGGATGAAAACATCTATTCATTATGGTCTGCCAAGGTAAAAGTTTTGGACCCTTCTGGTGTAAATTGTTCTTTAACAGTATCTGACTCAATCATTGCTTCACAGACTCTATTTAATTTATCAGATCTGTCATTAAGCCTTGGTAATTCTCTTTTAATTGTAAAAAGACTCATTGTTCTTTGTTCAAACTCCCGTTCAGTCTGTCCTTGTCTGTTCAGGACTCTCTCAGTCCATGTGCAGCTTGTTTGACTTTTAATCACATCTTTGCTCAAATAACAGGATTCAGATTGATTTGTTACGTGCAGAGAAGCAGATGTCAGACGGAGAAGGCCAGTGCATCACTTATTTAAGCCAGCTGCTCAAACCGATGACCACGAGAGACGGCTCAATGTCAACTTCAGTCTTACAATCTTAGAGAGTAGATTTCTCTGGAATTAGTGTCTGAACTATTGTTTTAAAGTAAACCTTGTCTTTCCTCATAACAAATCAGATAGAGCTTTTCTATTTTGTGAGAATCAAGTGAGGATGACATACTGTTAGCGTGCTACTTGTTTTTAGCAAGGATGATGGGCTCTGTCAGTAACTCATTGGAATGCAGCCCTTTTTTTTCAAGCTCCACACATGCTTGACTAAGTGTGTGCAATAGGGTTGGGTGATCGTCATATCATCTTCTAATTGTTTCGTGCTAGACATTTTATTGTCTGTCCACCAATAAGGTTAAAACGGCTCAAAATTGAGTTTTAGTCAGATCTTTTGGTAATTTCACACACAAGGTGTTTATTATAGATACAATAATCTCGTTTGTTATAGAACTTTTTAGTTTTGTGAATTTTAATGTTAAAAATGTTATTGCTTTATCAAGCCTCACGTTTTCTCTCTATCCTCCACTCCTTCCCCTGTCAGACTGTGCCAACACTCTGTCTTCTTTCCTTTTTTTTTAGCTATTTAGGTACACAACACAGCATAAATGCGTAAACCTGTGGCAGTAAAAGCACTGAAGATTTGTATTATATTATAAGAAATACTTTCTTGAGACGCTCCATGTCTGTGTGCGTCACAGCCACAAGAACAAAAGCACTCAGACAACCAATCATCTTAACATAAACCTTAAGACCACAACAGGCTTAGACTCACTCTCACATACGAACACGATTTGAACTGCTCACTGCTGTTTTAAGTTCACATTTAAAACAGCATTATAAGTTATATATATAACATTATAAGTTATAATGGCTTCTTTCAAGACAAACACTGAAAGAAGCCACGCATCTGAATAAGTCAAAATACTTATTCATCCATGGTAACAAGTAATTTTTGTCAGTTCTTTGTCTTTAAAGTTGTACCAGATAGATGAGAGAGTAGGCGCTAAAGCAGCTTATATTCATGAGCAGCTGTTGCGCACCGACTCATCTCTGCGCAAAGTGTGTTCGATAAAAGAAAAAAGATGACAAACTTAGTTCGCTCACCTCTGTCCCTGTTTATGAAAAATAAACAAACAGTGCATCCAAAGTTTTATTGTAGTGCTCCGTGACGGTCGAGTGCAATTGATTGTAGATAACGTTACACTGTTTAACTTTATCATAGCCTGTAACGGTTGGATCATCATTCTCTTTTTTCTTAAAATATGTATCGATGTATTCCAAGTGTGTATATACAGTATTTGACATACTTGTAAGGATTTCCATTTAAGTCCAATTGTCTGTTGTAGTTGTTGAGCAGTGAGTGATGAAGCTGTTGTTCTTTATTCAGTCTCCCCCACAGAGGTTCATTAGTGGGCGTGGCCTCTGTATCTATTGTGACAGAACTACTGACCACTGCGATCCATAATCAATCAATCAATGAATCAATCCTTATCTATAGACACTTCTGCCCATCCATGCACTTTTCTCTTTGCTGTCTTATTGGAGTTTTGGAGAGGCTGTGTAAAGTGCGAGCGTGCCCAGTGGAAGCAGGAGTCACTCGCACTGGGACAAACCCCGGCAGCTGTGGCTATTCTGGGGCTGAGTGCTTTGTTTTTCCTCTCCTGTGGCCCCTCAAGGTGGTCTCACTGCAGCTAAAGCACCTAAAACACTTCACAGACCATTTGTGAAAACTGTCAGAATGATACCTACAGCCGGAGGAGTCCATGCATTTTTTTAAATAATAAAAGAGAAAGATTTTCATAGTTGTGTGGGAGTTATGTGTATGTGTGTGATTGTCAGTGTCAGTCTTGTCTTCATGTTTTACAATCATTGTGCACTGGACAACTGATGAGCAATTTCCTTCATTAATGAATGGAGTAGGGCTGCAAGCAACTAACGATATTTTGGTAATCGATTAGTTGGGTGATCATTCTTTTGATTAATCGATTAGTTGATTAGAACGCAACAATGACTAGAATACAAGATTTTTGCCAAATTTGAGCTAAAGTAACGTCGCTTGAGGTTGTCTTGAAGATGTATCAAAACTATTGAAAATGAGATAATAATCATTAATAAAACTGGCATTAAAACTAGATACTCATTTGATACTCATCGATACTTCAAAATATACCATTAACAGAACAAAATTTGGTACTTTCTGAGGAGTTTCAGAAAAAATCCTCAAAGCTTTTAAAACAAAAATCTTTAATAAAATCTTTAATCTTTTACATAGCATTTAACCAGAATTAATCAAGGACAATATCAGTACTAGCCTAGTCGGAACCAAAAGTGACCACCATTAAACCATGTCTAAATTAGAACTAGACCAATATATCAGCTATTTATTTATAAAGCGCTTTTTATACCTATGGTGTAACACAAAGTGCTTTACAATAATACAATCCCACACACTCCCCATTCTCCTCCACCCCCACCCCAGACAACCCCACATTACATGCCCCGCTACAAACACACAAACTCCCGCAAACACTAAAATACAAGTTTGCCTGCATACATTGGCCGGGTACAGATGGACCAAAGAAAGCATCATCAGAGGAGCTGTCTGCACCAGGAGCAGAGTCACCTGCAGTCACTGGACACCAAGACCAAACCTCCAGGGCCCATGAGCAAGAGCCTTGTGGCTTTAGCAGAAGCTTTAATAAGTGCTTGTTTGTTTGTCAAAATGAACAATTTGAATGTCTTTCATGATGCTATGAAATGAATGTTTCTTGGGCCAAAATACAATCGAGCGTCATTACATTGAGTAAAAGAGACACACGTACTGTGGTGAATAATAGTTTAGATTGAATTTTTTTTTTTTTCTGTTATCTCACCTCAGCTATGCTTTTAAAACTAAAATAAGAAAACCAGCCTTGAAAATAGACCTTTGATATCGCATTGGCTGACAAAATATTGAAATATTAGTATCGGTATCAGCCAAAGAAAAAACCCATATTGGTCGATCTCACTTCTAAACCATGACCAGACCAAGACTAAAATAGGACCAAATTTGCAAACTAGTGAAAATATACTGTATGTTACCAACATTTGAAGATGAGTTGAGGTTCGAATAAGATTTTTGGAGGGCCTCTCTAGCCCCCAGACCTTGAGATGAAAATGCCTCCCTTATAATTATATGGTTCTGACAATGTGTGATTGATCAAAGTGAGGAAAAACGCCAGTTGTAAGTGTGTTGGAAATATCACTTGTTTCTGTTTTGAGCTGATGGTTAAACTCGTGACAATGAAGAATCTTTTGCACATGGAAACACTCTCTAAAAGCGCCTCAAATCCTCAACACCTCATTTGTGAGACACCAACAGTGAATTTCAACAACTTCATTTGCCTTTTTCATCCGAAGTCCTGGCCATTTGTCATTCTGAGCGCTTCCACATTGTTTTTATCACACTATACTTCCGACCGGCCTTAGTCACCACCATGATGCTCTCTCTCTCTCTCTGTTGTACCAAAAACAGCTGTGTTGCCTGGGAGAACTGGCCCTCTCGCTCCTCTTTAGGAAAGGACAGGCTGCAGTAGTTTAAATGAGAGGGTGTGCACAGCTGTTACTATTGTTTTGTCTCCAAAGCACACACCAACCTGATCCTAATGCTGATATGCAAAAGGGGAATTATACGTAGCGAGAGTCGTTTGAATGAACTGAAGGGGCTGGGAGGTCAGATGAACTGTTACTGCAACTATTATGAAAAGTTAAGGCTAGGTAATATATTTCTGATGCTTACGTTCTGAGTTACAACAGCTGATGAATGAGCACTTCTGCAGATTTAAATGCTCAATTTTCACAATAAATTTCTTTAATTTGTGTTTCATTCTTTTAGTGTGTCCACACAAAATCAGACAGTGTGTGCTTCACCACCTCAAACTAAGTACTACTGGTGGATTGAATGTATTGAAGGCAATGTTTGGTCAACTGGCATAGTGGAAGATCCAATCAATTTCGGTCAAAGTCACTTTCCACCCTGCTGCACATGCTCCATGCAGAAAGAACTGATCTCCATTTGGTTAGTTGGGGAAACTTCTTTGATTAAAATAACAAAACGGGACGAGAGCGCTGTTTGATCAGTCTGAACCGGTCTGACAGACGTCTGTCTCTGAGCTTGAGACAGTGTTTTTCCCCATTTTTCACTCACCTGAATGCAGCGGCCATACCTGCTTGTCAAGCCTGATCCGTCAGATCTCAGAAGCTAAGCAAGAAGCTGGTAGTACTTATGGAGACTGTAGAACATCAGGTGCCAGTGGACGACAGGTAGATTGTTGTTTGTCTTTGGCAAGACACTTAACCCACTGCCTCATTCTGCGTACACTGGGTGAGGGATGCAGATTGTAAAGCGCTTGAGTGCTGTAAGGTAGAAAGCGCTATATAAATAGACCATTTACCTTTTAACTTTAAGAGTCGTAGGGTGAATTTCATACACAAATGTTGAATTAGAAGCACAACTTTTGTTTTTGCACAATCCCTCTGTACAGCTCTGTCTTATGATGTGTTTGATGAACATCGAAATCCACATGTGTATTGATGAGCGCGTGTACATTTTGTGTCATTGTGTGCATGAGCATCCACGGAGATGATGACACATGCACAGTCCATGGCATCGTGCAGGTGAAAAGCCCAATTATAGCCCATTGTTGCTGCGCAGAGAAATAAAGTTGTCTGACGCCTAGACTACCGTCAAGTGGCTTTTACAGCAAGTTCTAGTTTCACTTTCTGTTCAGCCGCGATTCACATTAGATCCTTCTCCTGGACAGAAAACTTTGGTTCTCACATGTACGATGCACTTTGGGTAAAAATATAGCACAGATTTCATAGCATGTGTGGATAAAGCTGGGACATTGTTTATATAAAGCGGCATTAACATTACATTATGTCGACTAATCGTTGCAGCCTTTTTCCTCGTGGTACTGTGGGTTCTCTCTGGCTACTCTGGCTTCCTTCGACCTCCAAATACATTCTTATTTGAGAACAGTATAAATTCCCCTGGCGAATGAATGAAAGTGAATGATTGGCTCTAGTCATCTGCAACCCCAAACAGGAACCAGCTGTAGATAGAAAATGAATGAATGCAAAGTGCTGTTCTTAACCTCTCAACTATCTGCTTAGATGTGAGTACTGGGAATTTCTCAACAATTTTTCTCAATCATCTATCCATAAGCTAAATTTCCCAGACTGAAAAAGGGTCCCAGCACGCCACTGACTAAAAAAAATGACTCTACAAACTTGTTTTTAGTATCCAAATGTCAAATAATGTAACTTAGCCTTGTCTAGCTGTTCACTCAGTATTATGTAGATTTATGGATGGCCTTTTGGTTATTTTCCTGAATTTATGATAATGTAAAGAGCCAGGGAAAGCACCTTGGATTGTCGCAGAGAAGTCAATGGATTTCACCGTTCCAAAACAAACATTGAATTTATAGTTTGTGATCATTGGCTTAGTATTTGCTTATCCTGTGGCAATCCCCTTTGAGTGAGATTATTTGGACAAACCTGCTGGCTTCCTTATTCAACCCGAGGGAGCACACATTTCCAAATACACACTCCAGCATTTTGAGCAGATATTCTCCGCTAAATCTTTTCATCTTGTATTTGTCTCTCACGGGCCGCTGCTGGTCGCGAACAGGATTAAAAAAACTCCTTATGTTTTGGCTGCTCGTTTCCAGCCGAGCTCTGACAAGGATCACAACAGAGCCGCAGACTTTGAAGTAGCGGATGCTTCATTAGCTTTAATTAGCCCGGGTCACTATTCTTAAAACAGCCGCATGCAATATTGGACTTTTGGGGAAGTTTTGTGTCAGCCAGATCCTCCTTCTGAAGTGGTAAACTTAGAGGATGTGTAGTCTAGGATTATATATGTTTATCTTCTTACAGTGTAGTGTAACAACGGAAAAGCTTTTTGTTAGTGAGTTAGTGCTTTTTTGGATCTCATTATAAACCATGTCTATGTACAAAATATTACAATGTCACTTTCCACAATAAGTTTTCATTTAGTATTTTTAAAAAGACAACTTGAAAATGTGCAATCCAATACAAAATTCTCAAAATTGTGTCTCTGAAGATTTAGAAATGAGGCAGAAGGAGATTTGTGCTGAGAGGAACAAGAAATAGATCAAAGTTGTGGAAATGTGTTTTGTTTGTACAAACACGTCCAGTAAAAATTCCACACAGTTTTTAAATGAACTGCCTTTTGATCTTTCTATGTGGAGTTTGCATGTTCTTCCTGTATCTGCATAAGTTTCCTCCGGATGCTTCAGATTCCCCTAGAACTAAAAACATGCTTAGTAGCACTTCCCTTTCCCCCTGGACTCACTTGAAAAAGAGATTTTGATCTTAGCAGGACTTTCCCTATTAAATAAAGACCAATTAAATTAAAGTCAAATCAGTGCAATTTATAGCAAAACTCAGCAACAGCTGTCATCTCATAGGTCCTCTAAGAACATAGAATTGACCCTGTGCATAGAAATTGTTTATTTTCAAATTGTCAGACTTTAGCGTTAGCCTTGACAGACAAACACATCTTTTTATAACACACTTTGGTTCTTCTGGAATTTTTTCCTCATTTGTAAAGTATTGAACATGTTTTCAGAGAAAATCACTAACAACTCACTGTTCACTGCTTGATCCTAAAGTATTTTTTCATTTTACACTAAGCAGAAATTAACTCAACAGGAAATGAACATGCCGGCAGGAAGTTAGTATTTTTTAAAATAAATAGGCAAACTGATTTCTGTGCACAAAGCCAACTGATCAACATAAAATTATTATCATAGTGTTACTTTTTTGGAAAACTGGGTCGAGATTCTATAAAATACTCAAAAATATATCGGCTCAGTCACACGTGAGGAATGACGCTGGTGGTCATACAGATTGAAATCAACAAATCTAACTATACAATATTTTTTCATATTCATACTATCGATGCAATATTTATCCTAATATTATCGACAGCCTGGAATATTTAGAATATGGTAACAATAAAAAACATTAAAGCTATATTTCTCAATCTTTCTTTTCTTTTATCTTCAGTGATTCCTTTTGTTGGTGCAAATTCCTCAGACCAAATTGCGCTCTTGTCCATATCAGATCTTGTTTTTGTTTGTTTTATAAAATATTTAGAATTGTATGTTGTTTTTTTGTTTTGTTTGCATAAAATGTGTGTTCTAACATTAACTATTTTTATTGCAAGCATGCTGTTTAATATCGTCAGGTGATGATGACGATATGTTGTGACAATCTTGGTATCGTGATATCATGATATTATCAATTTTTACACCCCTACAAGACACTCAACTTGTTTGTTCTAAACTTCTTCTGGGAAGTTGTGAGCATGTGTAGTTAGTACAGCTGTAGATCAATTATATGTTTATGTATAGTTGTATGTCCAAAAACTGATTGACTCCGCTTCAAATGTTTCACATGCACTTTGGACAATCAGCTTAAATTGGACTATTAAGGTACGGTTTTCCTGGCCTGCATGGCTGAGTGAATCATTACAGACTCACTGCAGATGTGTCAGCTCTTAACCAGGACAAAACCAACACAAACATTCTGTAGATTTGACCTGTTTTGATCTAGTATTGAACCAGGGCTAAACCAGGACATGCAGGCTGTAGAAGTGTCCATAGTGTGGTTTTATAGAATGATTAACTGTACAATACATGTTCCACCTGACATGAGCAGATGTTTAAGTCATTTCACTTTAGATTTCTCAAACTTTCCCATCACATTCTCACAGATATATGACATACATCACTATAGAAGCCACATGTTCAGCCGCGCGCTCATAAAACAGCTGGATTGAGCTCACTCACTGATTATGAAGAAGCTGCTGTTCACTCATTTAAGGAACTGGACTTACCTCATAACATAGTTTCACTTTTCTCAGAAGTCATTTGATATTTTAATGGACATTTTAGGACTCCTTCAGTAAACTCCCTCATATAATCTTTTTCGAGTACATGATGACCTTCCATATTTGGCGTAGCACCTGTTGTGTGCCTGGATCCGATGTCTCTGTTAGTAAGTTGTTTATGCATACCAATGAGTGCCACAAAGAATACTAAAAAGTGACTCTAAATGTGTCAAATTTGCTTAAATGTTCACTTTATTGTTCACACACAGATACAGTTGACCTCAGAGGGAACGCCCACTAACGAACCTCTGTAGGGAACACATTTGCGAACAGTAGAGTCATTTTTATAGAGAATAGCAGTTTTATCTCTCATTGCTCAAATTTCCTTGTAGTTTACAAGGAAATGTATTGTGTCAAATACAGATCCAAAGACATGGAGACAGGGACAGGGCCGGCCCTATCCCTTTGGCGTCCTAGGCAAGATTTCATTTGGAGCCCTGCCCTGCAAACACCATTTTATTTTTAGCACTTTTTGTTTTGAGTTTACTTATTTATATAGGTCTATATCTATTATAGTATTAATGTTTGAATTTATGAAAAAAATATACACAATTGCTTAACATTTTTACTCATTTTACAGTTTTAAGTTATGTGTAATTTTGTCCTTTGCTATATATATATATATATTATATATATATATATATATATTATATTATTATTATATATATATATATATCCTCACCAATATTTTAATTGTTTGGGGGCCCAGTATATAGCATAATATAGTGGTCCCAGCCCTCTGCTCTCACCTCCACCACTGCTCCCTCCCAAACACAGCCAAGCAGCTTCATCCTCAAGCTGGATTTGTGAACAACAAAACATACATTTTTTATCAGTAGAAGAAGCCTCATGTTTTATAACACTTCTACCAACACAGTAGTTTGTACGAATAAATCTTCAGTCCTAAGTTTATCCGCTTTTTGTGTGGCTAAAGGCTTATGAGCGGTAGAACTTTTTTTGGGCTGCAATTTGGAGCCCTCACCACCAGTTGGTGCTCTAGGCAACTTCCTTGTTTGCCTATGTCCAGGGCCGACCCTGGGATTGCACAAAGTGATCCAACGATGTGTAAATATGATCAACAATACTAACAATAGCTGCTAGCTAAATGTTAACATGAGACTAGCTGGCGTTTTTTCACACCACAGCACAATCTGTTTATTTTTCTGATAAAACGCTTAATCTACAACCACCATTTAAACTCAGTTGTGACTCGACTTGAATTACTTATTGTAAAAAATACACTTAATTCACCAGAAAAAAAAAGTTTAGTTTCCATTGCCTTTAACAGTGAACTTTCCCCCACTGACTCCTGACTGCATCTAAAGGAAAAGTTGTCCTCTTCATTTGACCCATTCTTTATTCTCTGGGGCAGTGAAGCTGAGCGCCACAGTGCAGTGCTCGCTGACCCATCTCCAGATCTTCCTGCTAGACTTGATCAAGACCAAAGCTGGAGGATTTACCCAAGTATGTGTTGCTTGATGCTGCCAGCCTTCTTGCTTCTAGACAGAGGGGTGGAGTCTTAAGGTATAAGGAGCAGTGTGATTGGTCACAACAGGTGCATTTTAGCATTGTGTTATTTAGTTTGCGACAGTTTGGACCTGAAAGCTGCAGATTTGCCCAGCTTTTACTAAAAATGTTGCACAAATAAACAAACTTGTTTCTTTTTAAAACAGTAATGTTGAAATAGAAAGTTAAAAGATCGCTTTGGACATTCATATAGATCAGTTTTATGCCTTAGCTTAAAGACGATACAAGATTACTAGAACTTTGAATTATTCCAAACCCTATATCAATTACATCTTCTCATTTCAAACTACAACAGCTAATCTTCACTATTTATTATTAAATCATTATAATGTTAAGTTCTGCTTCTTCTTTCTTTCTTTAAGTGTTTTGACACAATTTGGACACGTTCTGAACTCGGCAGCTTACAAAACGCGGTTGACCATCTTTCCCACAATAATAAACGTTCAAACTTTGCACATTGGTGAACTCTGTGGACTTTTGGCATTTCGCAGGCTGCCCTTCAAACTTCCCACAGCTCTGGAAGAATAAATGAGTCACCAAAACAGAGCAAGGTCACTGTGCCAACACGGGACGTTCTCTCTGCTTTGGGCTGAAAATGTGGCTTTATGGAAGTCAGTTCTTTCCATTGAGGAGAACAAACAGGAAGTAGCTCCTCCCAGTGCGGAGCCGGCTGTGTGTTTGTCAGGCAGAAGAGATGCTCATTGTGGTGTTTTAGTGGTAGGAAATCCGCTGTCGGGCTGAAGAGGAGACATAGCTTCAGTTGAACTCTCACCTTTTCTCCTTGACGCTGTCATGCAAGCAGAAGTGTGAGCAGACAGACACACAGCAGATCTAATGAGGCTCCACAGAGTTTAAGCATCCACCAGGACTTTAAATCTTATTATTTCAGAGATGATTAATGACTGAGACTGAGAATACATGTCCAGCCCTCTTTTAGGAAAAAGCATGTGGTTTGTAAACTGGATCACACCTGACTGATATGTGGATCATTCTGAATTAGTTCTACACTTTATAAATCTGGGGAGGCCATAATGTCATGCCGAGGATTTGAAGCCAATTGATCGAAAGGTTACAATGCAAAGTTGCCAGCCAGTCAAGTTTTTTTGTTAAATGGTCAAAATGTCTCTGTGTGTATGTTTGTGGAAGTCAAACTAAAAATGATGCCATTTTTGTTTAGGTTTGAACTTGCATTACCGCCAAATCACAAGGTTGTGATGTGAAAATCACAAATATGCTAGAATCCATCCAGTAGACTGTTATGTGGTTTGAGGCAGAGCAAAGAATTTGCACTAAAAATAATGATTATAACTCAGGATTGTTTATGATAAGGGAATAGTTACTGATACAGTCAAAGTTTGTTCTACACTCTCCTTGTATTAATGAACGTCCAACCATTTATTACAGTTTAGAGCAAGTTACTTGTACCTCACTGTGAGTTACTTTGAGCTACTTGCACACTTGTTAAGACATTATACAATGCTCATCCTGTTGCATTTACACTTGATTACTGATTATTTTTGTGGAAATGTGATGTCACTCATAATATTCTATTCACCTTTAAGCCAACAGACAGTATTTTAGTGGTGTTTTGGTCCTGAAGTGTTGCTTTCCTTAGTATATAAAAGCAATTAATGTACTGTATGTGCAAGTATCTTCAGTTGCTCAGATTGTAACTTGTTATATATGTAAACATTTGTATAAGTAATGAGTTACACTACTCAGTTACTTTTGTAATAAGTTACCCCCAACACTGGTTAATCATACAACCCTACTAGCTTATAAGTCCAGGTGTCCAGCAGCCAATGGGATCATGTCGCTCCAAATTAGAAGGTGTATGTCTGAAGTGATTAGGCGTGTCGTCCATGTATTACAATGGGGATCCACCCTAAACACATGTAGTCCTTTTCTAAAATCAGTTTTCCTTCCTATGAACTGTGCCAGGAGCCTGTCTGAGTGCCTGGATCAGTAGACTTCAGGTTTATTTTTTATTAGATTGGAACAGAACATGTTAATAAACAGACATGGTAAAACATTAATGTAAACACACTGGATTATAGCCAGGAGCTCATTTCTTTTTTAGCCTTAGAAATGTCATCAGTAACCTAATCATTTTGTCTTCTTTACACATTTGTATTTAGACATGCTCAGTGCTTTGTAGATTCCATTATGTTTTCCTGATATTTCTATTATTTCTAAACCTTTTTCCTGTCTGATTTTCTTTTCTATTTTCTCTTCACGCTTCCCGCCATGCGCTGCTCTCTAACTCCTGACGCTGTAACTACTCTACTCCTAACTCCATCCTCCCACTGGTCCTTACGACTCTTTTCGATCCTTTTTGGTTCCCATGTTTCTTTATTTTTATTTGATTTTCCACCTTGCCCCTGCTGTCCCCACCTGGCCCTTGCTTGTCTTGCCTCCATCGCTCTGCCTTAGTGCCCAGCCTGCAGTCTTCACACATGGGGAGCATTCACAACGCAATTGAACCGAACTACCGTAAGTTTTCATTCTCTTTAAAGACGTTAAACTCAGACATACTGCTTTTGTCTTGCTTTGTTCTTCTTTGCAGTGGCTTTGTTATGTTGTAGTTGTTTTAAAGAGTTTAATATGAATTAGTTTTATTGTTTTATTTGCTTTTTATGTCGAGGCACAAAAGGTAGAACTCATTTGAAACACAGATGTACACACTGGTGATTGGCGATAACAGTTTTTAGTTTTTATACGACTTTAGGAACTTAAGGGATTTTGTAAAATACTGATGCTCCAACCTTAAAGGCATTTCAGTACATATGGAAAAAAATACTTGAAATAGTCTAACAGAAAACCAAACATATTAACATACAGGTGACAAGTCCTAATCTTTCTGGTTAAAGGTGAAGTAGATGATTTTTACACTGCCAACACAATTTAGGTTTTAAATCTGACAATTTCCTCTCCTAAATCCCTCGACTCATGGTTGATATCAACAGGTATTCATTTTTATTGCAAATATGGCTTAGAAATATGGCTTCTTTTTGCAATCAGCAAAGTGAAACTGGAGAGGACCACCAAGCACGGCCAATCAAAGCGCTGCAACTAAAATTCTTTATTTTTCAACACACTACACAGGGATCTCGTTTTTACACAAAGTGCTGCATTTATCATGTACTTTTTAGTGCAAAACACAAAGTTTACTCATTTACAACTAAAAAAGTTACTTATCTCAACTTTAAAGTTGACACAGAGCAATGGCCCCAATACCAATACTATTGGTGTCTATACTGAAATCTTTTTGAGCCAGTATTGATTTATCAATACTTAAATATCGATACTATCATCTTTGTTTTAACTTGTATTGTAAACTACATTTTTAGATCAGATCTATTCAACTTAAGGCCAAGGTGCCAGATATTACAAAAATAGATTTTACTTACTTTTTACTTTTTCTGGATTACTTTCTACGTCCCATTTTTATTTTTTTTTTTCCTTCTGGGATACGGGATTCAGTTTTGATTAGTAAAAGCCTAGTTTGAAGTTGTTGCTTATTTGTGGTTCTGTGCTGGTTTTGCCATTTTAGAGCAATAAAAATACTAACATGTATATTTGTTGTGGTGATGTATTGCTCAACAACACAGCCCAGAATCTACAGCTATTGTACAATTTGGCCCTCAGCAAAATGATGTTGAAGAGTCCTGTTCTAGATGCACATTTAATGCTAAAGCATTGCAGACAAAGCAATAGATGGCTAATGCAACTCATCTTATTGGTTTTTCCATAACAAGTGTTACACAGTGACCATAAAGGGCTGAGATTACTCTGACACTTGGGTTCTTTTCATGGATTTAAAAAAATTCAATCCAAAACTTATAAGTAAGGTAAGGTAAGGTAAGGTAAGGTACACTTTTATTGTCCCCGTAGGGAAATTTGTCCTCTGCATTTGACCCAAGGCTATAGACCTCAGCTGAGTGCCTGCAACTGTAGCTCTTTTCCCTTCACAAATAAAGAAGTACATTTTTGCAAGAGCGCAGGGTCTCTCAAGCGCATTGACCAAAAGCTCTGAGAACATTAAAACCACATAAGCACCATTAGGTTTTTGTGAGCTGTCCTCTGTGAGACGACCTCTCCAACACAACAGCTGGAGCCTGGGCTACAACTAGGTCTGGACAATCTGGGAAAAACCTTTTCAAAGACAAAACATCCACAAGTGACAAAGGACTAGTTGTCGATCTTTTGATTCAAAGCCATCAACCAAGTGGCATGATTTAAAACCTATTTTGGTCTAGATTTTTAGATTTTTTCCTACTGATGCTTAATAAAATATTGCATGATTTTGCTCTTGAAATGAGAAGTTTATTTATGTTTTCCATTTGTCCCGCTTTGGCACCTCGTCCATCACCTGCCTGCCTCAGTTATGCACCGACTCTTATTTCCAGATAACATTCCAAGGAGAAATCGGCTTGGGCATGTGCCGTGTGTTTTGAGTCCAGCAGAGCGAATGTTTTTTTTCCAAGTGCAGGCATTTCCCTCACTGTCTTCATATACCAGCGGAAAAATGATGGGATTTTTCCGTACAACAACAGAAGGCCATTTAAACTTATTTACGAATGCTAGAGCAACTAGGCATCATTTGAGAAGTGTTTTTTAGGGTTATGTTTCGACTTTAACATGAGACAAATATTGAATTGAGAAAGTCTACACTAAAGATGAAAAGTAGTGTGAAAGTTGTTTTTTATGCTGCAGTGGAAAAGAAGTTTGGGAGAGTCGTGGCTGAATGAGCAAGAAGAAAAAGATTGATATATTGACTGTATAGCAAACAGGTGATCTGAAATACATCTCTCTGTTTGAATTAAAGTATGACATTTCAGGCATGTCCAAACTGCGGCCTGGCTACATCAGTGTTTCAAAATGTGACCCTCCGTGCAGCCATAGTTGGTGAAATAGCAGTTGTGAAGGCACTTGCAATTTTGCCTGAAGACTTGAGCATTGATTGTACTGTCAAATCACGTCTATTCACATCACTGACAATATTTAAGATGCCTTCAATGTCTGCAGTTCTATTAACGTTTGTGAGCTTTCCATCATCTTTGTTGTTGTATAATATTCCTCCTCGACTCTCCCTCCTGACCCTTCATATGTAATCTAACCCTTTTGGTCGTCCGCCAACAGACTCCTGATATTAAGCTGCTCTGTTCTCTCCCACGGCGCATTAGAAAAATCACTGTGTAAGCTTCCATCTCACTCCTGCTTCTGTGAACGGCTTCATACAGTTTCAATGACGCATAAGTCTAGTTCAGGAGACACCGTTTTGACCTGCTCTACTTTAAAGTAGTGATGCACCGATCCATCTTTTTCTTTCCAATACAGATTCGATACTTTGACTTTAAGTATCTGCTGTGAACTTGACTTAGACTTATGGGGCACTGACTTGGGACTTGAATTTGACTTTGGACTTGACTTGGACTTCTCTGTCTTTGACTTGAGACTTGACTTGGACTTGTCTCTTTATCTTGAGACTTGACTTGTACTTACAGTATCTCTTTTTCTTGTGACTTGACTTGGACTTGTCTCTCTTTGACTTGTGACCATACTTGGACTTGTCTCTCTTTGACTTGTGACTTGACTTGGACTTGTCTCTCTTTGACTTAAGACTTGACTTGGACTTGTCTCTCTTTGACTTGGGACTTGACTTGGACTTGTCTCTCTTTGTCTTGTGACTTGACTTGGACTTGTCTCTCTTCGTCCTGGGACTTGACTTGAACTTATCTCTTTGACTTGGGCTTGACTTGGACTTTTCTCTCCTTGACTTGGGACTTGACTTGGACTTGTCTCTCTTTGACTTGGGACTTGACTTGGACTTGTCTCTTTTGTCTTGTGACTTGACTTGGACTTGGACTTGTCACTCTTAGTCTTGTGACTTGACTTGGACTTATCCCTCTTCGACTTGGCACTTGACTTGGACTTATCTCTCTTTGACTTGGGACTTGACTTGGACTTATCTCTTTGACTTGGGACTCGACTTGGACTTGTCTCTTTGACTTGGGACTCGACTTGGACTTGTCTCTCTGTCTTGTGACTTGACTTGGACTTGTCTCCCTTTGACTTGTGACTTGCCTTGGACTTGTCTCTCTTTGCCTTAGATTTGGGTCTCAGACTTCAACCCAAAGACTTGAGACAGTTGCAAAACTGTAGCTGTAGAAAAGTTGTGTAATTCCACTTAAAATGTACCGCTTGAAGATTTGTTTACTTGGGAATTCCCTCGTCAAACCTCTGAGTGACAGACAGGACACAGTCTGTGGAAATTCCTTTGCAATAACTGATTCATTGCTCTATTAAAGCGTGTGAGCAGGACTGTGGCGGCTTTGTGGCTTTGAGAGATGGGCCTCTGATGAACACATGAGGCTTATGCTCCGGACAAAGACATGATTGAGCCCAACGCCTGGACCCGAACCACATCGGGCTCGACCTTTGACCCCCTCCAAGGCAGCCCACAGCACCCGCAGCCCAGCAGAAGAAGAGCGCACCGGACACAGGAGGAAACCAGAGCTACACGCACCACTGCTCCGGCCATAATCCTTCATGAAATCCTTGTTTTTCTTGTTTTTGTTGAATATTTCTTCTTCTCGACCTCTGCTACGTAACCTCCTTCTGGTCGCTTGCCAAACACGTCTTAATATTAAGCTGCTGAGTTTGTGTTCTCCCACAGTCGGAGAGTCTCTACGAAGAAAAGACTTGTACTTTTGTGGACAGTTATTAAGATTTCATAGATTAAAGGTCGTTTTTGCTCAGCTAGGATTCGGGTGAAATCAAGTTCTTTGAGGAAAAATAAGCTAAATTAGTGCTGTGTTTCGATGGCTGAAGAAGAAACAGTTTATATGATCCTAATTATTATCCAATCAGATTTTATTGCCTCATGTAGAAGGTAATTTGCACTTATGGTAAGACTAATTAAGCAAAATTCATGATTGTTTTCTTCATCAGTTTGCTTCTTAACATCGTTTTTGTCCTAAAGAAAAGAGTTTATTTTTCTCTATTCATTAGAGGTTTAAAAACAACTATATGTTTATAGAGCTCCTACTATAGGCTCTATAGACAAATGCTAAGGCACAAACTGAGCATTCACAACATAGATCGCAAAATCAAAGACTTTGGACACAATTAGGAGAAGAAAATTATGTCCTATCACTCATAAGCTATTAGTTTGTCTTTATTTTGCCCTAATAGGATGTGTATTCAATGAGTTACGATCACAAAAGAACTCATGATGAGCTAATACGACTGCAGAATTATCTCGCAAATTACTCAGCGATGTACGACGCACATTCCTCTTCAGTTTTGCTTAATTCTAATAGAAGCCACAAAAACATAAGGCTATAAGTTTTGAGAAAAGGTTTCTGTTCACAAAGTCCAGTGGGAGGATGCAGCTTATTGACTGTGTTCAGAGGAGAGTGAACAGTGATGGAAGGAGAGGGAGGAGCAGGGTTGAACTTCCATACAGTTTTGGCACCCCAGTCTTTGGAGAAACATAGATATACACAAATGTGAAAATGTACATCAACAACAAAACGAAAAGTCAAAACATAAAATAACCACATATTTTGATCCATCTTGGCTGGCCAGATGGATTATCTCGCGATATTTGTGAACTCGAGATATTCCATCTGGTTTGGAGTCTGATATCGCGGTGTCAGACCAATCACATCACAGCAGTGGGGGGTAGAGAGGGGTTGGTTGTAATGACGACAGGAAGTACGGCTTGAATCAAACAAAACAAAGATGGCAGCTTCCATGGATGTAGTGTTTCTACTGCATTTGATGTGCTTTAGCAGAAATACAGAGTATTTTTTAAGGAAGAGCAGAGGTGTGTGTAACCCCTGTTCTATCCCAAGCGGACATTGGCTACGCCATTACGATTAATTACTGTGATTGGCTAAACACAAATAAGGTCGGGCACACACTAATCTAAATTTTCTCAAACGCTTTCAGCAAGTCAAGTTCCAGATGGATACAGTGGAAGAACTCAAATCGAAGTCAACCAGATCCATCTGGATCGTGAGCCAGGTTAATGTGGCGACATTTTCTTTGGGTTTAATGGGTAATCTGACCTACCCAAGCCCAGCCCTAAACTGACCCATTTTAGTAATTGAAGCCTAAACTTAAAATTTCGCCATGTGGCTTCAACCAATTCATAGTTATTTTACATTTTGGCTTTTCAACATATTGCCGTTAAAAAAACCAACAACACAAAAAAAACTTGAAACGTGCTTATTGTAGGTTTTTAACATTTCATTGTGCCTCTACATTTTTTATGAAGACTGTTTTTTGGTTTTTTTTTGCCCCAAACAATTTGAATCTTACTGAGGATAAATTCGATGTATTGTTTATTTATTGTTTAAGTTAACAATAGTAAAAGATGCATTTATTAGTCTAAAATGTTTCAGATTATAGCAAATTGCATCGGACAGAAGTTTACCTTTTAACAATCAGATTTGAACACAAATTTTTATCATTATTTGCCACAAGTTAAATATTCAAAAGTCTTTCATGATAAAACAAACTGAAAACAAAGGAAATGCTCAACTCATAAATAGCCATTATTAAGGTAGATTTGTCACCATTTTCGGAATAAAGTCTGAAAATACATTTATCAAATATCTGTGCAAATGCCTGTAAAACTCAGACGCAAGGGAGCAATTTCAACAGTTCCTAGGTAAATACCTTGTGCGAAGAATACTTAACACTGTAAAAAGTCAAGTACTGCTCCTTTAAAATCAACGTGAATGTGAATCATTGACTCTCACAGTCTCCAGATCCGATCATCAGCTCATATCAGACGCACAGCTGCAGCGTTTGTCTCTTGTCTTTGCTTTAGCGTGGAGAAATAGATCATCTCGTTAGCAATCGCCCATAACTCTGTTTCATCAAAGGCTCTCCCGCTGTTGGCAGAGTTACCCAGTGTTCGGGTCGGAGCCGTGGTCGACCGTGCCCACTCACTGATCACATTATGTCCGGGTCAAATGAGGCGCTTTGAAGAGGATGTTTGAAGTGCTCCGTCTTTTTGTTGCACATCGAGGTCGAACAATTATTCCAATAAGTCTGACACTAACAGGCCGCACTCACGCCCCCCGCTGGGCCGCTCGAGTGCTGCTCCACTGCTCTCACTCAGTTCACTTTTAGAGGAAGTTTACTTAAGCACAAATTAGTTCAGATTGTAGAATAATAGATTGATTTAAGTAACTTCAGTTGTAACGACAATGGCGCTAATATCAGACCTATTCAACTTAAGGCCCAGGTACAAAAGTGGCCGTCCAGAGATCTGATCTGACCCCACATTTTTCTTGTTTGCTGGGTTAATTGTAGGTGTGCCTTAGACCTTATTTGGTCGTAATTCTTCTTTTAACTTGTCGTGGTATTGGTCTAATGCTGGTTATGTCAACTCCTTGTATAATTCTGGCTCAGTGCTGATTTGTAAATGTTGTGGAGGAATGTGACTCTATTGCTGATCTGGAGCAAAAGTTATTAACAATACTGAAACACATTTTGTACAGTTGATATTTTGAAGAACCCGAAATTTCGGCAAAATTGGTAATGTGCTGTGCCACTACCTGTTCCACAAGCCATGGCTTTCCAAAAAATCTGTCCCTCGGGAAATTAGGGTGAATAGCTCTGGTCGACATAGTCTTTATTTATTTAGTGCTTTTCCACCTTTCAAGCGCTTTACAATCAAGGATCCACTCACCCAGTGTCCACATTGAGACAATGTGGGTTAAGTGTCCTGCCGAAGGCTATGACAATCCACTCTTGTCGTCCCACTGTAGCACCTGCGTTCCAGTCTCCCATCCATGTACTGATCAGGCTCGAACTTGCTCAGCTTCTAAGATCTGATGGGATCAAGCTTTGACAAGCAGATATAGCCACATCCACAGTTTTCATATGGCTCCCCCAGCAGTACCACACACACCCTTTATTTTGTTGTTATCTATATGTATCTATATTAGTCTTGTAGGAAGAGGGCTTTCTCCCTCAGAAATTGTAGAATGAAATATATATGATCCTGTAAATAGAGAGAAAAAAATCTGGGGTATTCATTTAGTCCTACAAAATAAAAACCGCACTGCTCACGCATTAAAGAGGGACCTATGCACCCCTCACTCCCAGCTGTGTTTAAATTAAGTTTGAAGCTGTTATCTTGACCTGTTTTTGTGGCTTCTAAAAGAAGTAAGCTGAAATAAAATTGATTAATTTACAAAAGGTGCAGATTTGTTAGTTCTTCAACCATGTGATCATAACTCAGTGATTGTCCTATCAGCGTAAAATAAAAACCGGCAAATAACTTTTGAGTGGTAGAACATGGTTTTCTTCTCCAAACTAGTATGTCCAGAGTGTTTGATTTTGTGCTGTGAATGATCAGATGCATGTATCAATCTTTGAGCTCAGCATCCTCGAGGCATTGGCTTGAATCTCTCCCCTCACTCTGCTCCCTTAGCATTATGTATCCTGACCTGCCTATACAATAGACTAACATTAACTCATCCACTGTATGTGACCTGCTTATTTATAATACTATTTTTTTTTTACAGTTTACACTATAATACTGAATGTATATAACCGGAATAGAGAAACCTTTACCATACATTTGCATAAAATGTGCTTGATGAGTCTCCACCTTGGGCAGTTTCAAATCATTCACAAACATTTCTAAAATGGTCTATTAAACTGAATACATCCAAATACGTCACATTTTGGCAAACATTTAAGATTGAAGTCATTTGAACTCATGTAGATATTGATTTTCCCGCTGTGAAGGAGAGAAGAGCTGATGTCATGTTGAGACAGATGTTCACCGACAGAAACAGTCAGTGGAGCAGAAGGAGAAAACCAATTCTCCTGCTGCGACTTCACACAGAACACCAGAAAGAAAACATATTTAACTTTTAATTAGGCGGCTCATGGATGTTAAAGAGAAGCTGTTACTGTCCATTACACACCTGTCGTCTGGTAAATGTGAAGTGAGATGACCAGATGGCTTATTTTCATTTGTCACTACAACAGGAGCTGGAAACAGAAGCTTTAGCAATGATTTTGAACGATATGACAAAAATACAGATGCTAATGTGTTCTTTTTCTGATATTGATGGCTCATTTGATTGATTGATTGATTGATTGATTGATTGATTGATTGATTGATCAAATTGAGGTGGATTTCACAAGTGGAGCGCACAACTTCCTAAGTATTGAAATTTTGAAATTAATCATCAAAAGCCCAGCTGTCTGTGAGATGCTATTCTTTTCCCTCTGAGCCTCAGAAAACATATGAAAGTCCCATGATTGTGGTGTCATTGGTAGATCTCTGAGTTCTTCTGCACGTTTTTTAACTCCATAAATGAAGACTCATCTGAGCATTTCTACAACATTTGGATATCAAACAAGATTGATTATTTTTCCTGTAATTTTATTTGTAGCTAGTAGATGGAGTTCTAACTCAATTCCTGACGTGAGAAATGTGACTGTCATGGCCATTCTGGTTTAACCTTCATTGCTAAAGGCATAGACAATATTAGTTTTGGCTGCCTTCCAACTACTGGCCTTTAGAACTTTGTGATTTACATGTCACCTGCAGAAAGAGACGCTGTCCGTCTAGTGAGCTGGAGAAACTTCTTTGATAAAAACAACAAAATGGGACGAGACCTGGCTGTTTCGATCAGCTCTTGAAGCTTGAAACCGTGTTTTTCTCAATGTTTTTTTCACTCAGTGTATGAGTCATAAAGACGAATTTAATTCACAAATGATTTAGCAGCATAACGTTTGTTTTCACACAGTGAAAAACTCACTGACAACAGTGCTAGGTAGTGTTGCTGCTACAGCTTGTGCTAGCTTGTGCTTTTCGGTTATACGCCCTCCAGTGTTGATAAACAAATCATCCATCTATGCAATTTCGATATTTAGCTGGTGCATGGCGTAACTTTTTGACCAAAAATAGACTTGAATTATATAATATTTGTTTTGTCATTTAGATGCCTTTATTGCAAATGATAAATTTAATTAAAAAAAAAACTTTTTTTGTGTCCAATTTTGTATGGTCACAAAACCAATATTTGGCCTGGAGAATCGCTTCTTCTTGTATCTTTCCATGGAGAATATCCCCTTAGTAATATATTTTCACACTATGTAATAAAGCACATGAATCCCCATGCAGGATGTTCCAAAGTATAACTTACACTTCAGAAATGACTACTTGTCTTTCACTTCCAGAAGTTACACATTGCACCTTTAAGAAGGGTTACTGATACCCAATGTCACTGTACGAGTAGAAAGTCTTGTTACTCATCAGAAAATAGATAATTTTGCTCTTGATCATTATGTTCAGTTAAAGGCACAACCAAGATATCAACTGAATCGATATCATAGGATACTGGATACTGAAAAATCTTATCAGATCAGTACATAACTATTGTATGCTAAAACAGAGCCTTCCAACCATTGAAATCATTCATTTGCTGAATGTTTTTATCATTTCATGCTACTGTGTGAAATACATTTGCTTGTTCCCATTTGGGGTTTGTGGGTGACTTTGGGAAACAGTGGCCAACTTGTCATAATATTAGAGACAGACAATCTTTACACTGATGCCCAATTAACCTATGCATGTTTTTAGAGGTGGGAAGAAAGCAGAGTACCATGAAAAATAACCTACAGTGACACAGAAAATGCAAACTCCAGATTTTGACCTTGGAGCCAAACCCACAATCTCCTTATTGGGAAGACAGAGCCAAAATGGTAAAAAGCAACTCTGCAAATTCATAAAATATTTAACTTAATTGATGAAGCAACAGGTTTTATCTCAAACAAACACTGCCGACCATATTGCGACGTCATCTGGCAATAGTAACCTCTGAGAATGTGATTTTGGCTGCGTTTCGGCGTGTTTGTGAGCAGCCCACACTCTCAGAAATGAAAGTACGGATTTGTTCTCTTAGAGGTACAATTGCTCGTCACTGGGTGGTACCCTCAAAAGGACAAATATGTACCCCTAATATGGGGTACATATGTGGACCCTTACGCATTGTACCTTAAAGGTACAGTTGTGTACTTTAAAGGTACACATTTGTACCTTACCTTATGTACCCTTTTGAGAAAAGGTACTTTTTTGTACCTTTTTTTGGGAGAGGTACTTATTTGTACCTTTATTGAGAAAGGTACTTTTTTGTATCTTAAAAGGTACAATTATGTTTTTTCTACTATTTTTGCTTCACTGTATTAAAAATGAGGCCATAAAACAGTTTTGTTTTACTGTTTTTATTTTTGTTGTTGAGGAAAAAGGTCTGTCAAACATCCACTGTCTTGTTGAGAAGTGAAAATGTAGTTATTCTAAACAGACAATACAAATGCATTTATAAACAATTCATTAAGACAATGTTTCAACACAATAAAGAATACCCATACAGTCTTGTCTCAATACAAGGACCACAACTCCAAGGTATTTCGGTTTTGAGCCTGAGGAACAAATAAAACTTTGTTAATTTGCTAAATAATAGATTTTCAATAACTTACAATATTATTGTGTATTATGGTGAGCACAAACCTTTAGTTCAGGTCTCAGGAGGTTAAAGCAGAAACAGTCCTCTCTGTGTTAAGGCAGACACATGTGTCAGTCTGTAACACCAGGCTTGTCCATGAAGCTCCACTGGTGCAGATGTCTTTGTCCAGTGTTGGACTGAACTGAGTGTCACTCTGTAAAATATGAAACAAAAATAAACCAAATTATCACCAGATTTATACTACATTGTTTTAGCTTTGCCCTTTACAACTCAGTGAAACTATTTAAAACGAGACTTACCAGTGAACATGGTCCATGTTTTAAATACAAAGATGAAGATCTGCAAATAGAGATTAAATGTATTTAATTAAACAGTAGATTTACACAGACTGTATAAACCACAGTGATATTACCTGTTACAACTCTGAGACACTTCTCCTTTAGTGAAGCTTCACACTGACGTTTCTCTGAGACAAAAACATATCAATAGTAAGAATCTATGCCAGAACATGAGCTCTTAGTGTTAGTGATACTTGGACTTACCTCTGTCACCTCACAATCTGGAACTGCTGTTTTGATTGATTTTTTTTTTAACACCTGTGAACAAAAAAAAATAAATAAAAATGATTATACCATCATACTATTACAGTTTTAACAGAAATCTGTTTGGTGTCCAGTGTACAGCAACATATCAGCTCCCAGCATGCAGGCTGCTCTGTTCTGCGTAACTTACTTTTAACATAAAAATAATGTGTGTGTACAAAATATTTAAATGTCGAATAGACAAACCTTTAAAACAAACGCAGGAGACATAAATGAGTGTACAGCAACATGTCAGCTCCCTACAAAGACACAAAAAAATAAATAAAGCATTGTAGTTTTTCTAAATACAATATTAGTATATATAAATATATTTGTAACAAATGTATAATATAAAAACGTTTTTAAGCATTATAACACTGTTCTCGACATCTATAAATATGTGCTAACTTACATTTTGTAGGAGATTTGTGGAGCTGAGGTCTCCAGCAGCAGACTGCTCTGTTCTGAGTGAGACAGAAGCACCAGCACATGTTCTATGGGTGTGTCACACTCACTACGGCCCCTGTGAAACGAGTGCAGGTGGAACCTTAGTACTGGATAATTACAACACTGTTACAAATATGAACCCAATAGGTTGGTTCCACGTGACATCACACCATTAGACTGGCTAATGTTATTTCAATCAGGTGGACGGCAGCTAAAATTAATATTGTTTAAATGCAGTTTATTTTTGCAATGCAAACGAGTAATGTGTCCAGTCATCCTAGAAATCACCACTTTTTAAATTAACTAAATCATTTTTGAATTATTCCATGGTAAAGTCCAATGTTATTAATTGTAAAAAGTGCCTCTTGCCTCCACCTGACTTATAACTGCCAAGAATTGTAGAATGTAAAACCCACCTATTTTACATAGTTTTTCAAAAATGGAAATTACAGTGACAAAACCTTTAAGTTTATTGTACTGTTGTGAGACTAGTAATTAAAAATCTTTTTGTTACACAAACATTGTTGAAATGTGTTCATAAGCAAACTAGTCTTAATCTTATCTGCTGACCATTGTCTCCACATTGTCAAATGTTAACAGTTTATTCCTCAACAAAGGCCTAGCTTAAACATTAAAACTGTACAAAATGTGAACCACAAATTAGTATAACTTACCCTCGTTGATGTCCTCCATGATATAATCCTGTTTCATCGTCCAAAACCGTGTTTTCAGTGTTTAAATAGTCCAACTGTCCAAATATCTGCTCGTCTGTGTCACTGGAAAACCGTTTTTTCCCGCTAACAGTTTGAATTTGAAATCGGCTCTATATTCTTCCACTGGGCCTTCTTACATCTGGTATCACTCCGCCTCTCATAAAATAGACCCACATTTAGGTACACTTATGTACCTTTACACAAACCAAAGGTACAATTTGTTCCCAGGTGGTACAATATTGTACCTTAAAGGTACAATCAAATGAATTCAAATGAAAAGGTACATTTATGTACCCCGGGGTTCATTTATGTACCTTTATCAGAACATGTTTGTACCTTAAGGTCCAAAGGGCCACATATGTACCTAGGGTGTAGAATTTGTACTCCTACTGTACCCTCATTTCTGAGAGTGCAGCGTAAACCTCCGCCCACAGAAAGCTCCACTCTTCACTTAAAGGCACGGCCCGTTGCTTCCGACTGAAAACTACAGTGCAAATATTGACTTCCTCCTCAGCTGCACAGTGGCCGTCTGAAATCAGAGGCTTCCAGAGGCCGACGCTCACAAAGACTGGGGCGCCCTGCAGACTTCGGCTTTTTCCAAATCCTGTTGACGAGGCTCAGAGCTGAAGAATTACAATGATTCAGATGACACTTTGTGAATATTAAAGCCGTCTTATGCATATTGAGGCTTTCTAGTTTTTTAAAAGAAATTGGATTGCCGTGGCCTTGACAAGTGCACGAAAATGTTGAAAGAGTGGGGCTGTTGCAATGTATTATAGATGTTTGTCTCGTCAGCCACGGATCAGTTTTTTTTTTGGAATTTTTTCATTTCTAAAACTGCCTCCCAAAAAAAAGACTCATCATGTTTTGACATTTCTTTCACAAAAGGAATGGGCTTGACACAATTATCTTTTTGCGTGTCATGCTGCACTATTTCTTAGCCCGAGCAGTTAAGATGATTTCATTTGAACACGAAATACAAATATATATTTATATGGATGTACTGCCAAATTGTCTGACGTATACTTTTGAAGATTGGTAATGCAGGACAACAGCTCTGACAATTGCGGCATTGTGCTATTTGAGAAAACTAATGTCTTATCAATCAATCTAATAAAATTTGACAATCCTAGGTGGCATTAACGTGCAATGACAAGTGGCTTACATATGTCAATAAAACTATAAAATCAAGGTCATGCGTAGACTTCATATTCATTTTTAGGACAACAAAACCCGCATGAGAGTCCACAGTAGACATGGCCATGGTTGTATATTACACAAGTACAGAAAATATACAACTCTTGAGTCCAACTTGGTAAAAATACACAATTATACACTTTCCCACCTTTTGATGTAACTTGTCTCATGTTTCAATTTAATCTCCGAGGTCTTAAGAGCTTTTTTGAGTGTCAAATATTCTGAGTCGATTCACTAGCATGGTTCCGCCCTGTCTCTTGACTGCTTGACTGACACATGAACGTGCCTTACATCGTCATGCAGACATAAAGGATGGCAGAGCGTCCCATTAGTTTGCATTGTAAGGCTGAAACCCAGGAAAAAAACAAAAACATTTACATTAGTTTCAATAGAAGCGATTTCAAGCCAGTCTGAGATCACACCAAAAAAGGCGGGACTATAAGTAGGCTCTTCTGATTAGACAAGAATATTTAAAGGCACCGTCGTTATTAAGTACCCCTTTCTTCAAAATCGAACATCCAACATAAATACATACATACTTTAACTACGCCTCGCTCATTTTTTCCCTTTTTGTTTAGTTTAATCCTACATAAAAAAATGGAAAAGGGTCTCCTTTTTTAAGGACACATTCATTATTTACAAGGCTAATAAAATGTGTACTGTGATTTCAGTATATTGCACATATATTGTGATACATTACATAAAAAACAGTTATTTTTTATTGCAGTAAGTTGATGGTACCCTGTTATTAGGATCTATACTTTGGCCAGAATTATTATGTCAAGGGGTGACTGTCATGCTGTTTGTTAGTGTGTTGGGATTAGATTGGATGAATTATTGCTGTTATTGTTGAATGAGTCTAATTGCATTGTAACCTAATAATTTAGACATTCCTAATAATCCCAGCCTAGTCCTTAAGCAAGATTCCCATAACGTCAGCCCTTCTCGTTCGCTCTATTTGCCTCAAGTTGGACAAGGTGTGTTTGTGCTGAGGCACTTTGACCTACATGTTTGATGACCTGCCCCAGAATATAACACCATTGATCTAATCCCTGCTCCTCCAGCCCAGAGACACGTGGGTTTGAGGTCAGGGCCCCTCTACAGTCACTCGCACACTGTAATCACAATCCCATTTGAAGCAGTTTGCATTTTAATCCACATTTAACCACAACTAAGATATAAAAATAATAGTGTACATATTAAATCATATGTGGCTTTATTCACAACCAAGTCATGCTGTTTAACTGTTCCTTTCAAAACCCCAAACAAGTCAGCGTTAATATTTCCACTACCATTTGCTTTATTGTTTTATTAAATTTGATGTAATCCGATGAAGTAATAATGATATAATGGGCAGTTGTTCTTGCGGTTGCAGTTTTATTGTGTGGTTCTGTTTTAACATGACCTCTCTCTTTCTCTCTGCTTGTTTCCAGTTTATTACCGTGCTCTCGTCAACTTCACGGACTCGCTGGTGTGGACCCAGGACTTTGATGACATCTTCTCTCTTTCCTTCACCGAGGTTTCTGACGCAGTGGTGGATACGGTATGTTCCTTATTAATGTCATTGACTTAGCTTTGTAATGTATGTATGTATGTATGTACACTATATTATAGACGGGTTCAACTCACAGTACATCTTTTGAGCACAACCTTTCCAAATCTGGACCAGATTATCTTTACTTATCTTATTTCGAGTAACAAGTGAGAGAAGGAGGGATGGAGTGTGAAATCGACAGGCATTTTCTGCTGTGCGTTTTTGTTGATTAACCAGTCAGTCAACCTTCTAGCGCACACCTGTAGTTATAAGATTTTTGTAGTGACAGAAATGACAGTATTGGGGTCATATGCAGTGGCTGGGTGCTTCTTTAGATACAGGATGAGGAGCTTAGTCACACAGAAGGAACTCAGAGTAGAGTCGCTGCTCCTCCATGTTCAGAGTAGCTACTGTAGCTAAGGGGGCATCTGGACATTTTCGGGGATGAACCAAGACATGCTGGACTATGTATTTTGACTTGCCTAGGAACCTAATGGGAAGTTTATTCTGGTTCATCACTTTTTCCTTAATAGTAAATAATAAATAGATCAATTGGTCGACGAAAAAACATTTTGCCGCTGGTGGTACATGTAGCCTTGTGCTGCTTGAGTAGTAGTATCTATAGCTATTTGTTGTACTCATTTGGGTTATTCATCATTTAGAAAGCCACATCTATTGTTTAATAAATGTATTGATATTGTGCAAAATTTGATCTGGTAGTACTTGAAGACCCAAATAATATCGTAAGTGTTTTGTTTTTCTCATAATGAGATGACCTTCTATTAGCCATGCTGGCGCCACAGCTCAGGAAAGTCCTGTCCTCACCTACCACCTATCCCCGCCCACTTTTCTGTGTTTAATTGGGAAAGCTTGTATAGTTCAAAATAATCACATAGCCACTTTACAACTTAAAAATGTCTCTATTTTAAGAGACATTTTTGTGTGTGTGTTTTACTAAAACAAAATGCAAATTACTGATCTGGAGATTACACCTGATATGTTGTCCTCTGTCATTTCAACACAAAATGTAATTAAAAAGATTCACTGGTCCCCTCGAGGGCTCACTTTGGGAACCACAGTTCTGTAGCTAACAATGCCTAAAGCAATAATGTGAGTTCTTCAACTAGTAAACTTGAAATATGAGTAACAATTATTCAATCACTAAATATGTAATGCAAACAGGCAGTGAAATCTCCACAAACATATTTCGATGTTTAAGTACAACTAATCTAGAATTAAACACAGAAACTTGTAAATCTAATCACATTCACAATATCAGCCTGAAAATGCCGCTAGACTTTATTCCACCTTAATGTCAAGTCAAATTGCTCCAAAATTGTGGTCAAGCAAAGTCCAAGGAGATTTATGCCGCCTTATAAGGACAAGACTTTTGATTTGTGTCTGGAAGTTTTTAAGTGTGTGACCTCAAGTTCTTAAAATAAAACCTGGATTTGTTGGAGCTCATTTTAACCAAATCTGGCTCTTTCCTTCAGCTGGAGTCGGAGTACAACAGGATCCCAGGTGTCCAGACTGTCAGCGTGGTCCTCATCAAGTAAGAGTTCATTATATTTCACCCTGAGACAAGTATAAGCTGTGCTCCGAGTGTTTAAGCTGTAACAACGTAATTCAGTTTTTTTTCTAATAAAATAATAAAACTGGGAGCTTTGCAAATATTAGAAGGACTTTACAATGTTTTATTTGTTCATTTCACTCTCATTAATGATAAACTGTAGCCACAGCTGTCCTGGGCTTAACTGAGTCAAGCAAGGCTGCTAATCTGTGCCATTACAATTGTTCAGAGAAACATCAATATTTGGTTATTTCTGTCATAAAAATTGATTTTAAAGCTGGGATTACTACCTTTTTAGTTGTAATTTAGTAAACCTACTAAAATTATATTGCATTTGCAGCACAATGTGACAAATCAGCTTGATATGTACTTTCTCAGTCCAATAATAAAGCATTTTAGTTTTCAACTATAACCAAAAGCAGCGATCTGATTGAGCTTTAGTTGAGCTTTAGTGGTTCACTTAAGTTTCATTTAGTTGTTATAAAAAGCTGTTTTATGTGTAATTGTATGTGCTGAAGCATTTGTAGGACATTAGTTGGACAGATATAAATACATGCTTCTGAGAAAGTCAGGTCCTCAAGCTTTAATTTCACGCCAAGTTTGAGACATTTGAGAATGTTACTTTCAAGCCAATCTTAATAAAGGTAGGGTATCATTTTGGCTGCAATTATGGCTTAAAAACCTCTTTTTACTAAAACTGGAAAGGACCACCAAAGCTAGCCAATCAGAGCGCAGTATTTGGCTCCTGGTGAGAATTAAAATGCTTTATTATTCAATTCAGACAGTACTCAGTGGTCTTTTTTTTCACAAAGTGCTGCATTTACAATATACTTTTGGGGGTTAGTGCAAAAGTTACTAATTTATAATTTAAAAAGTTAGTCACCCCAACTTTAAAGTGACACAGAGCAATATTATACATGCAACACTTGCTTGCTTCTATTTTTCCTAGATCATTTTTTTCTGTAAACTCTAAAACACATTTTTCTCATATATTATGTGATATTAGTTCTTCTTTTGCTTTACAACAACTGGTTTCATTTTTGTAAAGACAATGTTGTTTTGATGTGTAATTTACCTTGTTAACATGATTCGTCTGCTTTATATGAGCCTTCTTCAAAACAGTCAGGGTATATTGTCTTAAAAAAATACATAAATAAAAGTTGTGTCTTGTTGATATGGTTTACACAGCTGTTTAAGTCAGTGTTTGTGAGCACTTCTCATTCTTTAAAACGATCCATCTCACAGTCTCAAGATGCACATGCAGAATGTCTATAATGTGTGTCTAAAATGTCTGCTACAGCTGTTGTCCTGTATTTATGTTCATTTCTCTACCATATGTTGTCTAGTTTCAGGGAATTTGGCAGTAAATCATTCTGAATGTTATAAAGCAGGTTAAGTGATGACACATCAGTATGTTGTTGTACCAGTAGAAATGGTCAAGTCATAACATTTACATAGACTTGCTTTATAATTGTCTTAAGTTTTGTATTTTGTAAATTGTTAGAACGTTTTAAGTAAAATTGCCAGAGTGAGATATCTTTATCGTTTAGGATTGTTTGAGTGTGAGCGCAGAGTGAGCCCTCCTGTTTGTTATTAAGGATCTTTGAGATTTTTTGCAGCAGTTGAGAGTCAAGCTAGTGCTTTGAAAACCACTATTACACGCTAAATGTGCTTTATATATTTGAACCTTGGAAATCTTTGTAAGTATTTTTGTGTTCACGAGCACTTCATTTAAGGTCACGACAAATATTAATGCTGTTTGACTTTGATTGTTCAGTGCTAATACTCCATAAGCTAGCTTAGGTGTTCTTCAACCTTTTTGACCTCAAGGCCCAATTGTGCAAAGTAACATGGGCCCAGTCTCATATTAAATGTATTGTATTTTATTGATTGTGGGCCCTTAAGGAGGTGCTCGTGACCCAGTGCTAATTAACCAAAGTTGGACTTCTTTTGTAAAGTGTAGTTCAATTAATTATAAGAAAAGTACGCCTTGTTTTCATTAGTTCTCTGACTGTCTAGCCTTACACAAACATCATTCATATAACATATAATACTCTTTAAGTCTCAGTAGCTCCTCAGACTAATCCCAAGCCTGATCCCGTAAAATAAATAAGTCCAACCATCTATTCGACTTTATATAGCTCCATCATTTACTGCTAGCTGCTTTCTGTTTCTCACTATGTTTTGTGTTTTCACAGGAAAATGGTCCGAGACAATGGCGTGGATATATTCGTGGAGCTGGACGTAGGATCAGACTACAACAACAACGATGAACAGATCCGCAGTGTGTTGTACAATGTGGTGAAAGAAGGAGCCATCGCATCATACGTCACTTCGGTTCAGGGCTTTCAGTTCAGACGTCTCGGAGAAGGTAAGAACTCTACTTTGACAAACTTGCATAAACATATTTTTTGCTATAATATCACATTGGGTGGGCTTTTTGAATAATGGATTACTAAAATAATTGCTAGTTACAGCCCTAGTCCAGTTGATTAGGCTGATTGTGTTCAATAGATCTTCCAATAGACTTATGTGAACAAACCTTTGTTTTATCACACCTTGACCGTTTCTACCGTCCACTCTTGCCTTCATATGGACATAGAAAAAAGTTCTAAAATCAAAATATTTAAGGGAAAAATATGAAAGTTCTGATTCCTATAATCCTGTGTTCAGACTGGACAGCATTGAAGTGTCTAATTTTGCTTGTCAAAGCAAATTTTGACACAGAATATGTTAGAACTGATGTCCTAACAGGTTCACTGCTTCCTGCTTTTTGGGGCAGATCACTTTAGAAGAGAGGGCGAAAGATAGAGGCTTGCTGCATTTATAAAACATAGCCAGCTTACCCAATAGCACAACTTTCTTTTCTTCCAGGCAATGTCTTTTTAATTCTGTCTCTGTTCTCCTCCATTGTCATGTTGGTACATCCGTGATTTAAACATCGCAATGAAGATTTATCTCAAATATCAAATCAATTCAGATCAAATATAACTTTCTGTAAACAGTTCTTTCCTGAGCTGATGCCGAACAAGCATATTTCGACAACCTGAATGCAAATTCACTGGACACCTCAAGATGTGAGTCTACATTGACTTAACATTGACACTGGACGCATTACATGCTTCAACGTCGGTCTGAACGCAGCATAACATTTTCATACACTAGCTTGAGCTCGAACTGGACATTTGTTACTATAGGTTACTATGACTATGTTTTCTAGTCATCATAAAAAGTCACTGGAGATTGGTAGTTCACAAAAAGCTCTTCCCTACCTCAGATAAGAGTAGATTGATAGTTCATACATACATACAATGTAGCCTAGTTGTGACAGTTCTTTTTCATTCTAATGTTCTTTTACCCTTAGCTTTTCATCCTCCAGTGGAGACTTTAGCTATCCCAGGTCTGTACAGGACAATGCCTGCTGCTGCTGCATGAAGTTGACTGGCAGTAGAAACAGAGAAATCTGTAGTTTATTTGATTAAGCAACGCATGATTTGTATTTGAAGTGTTGTACATAATTCCAACCTAAAAATATGTGATGATCAATAGACTTTCTTTTTCTTTTGACATTGATGATTCATAGATATAGTTTGTTTGTTTTGTTTGATGTTGTTTGTTTGTGTTTGTTTGATGATGATGATGATGATATGATGATGATGATGATGGATGCTATAGTGAGTTTAAATAACCTTTGTAAAAAAACTAAATATTTTGTTTACCAAAGTTTTCTAAATGGGAATTAATTTCTAATTAATTTCCCCAAAAATAAATGAAACTTGAGAATTTGGGGAATTTACATTGAAATACTGGAAACGAAATTAATCATATTAAACAACATTTGTTGTAAATGAACAATCACTAAACTTGGAGTTTAAAATAATAACAACATAGTAAAACAAATAAACAGATAGTTGTAGTAAATAGTGCTCATGACGAAACACTGTTGTCATGGTTGTTTGAACCAGTGCAAAACTGTTATAGAAATACATTAGCAAAGCAATGTTAAAAACTAAATAAAAAAGCAATGGAACAACTGGATGAACTCTTGAGTGTCATAATATTTTAATAAAACCATGAACAGATCACATCCCAAACACTATAGAAAATCTTTATGCCAAGTTCTATTCACAATTTATGCACAATGCAGTCTGTTCCAACTTTAAAATTTCCCAAACTTGTTTTGCTTTTTAGTTTGCAGTGATTGTTAGCTTGCTGTGCAGTGTTAATCCTCCTTCATAGTCTATGCTATTGACTCATATTTGGACTCTTCTCGTGACCTGCAGTGACCCCGAGCATCAGACCGTGCATGCCGGACGAACACCGGTGTAGCGATGGAACCTGCATCCTCTTGGAATATCTTGTGACAACCGGCCGGACTGCAGAGACATGAGTGACGAGCTCAACTGCGGTGAGTCGAGATGGGTTTGGGTTTGATCAGAAAATGTTTGTTTAAACCAGGGGTCTCCGACCTTTTTCAATAGGAGAGCTACTTTTGAACAAAACTGCCGCTGAGCTACAATTATTAGCAATGACATGATACTGAAAATAAATGGAGCACAATTATTTGCCTTTATGAAACATTAACCATTATCAATTTGAATTGGACACAATTAGGCATCTAAAGCCACATTTGCATTAGAAATAGGCATGTATTAAAGTAAAAATTGTGTCATAAAGAGTGATTTGTATGATCCAAAATCCTTTGGGAAGCTACTTGACAGGTGATGGTGAGCTATTGGTGCTCCCGAGCTACAGGTTGGAGATCACTTGTGCCCACTGGCCAAATTTGGCCCTCCAGTGAGTCTAATTTGGCCCACAAAGGCAGCTCAAGTTTGCTAGGACATAATCTTTAGTTGAAAAGACTGTCAAAGACTAAAAGAATCAGGCTCAGAGTTCACATTTTAATTCTGTTTAGAAGAATTGAAAAAATGGAATATGAGTATGAACATAAGGAATACTATTTTAAAGAAGCTTAAGCACTTTTTATGTACATATAAAGTCCCATTGTTTTTTTGTTCATGATGGAAATTATGATACTTCCGAAATTGCAGTCTTTGCGATTTAATTTTACCCATATATCCATTGATATTGCGACCTCGATTTGTTTTCAGTTTATTGTGCAACCATAGAAAAGGCATAAAATCCATAAATCCACCCAAATATTATAATATAAAGCTCAATACATTTTACTCTTGCTCATTTGGATATTACAGGTATTTGTGCTTCCCAGAATATATGTGTGGAATGTTTTACAGTTTTCATTATAAATGTTAATTGGGATTTGTTCCTGCCTGCTCCTTCTGTGCTATGCTAGCTAATATATGTGTTTGAGATAAATGAACTGAACTAAATAAAGCTTGTTCTTGTTATGTAGATGACAAACCTCCTGTCATACCGGTGACTCCTGCTCCTGTGACCACCACCACCCCTGCCCGCAGACCCACGTACCCCCGGCCCTGCAGAGCGGACCAGGCCACGTGTCAGAGCGGCGAGTGCATCCCCAGAGACTACATCTGCGACGGTCAGAGGGACTGTTCGGACGGCAGTGACGAGTTCAGATGTGGTGAGTTACAAAAGGAAGAAGAAGAAGTGAGAAGGTCTGTAGAGATGAGATGTGTGTTTGTGTGTTGTGATGGTCAAAAGAACTAGTTATCTTCTTTAGTTGCTTAGTCGATTATCTGGTCGAGGGAGTCTTAGTCACCAAAATGTGCTTTAGTTGATGCAATAATTTTATTCAGTGAGAAAAAGAGTGAATCATCTGAAAATCAGGGACCAAATCATTGGTGTAACTATTTAGATATTTTTACTAGGGTGTCAAATTAGTGCATTAATTGTGCTTCATTAATTACAGACATATTAATCGAGTTAAGTTTTTAATCGCATTAATCTATTTTGAAATCTTTAACTTCATTATTTCCATATGTGAGATGCAAAGTGAACATGAGGGTTGTTCAACTTGACTTGAGGAAAGTCTGCACATGCCCTTTGACCTGAGGGATGGGGGCAAAGGTCATGAGTAGCAACCAGACAAAAATAAAGAAGCAGGCGAGAGTTATTGGACTGATGAACGAGAATTTTAGGTTCTTCATTTTTTGCAGTATATTAATATTTCCCATCTGCAACAATAATGTAATTAACTAAATTGGATAAAAACAAAACAAAACACTTAAGTTGAGTGTTTTTCTCAGCATTTTTAGGTAAGATTAAAAATAAATTAATTAGATTATTAATTACAGATCATAATTAATTAATTTCTAATTTTTTTTAATCGCTTGACAGCACTAATTATTTTTTATTACTATTTGAAATACATTTTCTGTATAAATAGTTGTTTTTTGCATGAACATTGCATTTTGTATCCTTTAGTGCACAGACTTTTAGCTTCAGAGCTTCTTTTGCTACGCTTCTTTTTAAAACATGTTTTTAGTCGACCAAGAAATTTGTTGTTACCCATTAAACCCAAAGAAATTGTTGCCAAAATATCGTCAAAAAGATTGTTACTAGAACTAAATCTTGCATATGCTTTTGTGTATGTTATGGGGCTAAAACATGGCTGTGAATATGTCCCAAGAGCAGCCACAATGACAACAGCACTATGACATTCACATTGAGTCTGAAATTCTTGATTTTCTTGTTTTTTTAGGAACTCCCTCTCCATGTGAACCCAATGAATTCAAGTGTAAAAATGGCCGCTGTGCTCTGAAACTGTGGCGCTGTGACGGAGACAACGACTGTGAGGACAACTCTGATGAACTGAACTGCCGTAAGTACAGGTGGATTTTGTTACGCAGTATTAACATGATAAGAAATAGAAAGCATGTATATTTTGTCCCGTAGCCACGAAAGGACCCAGTGACAGATGCGCTCCGGAGCAGTTTGAATGTCTGAGCGATCGCACTTGTATCCCGGCCAGTTATCAGTGTGACGAGGAACCAGACTGTCCCGACCGATCTGACGAGTACAGCTGCAGTAAGTCCCTTTCAAAGTATCTTGTACTCAAACTATTCTCCATGGTGATCTGCGGAGACACGGCACATTTAGGGACAAAATGCATAGTTTCCAATAGGGCAGGGCAATATTATATCGTTGGTGATAATATTGAAATAAATGATATAATATTTAGATTATTATTATTATATTATTGGGATATAATTGCACATACACAAAGGCTGATTTTATGACAAAAACATTTGACAAAATACTTCTATAGCCTTGGAAATTGGGGACTTTTAGATTAATTAAGATAAGATAGATAATACTTTATTGATCCCTCGAGAGGGAAATTCATTCTCTGCATTTGACCCATCCTGCAGAGTCGCTGGGGCGTCTGTCAGGAGCAGTGAGCTGCCACTGAACGGCGCTCGGGGACAATCTCCATGATGTTGTGCTTGGCTTAGTCAGGGCCTTAGCTGGAGGAGCAGGAGCAGTTGGAGGTGGAAACTGGAGTGAGAGACAGATGACAGTCAGGTGCAGATGTAGCAAGTAGATTCTGTCGACACATCAGTCAGGTCCAGGTGGAGCAGGTGAACTTCTGTTGTTTCAGTCGGTGATCAGACCATCCCCACAAAATCTTCCTCTGCAAAAGCTTCGGCTGCAGCAGATGTAAAAGTTCTGTAGCATTTCAGAAGTCCAAAGCCAGCAAAGTTAGCTTTCATAGCTTCATGTACCATCTCCATGGTTACAAGACAAACAAACAACTCCATTCACTAAATCCTAACTTGTGTCTGTTGAACATCACAGGGTGGATGAAATGCCAATAATCAAACTATTTTCACTGCATCGTCCTCTGCTGCAGGTGTGAAGAGTCTGCCATTTTAGAAGTCCAAAGCTAGCATAGGTAGCATTAGCTTTTGCATGGTATCCATGGTAACGAGAAAAACAGATGTCTCCTTTTCACAAATCTGACAGTACTTTACTCCTGTTTGTTGAACATCAGAGGCCACACGTTTTAGTTGGTTGAAGTCCACAGTTTTCTTGGCAAAAACTAAGCTAAAAACCAAAAACATTTCAAAAAGAGCTCAGTGCCTCCAGAGAGACAGCAAGAGAGCAGCCAACCACTCCGATTCAAAAGATGCAAAAATTGCAGAGGCTAAAAACTGTACTAATGAAAAAATTAAGATTTGAGTTGTGAAAACTGGTTAAATACAACTAATTTGCACGGTGGAAACACCTCGGCCATTTGTCCTTTGGGTGTTCACCCGGTCTTCAAAATGTTTTAATGTTCATGCCATCTGCTTTTACATTCTCTGAAAGCTTTTGTCGTCTTTTTCATTGAGATAACTCTTCAGTCTGCCGTCTCCAACGTCTTACTATTGATTCATTGATGCCGTAACTGCCAGATCAATTGCCATCAACTTAAAAGCTGCATCAAATACATTTCTTTGTGTGTTTTGCATGTTGACAGCGTCTATGTGATGCCCAAAATGTCTTAAGCAAACTTTAAAGAGAAGCTCACCCCGTAAACTCCACCCACAAACACATTTCAAACACAGCAAACTCATTGAAAAACATTGGGGGAAAAGGGAAAGAAGGGGATCAGAGAGGAGAGCAGCAGTGTGATTGGATGACAGCAGGTGTCTGCAATTAAAGCTCAATTTTGAATGGACATTTTTTGTGCAAACTGATCAAATTAGCAGATTTCAGGTCAAAATAGTCACAAACTGGCTGTGTCTCTCATGTCAGCTCCAGGTTCTATGTGACCTCAGCGTGTATTTTCCACTCAAAATGAAGCACTAATTGCAGACACCTGCTGTCAATCCAATCACACTGCTGCTCTCCTCTCTGAGCCCCTCCTTTCCCTTTTTCCCCAAAGCTTTTCAATGAGTTTGCTGTGTTTGAAATGTGTTTGTGGGTGGAGTTTGGGGGGTGAGTTTACCTTTAATGATCTTCCTCTACACCCACGTGTGTCTCTCTCTCTCTCTCTCTCGTACTTCCCACTATAGCGCCCCTAGAGGTTGGTATGGTAAAAATTAATAAATTAGCCACTTCTTTTTAAAGGGCGAAGAGTTCAAAGACTGTGACAAAAGTAGCAGCTTATGACTCGTATTTTTAATTATAATTTACATGTTTAGACAACATTGGATATTGTTCATTATATTGCAATGATTCTATTTTATATTGTATTCATTCATTCATTAAACAATGTACTTGAAACCAAAATTTTTTTTTTCAAAGTAAAAAACTCACAAAAAGACAAATGTATTTTTCGCTTTAGTACAAAATAATAAAGCAAAACATATTGATTTTGGAAATAAAATAAGTTCCAACCCAATTTTGTAACATACACATTTTATTATTTCCTTTTTGCCTTATTCATCCACTAAAATAGTTGAATATTAGCCAATACTGATATATCGCCCTAAATCTTACATATGTATCTTGTGGGGTTAAAACATAGAACATCGAATATTTCATTATAGCAGAAAAGACATAAGCTTGACACCATGAGTAAGCTAATTTCATTATGATTACATTTTCTTACCTTCAAAGATGTAATAAGTACTTCGACCACTACTTTGACCACCCTTGAGTAATACTTAGAACTGACAGTACTCTTATTGTCTACTGACCAAATGTCCTTTAAATTTTAATCACTGTTCTGTTCTCTTTGCTTTTGCTGTGACTAATTCTCCGGTTCTTTTCTCACACGTGACACACTGAGCTTTTTGTGTTTGGAGAATCCATTCTTGAGAACAGAAGGAGAATTGTCCATCCTTTTGAGTGAATTATCTGTTCCTTTGACTTTTAGTGAATGAGCTCATCCTGACCTGTGCCAGCTTCGTCTAATGTGCTTTTAACGAGAGGTTCAGCAGTTTGTAATGCTTTTCACACTTCACTGCAGAAGAGGAAGTTGTATTTCGAATGGACGTAATCAAAATCTGAAGGGTTAGGAGGAGGGCTCTTCAAATGTATTTTCCGGAAGGCCAAATTTTTCATCTGGTCCTCGCCTCTAGGCTGGAGTTGCACAACGCAGCACCAATTTTAGCTCAACTGGGTGTTGCACAAAGTATCCACAACACTAGATTTGTTTTAGCTTTGTAAAATAACTTCCTATATTATATTTTCTCCATAAATATTTTCTCCTCTAGTAGGGCTGGGTGATGTTGACAAAAATAAATATCTCGATCATTTTTTGGCAAATCTCAATTACAATATTCAGACAATATTATTTCAAACCAAGCATTAAGGATGTCTCTAAGACAAGTGCTACTAATTGTTTATAATCGACTAGAAGCAAAACTAGATCCAGTGTCTCAATGATCTGACCAAATATCTGACCCAAGCAAAAAATAAAACTGCTAAATGAGATTTTCATGTAAAACGTTCAGAGTAAGTTTGCAATATACTTTCTAACTAATTCAAATTTTGGTCAAGTAAGAGATTAATGAGTGATCAATGGAGTAAAATATCAATGTCTAACTTTATTTATTTAGATAGATAGATAGATAGATAGATAGATAGATAGATAGATAGATAGATAGATAGATAGATAGATAGATAGATAGATAGATAGATAGATAGATAGATAGATAGATAGATAGATAGATAGATAGATAGATAGATAGATAGATAGATAGAACGAACGAACGAACGAACGAACGAACGAACTTTATTGTCAGACCGTACAGGTCCGAAATTTGTCTTGCATGTGAACAGCAGCTTCGTCACAAAGACAATACAACACAAAAAGACATTACATAAAACATACAACAAATCACTTACAGTCTGCTTATTTTGATTTTGATGGATTAAGCTCCTCATTTAGTTTTAGGATGGACTGATGTATGAAAGACTGTTTGAGCCTGATCCTATTAAAGCGCGGCACACAATACCGACGTCCAGATGGTAACATCACATATTCTTTGTTTAGAACATGGCTGGGGTCTGAGATGATGTTTTTGGCCAATCGCATGGTGTTGTTATGATAGGTCATCTCAAACAGTCCGTCCAGTGGTTGGCCCACAATTTTTGAGCATATTTTTATCTGGTGTCTCAGTCCAGATTTTGCAGTGACTGAAAGACAACTGTACCACACTGCATTACAATACTGCAGGACACTGAGGACAACAGAGCGAAAAAACAAGAGGAGAACCTGTTGTGTAGCTCCAAATGATCTGAGACGATGAAGAAAATAAATTCTTTGTTTTGTTTTTTTACAAATGAAGTCAACATGATGTTTCCAGGATTTGAGCATTTACAGTGTAATTTATCTCAGCTTGCCGTTTTTTCACACCATTTTGTTGCCTTTTTACTAGAAACAATATACCAGATATATCTCTGAGTCAACAATCATAGAATTATTTAAAATTCGATATATTGCACACCTCTAGACATGTTGTTATCAATGGTTGCTCTTCTCCTCCACAGCCCCTCCCTCTGTGATCAGCCCCCCGGAGGAGTCGGTCCAGGCAGCTCGAGGCTCCACGGTCACGTTCACCTGCCAGGCCACCGGCGTGCCAACCCCCATCATCACCTGGAGACTCAACTGGGGCCACATCCCAGCCAGCGCCAGGTGAGCTTCAAGCTCTGACTCTGAAAAGTTCTGAAAACACTAGAATATGATCTTGCAGAGAAACATAATTAAATGTTGTGTGTGCGCAGTAGCAGAGTGGTTAGAGATCTGGCTTCACAATAATGAGATCATGGGTTTGAATCTTGGGCCGGACCAAGGTGGTGTTTCTGTGTTACTGTCGCTTCTCTCCGGGTTCTCCAGCTTCCTCCCAGCTACAAAAACATATACCTTAATTTATTACTCACTGTAAATTCCTCTAGTGAATGAATGAGAGAGTGAATGTCTTTAATCTTTATTCAGATCCCCATTAGCTTCCACATTGTGGTGATACAAAAAGTCAACATATACTTGAAAACATACTATGTAAAACAGTATTCACACTGCATCACTGTTCTGGCATTTTATTATTTATGAAAAACAATAATTTAATTTTGCTTTTGAAAAAGGGATCTATTTATGATTGATTTAATGTTAGTAGACAGTGAATTCCAAGTTACAGCGACTCTGTAGAAGATGGTTCTTTTCATAAAATTACTTCTTGATTTGGAACCTTAGTTTGCCTGAGGTCACTTGGTGCGTCACATGTGTGTGGCCAATTCCACTGAACACAAGTTTATTGCTAAAAAAAACTCTTTTTCCACCATATTTTGATGCATGAACATCAATAGGCAATAGAAAGAGTTAAAGATTGCTTTCCAGCCTATTGAAGCCACATAGAACCATATGTTTTATATCACATGTTTCTGATCTGATTCTAATTACTCTGAAGCAGACGAAGGATATTCAATTTATTGTGCATTTTGTGACTTGTCAGTTTATATCTACTGTACTTACAAATATTTATGTTTCTTGCCTTTTCCTGTTACGTTTGCTTTAAAACATGTGACTCTGGGATTTCTGTGGTTACAACTTGTTGCCTGAAAATAATCTTCATGAATTTGCATTTTTAGAGCTGGGTGTTGGCTGCGTGTGGTTAAACAGTGACAGTTCATTAGATATCTTTAGCAGAGACAGTCAATCATTGCACAGTAAAGGTTTTCGCTCTGTGCAGTTCTGCATTTGTTTAGGAACCTTTATTTAACCTGGTAACAACCTATGAAGAGTGAAGTCTCTTTTTATCTACATGGAAGCTAAATGTAAAGACCAGACAAAGGATTATTCCATTTAGTTTTCCTAAAGTTTTGTGAAAAGTTTTGTAGAAATTAGCTCACAATTTTTAGGTGTTCCACGCTGTTTTTTAGTCTGAACTGAGGCTGAGTGTGTTGGTGTCAATTAGACATTTTCACTCTAAAGAACCAAGAGCAAAATACTTTGAAACCTGTATAAAGTTATTAATTGTGATCACATCAATAGCTTTAGTTTGCCTTTTATGTTCTTTTTTGGTTTTATATATAGATTTTTTTTTGTGTGTACTGCATAGGTCACCCTTGAAAAAGAGGTCACAATCTCAAGGAGATTTTAACTGGTAAATGAAAGTAAATGAATAAAAGCTGCTCACAATTTGAAATCTTTGGGCCTCATTTATTCCATGTGCAGATTTGTGAGTACAAACTAATAAACGTATACTGTATGGACTACAATATTTGTGAGTATCCAGTTTACCTAGAGACAGTTTTGGCTTCAGATTTTTTTTTTATGTGAGAAAAGCTTAATTAATGATTAATTATGGTCAGTGCTTAACAGTAAAGAATAAAGACAGTTTGTTGTCGCAAAATGCACATAAAGCACGTCATCATAATCCAACAACAGTCAGAAGGAGCAGATACAGATGTCAAATGTTTGGAAGCAGGTTTATTCTGACTAATAAGAAAAATTCAGATATTGGGCCACAGTTTAGAGTCTTAAGATTTTTATTTCTGTGTTTGTAGGATCACCATGACGAGTGAAGATGGGCGTGGCACTCTGATCATTCGTGACGTGAAGGAGACAGATCAGGGAGCGTACACATGTGAGGCCATCAACGCTAAAGGCCTGGTGTTTGGGATTCCCGATGGCGTCCTGACATTAATCACTTCCACAATCCCAGGTAATCTGTCACAAAACATAAACATTTACATTATAAACCGATCAAAAAGCCAAATTGATGTTTAATGAAATCTCATATAGTCTTGTTTACTTAGTTTTACTGAAAAATGCTGGCTAACCTGATATACACACTTTAAATAATCCAAATCTACTTATACGTGACAACTTCCAGAGCAAATGTATTTTTCAAAATCCTAACTAAAGCACATTATTACTCTCAGGAAATTGCCCGGACGGTCAGTTTAGCATGGACGGCCGCTGTGTGTCCTGTTTCTGTGCTGGAATCTCAAAGAACTGTAAAGCTACCGGCCGCTACAGAGATCAGATCAGCCTGCGCTTCACTGAGGAGGAAGACTACAAAGGTATTTTATTAAACAACAACGGTCACAGCACAAAACATGTGACTTTTGGATGTATTTGTGTTTAGGTGTGAATGTCAGTTTCCCCTCTCGCCCTGGGACTCCTCCGCTGTCCTCCACACAGCTCCTGATTAACCCAGAGGAGAGAGAGTTTCAGTTGGTTGATCTGTCAAGACGCTTTCTCAACCTAGATTCATTTTGGACTCTACCTCGCCAGTTTCTTGGCAACAAGGTAAATAATATATCTACATAATATTATTATATATAGCGATGGGCATAGTGGTTACACTAGACATAATTCCAATACATCACCATGACTGACAAGGTCCCAAAAGTCCATCATGAGGTAATTTTATTCATCATAGTTTTCATTCAGTTTTGCCTCCCAGACGACCTCTTGTGCCAAATTAAGCCTTATTCACTCTCTCTGAAGCAAAAGTCTGGTACATGAGACTGCAGACTCCTGTATGCTGATGTATGTTGGTGCAAGCTGCTTCACCCTGCAGGTGTTGATTTTGTGATCTCTGTCAGTGTGCATGAATGGGATTCAAAGCATCAAATGTTTTCTTCTCCATCCTAGCTTTGGAGAGCTGAAAAGCCCAAGTCTGTCCGGGTTTCTCGTGGGTAATCTGGCATGGGTCAGGCCTTTAAATCAGCTTGTTTGTAAAAGTGCAGCTACATTTTCAAGCCGTCAAAATGACGGAGGGCCTTGGAAATTTTCCTTTAAGTCAAAATACAATCCTTCAATGACGGAAAATTGTTAATTTAATGTGACCTCAGCACCGTTTTACTTTGATTGTAAATAAAATGTGCAGAATTCTAAACTGTCATACCAGGGTGCAACTGCAAGTCTGGATTATTTGTGGGACTGTGGACAGTGTAGAAGAGAGAATCTCAGAGATTTTATTATTGTTACTGACTTTTATTTAACTACTGAGATAGAAAATCTCTTTTTCAAGTATCTTGGGAGAGAAGAGAGAAGTGAAGCCTAGTGAACATGTTTTTAGTGGTAGAAGAAACCAGAACACCCTGTGGAAACCTCCAAAGAGACGAGAAGAACATGCAAATTTCACACAGAAAGAAGCCCAAAGATGTATCTGTGATCAGTGTTTTTGATGAGAAAGCTATGTTAAAACAAGATTAAAAACTCAAACAGTAGACTTTTCATATTCCATGCTCTTTAAACATAGCTTATATTTTGTTTTAGATCGACTCGTACGGCGGATCACTGAAGTACAAAATCCGCTACACTTTGGCTCGCGGTTTGTCGGAGCCTGTGGAGAAGCCTGATGTGATAATGGTGGGAAATGGCCGTCGGCTGGTCTATCGCAGAGGCAGCCCCACTCCACCCAGAGAGACCAACTCCAAAGACATCAAGTTCACAGAGGTAAGCCTTTTAGCCACACTGTTCCAGACCAAAATCGAATTATAATGATTTAATAAGTACTGTTTCTATAGCTTTAACAGGGCCCAATGAAAGCTACAGTGCCTCAGAGAGTTTTATATTTGCACATAAATTAGCCTATATTATGCTAAACTGGGTGTTCTGATTTTTTAATGTACAAAAACATGACTAATGTCTCTCTCAAAACATTTTTGCTACATCAGCATATTGTAATTCATAAAGGTCTAATATATTTTAGCTTTACATCTTTTTAGGTGAATAATCATGCCTGTATTTTACTCGTTCATAGTTAAAATATAATTTGTATGAAAGCATGTACTGATTTGTTTTTCCCATGTGTAGCAGTCGCAACAGCCTTCTTCAGGCTGTTCTTCACGTCAGGGAAAAACAGATCAGCACATGTTTTTAAACAAATAATATGAACTATGAAATAGCCCAGATTAATAAAGGATTTTTAAACTTATATAAAAGTGCCTTGGGTTTGCCCCCCTTTCTGTGACTTTGTGTTCCCAAATGAGAATGTGAGATTTCCAGGAGCATTTTTGAAATTTTCTTTTTTTAAAAAAAAAAACAAATGTGTCCTTAAAGTGACTTAAAGTTAAAGCTATACAGTATATTGGAGTATATTTTATGGGGATGGATGAAATTTTTCACCAAATACTACTTTTTTTTTCTTTTTTTTTAACAAGCAGAATGAAATCTTCCTTCTAGACTCTTAAGAGTAAATCTTAAACCAGAGCTATTCAGTTTATTTTGTTGATTCCAGATTTTTTGAGTGAATGTCTTCTCAGGGCGATGCACACCGGGTCATCACAGAAACTCATTTTGAGGTCACATTAAATCATAACAGAAAAAAACATTACTGGATTAAAGTTCAGTCAGATCTAGAATTGGACTAATTCAAAATTAATCAAGGACCAGTAAACAAGAGAAAATCTCTTTTCCGATATTGAGACAATGGGCTGTGGGCCTGATCAGGTGGTTTGGAGGACCTGATTTGGCCTCTGGGCCTTATGTTGAATAGGTCTGTACTAAGCCCATGCAAGTCCAGTAGCTAAAGTAGGTAAATTGTTACAGAAACATGTATGCTTATGTAACTTCTCATTGTTTTGTTAAAAAGTTACATTGTGGACGTGAATTATGTTTTAATATTGTGTCTATACTATTCAATGTTTGTGTTTTTTACAATTCAATTAAATGGATAATGAATGGGCGGTAGACATTGTGATATTACCTAAATTCTTCTTCTTATTATTTTCCCATTGACCTCTTGTGGTATCTGCAGCATTATATTTCTATATGAAAACCTCTGTATTTATTTGTACCTTTTCTTCAGCAAAACTGGCAGCACTCAAACGGCCGTCCTGTGAGTCGAGAGGAGCTGATGATGACTCTGGCCAGTCTGGACAGCATCAACATCCGAACATCTACGACAACCACATGGTGAGCGTGGCCCTGAGCGACATCCTCATGGACACCACCAACGTCGAGTTCAGGACGGCCGGACACGCCAAGGAGGTGGAGGAGTGCAGGTACGAGCAGTGACTGTGTCCAAGGGCAGTTTTATGGATATAAGGAAGAAAGATACAAGACTAGAATAAGACAACATACAATTTTAACTTGGTTTGTAATAAATTCATTTTGTGATTCAGTTTAAAATTTTATTGTCACAATTATTCTTGCTATTGTAGTAAAACTGCTTTTTGAAACAACTTCTCAAAATGTGTAACTCAGCTAAACAAATCCCTTAAAGGTCTGTAACTTCTAAATTAACATGAACAAAAGCATTGTAATCTTACTTGGACTAAACTCATTACGAAAATGTTTTTAGTTTTGCAACTGATGTATAAACCTGATTTATATCGATGAAGAATTCCCCAGGCTTTTTTTTAACTTTCTGTTTCAATGGGATTATGAACTTCATTGTTCCCCCGAGAAAGTTGCTTCAAAGTAACAATGTAAACCAAAAGTAAACAGTAAAAAAGTTAAAAAAGACAATTTTATCGCACAAAATCTTGTGGCATCTAATCTTGTTCCATCTCTATGAGAAAATATGCAGTGCTCGATCACTGTATAGAAGACATTATTACATTACATTATTTTAATATTTAAGATTACGTACAATCTTAATTGCTGACTGGTCACATTTGAAACAAAGGTTGAACCTAGACAAAACAAGACTTAAATCAATATTTAATCTCTCTGTGGTGAAAATAAATGACACTACTATGATGAATCTTGCATTATCTGATATCAATGGTATTGAGTTTGCTCATGATCATATCCTGGTTCCTCTGTGTTCAGATGCCCTCCCGGATACACTGGTCTGTCCTGTGAGATGTGCTCTGCTGGTTTCGAGCGTGTTCCCGGAGGACTGTACCTGGCACATGTGCAGGCTGTAACTGTAACGGACACGCCAGCGCCTGTGACCCGATCAGCGGACACTGTCTGGTAATGCACCTCTGTAAATAAAACTAAATGATAGAGTTAGAGTATGTTTAATTAACAGCTTTTTTGGACTGTAATTTATATTTACCAAACAAACATATGTTCCATATCAGATGTGTCACTCTTAGCCAGAGTCACATAAAACCACTTTACAAAATGGCAAACCTTTAGATCTATTTTGGGCCCTGTCCTGTAGAGTGACTGATGTGTTGTATTTCACAGAGCTGCCAACACAACACAGAAGGTCCTCAGTGTGATAAGTGTCGCCCAGGCTTCTTTGGTGACCCGACCCGGGGTCGCCCTGACGACTGTAAGCCCTGCCCTGCCCGTACTACGAGACTTCTCGACGGTGAGGCCACAGACCACACACAGTCTCTGGGGATTTGATGCATTTCGCAGTATTTTCATTTCATATGTTTATGTTTACTTTAGGTTTTCTGACACATGCTTTTTGGACGTTGACCAACAAGCAACATGCGATGCCTGCAGACCCGGATACACTGGAAGACGATGTGAAAAGTGAGATATACAAGTACTTAAATTACTTTTAAACTTAACCTGAACCTTAAATTATTTTTTTGTTTAGGTGTGCACCTGGTTACCAGGGTAACCCTCTCCAGCCCAACGGAAAATGTGTTCTTATCTCTGGTGAGTGTTCATTAAATCTCTGTAAATGCTCCGTCTTATGTGTCTGTATCTGATCATCGGGGTCTTGGCCTCATGTAATGGTTCCCATACTGTGTTTCCCTGTAGTATTGTAGTTGTGTGGTCATGGTTCAACTATGCACAAGGTCACAGTGTTTCCAGCTGTCTCATCCTATTTCTTCTTTAGGCTCCTCCACATGTGATAACAGAGGAACTGTCAGCTCCAGCAGTAGGCCCTGTAACTGCAAGGTCAGTTTTACTATAGCCTGCAAAGCAGTTTATTTTAATTTACAGCTGTTAGCTATTGATGCATAACACATGTTGTGCATTGCTGTGAATCTTGCAGAACAACGTGGCAGGAACTCTGTGCGATGAATGTAAGCCTGGCTTCTTCCACCTCTCCGAGGCCAATCCCGAGGGCTGTCTGCAGTGTTTCTGTATGGGTGTCACCAAGCAGTGTGCCAGCTCCACTTGGAACAGAGATCAAGTAGGTTGCCAGGCCTTGAAGGGAGGGGATATTTTGGTATCAGTGTTTGTCTCAATATTTGTGCAGCTCTGCTGCATCAGCATTTACTCTTCAGATGCTAAAAGTGTGGAGCAGGGAGCAAACAGTGATTTTGCTGATGTAGACAGAAAGCATTCACATCTCTCTAACATATGTTTGTGTCCACAGGTGCGTGGAGGAGTAAATGGGCAACTCTTCACCTTAGCCAATAGCGCCAACACTAAAACTATTTCTCAAGGCATTTCTCAAAGAGGCGCCTCTGAAATCGTCTACCGCTCCTTTGTTGACAGCGACATTTACTTCTGGGTGCTGCCTCAGAGCTTCAGGGAGATAAGGTAAGAGATCAGAGAAATGAGGCCATAGAGGTCCAGAGGAGACTCAGTGGACTTGATTTGCTCTGTGTGTCATGACTGGACTTGTCTTTGTGAGATGAGACTGCACACACTCAGACGCGAGCTCTTTTGAACCCTCTCACTCATACCACACTGCTGTCTCGTGACTCACATACTTTCCTCTGAGCTGGGCCTGACCTGCCTGTCTGTGCTGCTTCCAGGTGACGGCATACGGTGGAGAGTTACGTTACACTGTAAGATTCGAGCCCAGGCAGCGCTCTCTGGTCATCGACGGTCAGCCCGATGTGGTTCTCCAGGGAAATGGAATCTTTTTGGAGCATTTTTCTAACACCAAACCAGCTCCACGTGTTCCACAAACCGTCACTGTCACTTTCAGAGAGGTGAGTGCATAACCAGAAACTATACTTAAAGGTGAACTATGTAGCTTCATGGTTATTTTATAATTGCTTCTTGTTGTGAGTGAACCTCTCCACAGATCTGCCATGTTAATTAACCAGGTTGTGTCACTAAATGTACCTGTTTTTTTTCCCTGAATTGTTTCAAAAGTCTGCCTGGAGAAGAGCGGATGGACAGCCTTGCACTCGGGAGCATCTTCTTATGGCTCTGGCTGACGTCACAGTTTTCATGATCCGAGCCACTTACGCCGACAACATGGCCGAAAGCAGGTATGCATGGACAATATTACACACTGTCAGTTAGAATAGGGTTATATTCCTGTTTGTCGATTAAATAATTGTTTTTGTCCTTCAGTATTTCAGATATCAGGATGGATATCGCTGTCCCTCACACCACTGGTAACGTGCGTGCTCTGGAGGTGGAGGAATGTGCTTGTCCTCAGGGTTACAGAGGACCGTCCTGCCAGGTGGGAACAAAACATTTAAACATGTTTGTGAACAGACAATATTTGATATAAAACAGCTAAGCATTGGTGTTGAAAGGGAGTTGGAGAGGCTTCTAAGGCTCAGAACTTTAAAATAATTTTTGATCGCAAAAGCTTTTAGAAATGTAATTATAAATGAATCAATATATTATATGTAAAATAAATAATAGTAGTAGCAATAAATTTCAAAGGGGGGACAAAATATTCAGATTTGAAAAGAAAGCATAAGAATAAAAGAGTATAAATGTGACAAAAGACTGCTCTAACTTGGAAAGAGACAAGGATTCATGCCACAAGATCTTTCGAGACAAAATTGCAACATTGTCCACACATGTTAAAACTGATCTACATTTGGCTTGAAGGAAAAATGATTCAACACTGGTGAAGTCATACCTCCCAAAAGCAGTGCTACAGTGACAGCAAAAATTAAAGTGAAAAATTGTCAAGCCAAAATGGTTATTTGGTAAATGTATTACTTTTGCTAGAAAAACACACAGTTTTAAATAATAAATGTGACTAAAGTCGAGTGATTCTTACAATTCTACAAATGTAATTTGTCAACAAAACTAGATTGTGATTTCAAGTGGAGTGGCTTTTTTTTTTTTTTTTTTTTGGCAAATTTCAAATGAGAGAATGCTCTATTTTTAGCCAAACAATACATTTTCTGTGTATTAGCAAATCTTATTTTAAGGCAGTAAAAAAGCTATTTAATTCAATCAGTCAAGAATCCATGATTTAAATTTTTAGACAATTTTAACAAATTTTCTTTTCAATGTTTAATGAAAAACTATTTCGTCAGTAAATACACTTTCAAAATGTCTTCAAGCAACAATACTTGTCAGCTTTGCCTGGGTCAAAATTTTGAAAAATATTGTAGTCATGTGACTTTTGCGTTCTAAACAACTAATCGATTAATCGAAATAATAATCGCCCAACTAATCGATTATCAAAATGATCGTTGCAGCCCTACTCGTTGTTGTCTTGTTCTCATAAACTCAATCTCACTTCTTGTCTCGTCTTGTGGGAAATGCGTCTCGTCCGTCCCAACCTCAGTTGTAGCTGCTGATAATCTAAAACTGTATCCACAGTTACCCTTTGGTAAACTGAATCTGCTCCATCTGCTTCTCTTACAAACACAATTCATGCAAATTGTCTCATAGAAGTAGCTGAATAAACATGGTGTTGTGCCTCTATGTTCAATAGCTCATGGTATCAAACATTTTGTTTCTTTGTGATAATAGACTGAAATTCATTTGAAAATCAGTTCTTGTCAAACTGAGTGCCCTATCAACCTCGCACAGCAGGAGGATCCTTGCAATTTGAAGTGAAGAATATGAAGAAATTTTTCCTTTCCTTAGCTGAATTAACAAGATATCATTCCATTTCTGTTCTCTTCCTTCCTGATTCCTTAAACTTTCAACTCCTGCTCATTTTTTTCCAGTTGTGTCTCTTTTATCAGAAGATATAATTGACAGCAAAAGAATCACAGAGGCAAATAAACGGAAAAGGGACGTAGCCAAACTCACCCAGCTTCATTTGTTTGTTTGCACTATCATCATTACATTCTCAAACCTATTAGACTTCTGGCTGACTGCCCTTTTCATTACACCACATAATGATAATTGCAGTTTGATGCTTTGGGAAAAAAACAGTATAATCACCCTAGTTTGTTATTTGTTCGGTGTCTTTGCAGGATTGCGCTGAAGGCTACACCAGGACCAGCTCTGGACTCTACCTGGGCACGTGTGAGAGGTGCGACTGCCATGGACACGCCAGCAGCTGTGATCCCGAGACCGGAGCATGTCTGGTATGTTTGCTTTTTGTAATGCAGTAGAAATAGGGTTAGCTTTATGACACATATATGTTTTTATAAGCAGTTTTACTTGGTTATGTTAAACCTCACTGGTAAACTATTTAACATTTTGTCACAGATGTTCAGCTGCACCTTGCTGTTCTTTGGCTGATCTTGTGGTAGTGGTTAATTTTAGATTGACTTTGTTATAAATCAACAGTACATATAGAAAGATTTTTACTTACCTTTATTTCGCCAGGTAAGTCATCTGAAATCAGTATCTTTTTCAACCTAGAACATTCATCTTTCACAATAGAATCAAACCTAGGACTTAATTCTACTTTATGTTGTCAATTTTTGGGTAGTCCAGTTTTGGTAGCTGGATTGCAGAAAACTGCAAATGTTTCTGGAAAAACATAAGCACAATCAACCAATCAGCAAACAGAGAATAAAAATAATGCATAGTAATTATTTAAAGACGCTTCACATTTTCGGCATTATTCATTCCACACTCAGTGATGGTAGACCACTATTGTAGCCACAGCTGCCCTGACCAAAGACTGATGGACACAAGGCTGCCAGTTTGCGCCATTGACCCCTCCAACCATTCACACTCATACGAGATCCACAGGCAATGTCTTAGGACCGCCTAAGGACACAAGGACAATGACTCCTCTAATCACCCCACTGTGGGAGGGTCAAGTGGGCTCCCATTTAAGTACCGCTCAGGCCCAACATACTTGGCTTCTGAGCTCTGACAAAAACAGGCTTTGACAAACCGGTATGACCGCATTCAGTGCTTTTAGTGGTCAAAATGAAACACCAGTACTGTCCAAAAAGAAGTGTCGGTACTCTCATTTTCATTTAGAGCATTTCATTTAGACCTGCAGCTTCTCCAAAACTCTGCAGCCCGCATCATCACCAGAACTCCTTCATACCACCACATCACACCCACTCTCCAACAACTTCACTGGCTCCCCATAAAACACAGAATCATTTCAAAATTTTCCTCACCACCTTCAAAGCTATCCATAACCTGGCTCCATCTTACATGTCTGACCTCCTCCACATCCCCATTCCCTCTCGCTCTCTCTGTTCCTCCTCTTCTCTCCAGCTCTCTGTCCCATCAGCCGTCTCGTCACCATCTCTGGAACTCCCTCCCTTCTGAAATATGTAACATCGACTCTCTTCCACTTTTCAAATCCCGACTCAAAACCTACCTGTTCAAACTATCCTACACCACATAATCGACCACACTCACTTTCATCCAGTTTTGTGCTTTGTTTTATTCTGTTATTTTAATGTTTTTAGGTTTTTGTCATGTACAGTGTCCTTGGGTGTCCTGAAAGGTGCTTTCAAGTAAAATGTATTAGAGTCTCTGTCCTGTTAAAGTCATGTGAACAACTCAGTACCTTTGCATCCCACTTAAAGCATTGACCACGCTGTATGTTGACCAGAACCAACCTGAATAGAGATTGCAAACTGTAAAAATGTCCCCACCTACCTTGAAGCAAACAAAACCTAATTGCTGATGCATAAGACGATCTTTCTGGAGTTCAAGGGTCATGCATGCCAGTGATTATTATGAGTGAAAAATGTTAAGAACCACTGAGCTAAAATAGGAATCAGATTGCAGAGATCTAAACCAGCAGACTTTATTATGCATAAAACATTTTCTATGGAGACAGTATGTTTTGGCAGTTTGCAGAGTAAATGGTAATACTCATTCGCAATCTTTACAGTTTGCCAGTTGTGATCAAATTGTCATTCGATTTGTTGAAGGTGTAATCATTTTTGGCAAGACAAAACCTTGTGGAAAATCCGACTCTCTCATTGGGGATCTCGTATTCATTTCACTTTTCATGTTTTGTGTGTCCTGCCCAAAAGCAATGTCTCCACAACACCGAGGGACCGAGGTGCGACCGCTGTCAGGCCGGTTACTATGGAAACCCAGCGAGAGGTGGCGCCCAGGCCTGCCAACCCTGCCCCTGTCCAGGAACCTCATCCAGCAACCAGTAAGTCTCTGCCCATCTGTGTGGATTTGTGAATTAGCCTTATTTTTAAGTCTGCCACTAACCATTTTTATTTATTTATTTAAAATTTCCAAAGTTAGAAAGGCAAAGTTATCTCTAGTGTAGTTCTGACAGTAACATGGATGTTTACCAGTTCTGTTTGAAAATTGGTTGGGTAAGTAGTTTAGGTGGTCAACATAAAAATCTTCAATCCATAAAAAAATATTGATCAATCTCAATTTTGATTAGCCTTTTCAAAAACAAAACAAAAAATGCTTTCAGTAAAAATTGTGTTAACGTAAACGAAAAATGGACATTTTAAATGTTCTATTTCACATATATTGATATTATGTATATCAATATTCTCAAAGTCTCTCAATTTTTCAGTTAATTGTACAATCCTTTTTGTCATATTTTACTCTGTATTTTGGTATATATATTTTTTTTGTATTTTATATTTGAATGAATTAATGAATTTACAGACAGATGTCTTTCAAAGTGCTCCAAAGTGCTTCACACAGTGACCCCCCTATATATTTTTGTGTATATAATATAAACAAAATTCAAATATTCAAAATTTCCCTCCTTGAACCTCTAAAACACTAGAAAGTAATTACTCAATTTCTCTTCGATTTCTCAAAGATTTGCAAAGCTTACCATAATATTGCACATATTTGATTATTGGTTATGTTCATATTATTGTTATGTTCATGAACATAACAATAGGCTATGTTCATGTTCTAAAATGTGGTGATCCCATACGCCAGAATGTAGAAAAAAGCCTGTAAGTAGTAAGTACAACATTGTACTTACTACTGGTACAAGTGTTACATGATAGTTTCCATTTATGACTTGAACAAAAAATACATTTAGAGCTGGGTTTCCTGATTTTTCACTCTGAAAAATTGTCTCTAGCTTAAAGAAATCCTTCAACACACAGTTCATATTTATGTACATTGAGTTTTGTCTGGAAAAAGTCTTAAGAACATCTTTTTACAAATAGAAAAGTGAAACTGGAGTGGACTGCTGCTTTCCACTTGTGATGCGAACTAAAGTGCTATATAAATTGATTCAGAAAGAACTAATTTTGTCAGAGTGCACTGCATTTACAATACTTTTCGGTGGAAAACCCTACATCTGTTTTAAATAATATTGCCCCGTAGCTGTCACGTAAGCAGAACTTTTTAAACTACAGTATTACAATATTTTTTGCTGTTGCCTTACACCTATAGTTCCTTCTCTAAATAACTTTGCATTTACAGATTTTCTTCGACCTGCTACTTGGAGTCCGATGGCCAGCCGACCTGTGACAGTTGTCCTCCTGGTTACTCCGGCCGACGCTGTGAGAGGTAAGCTTATCTGATACTTTTCGTTTTTTTTTACTCCGTCTCTGATCAGGGGTCCCGGGACGTTTGGACAGTGTTTGGGGGATTTTGGGGGCCCGGCCGGGAGCTAAAGAAAGCTGTGGCTGGCATTGTTAGCATTAGCATCAACTGTTCAGAGGAGGAGGGATGCAAGCATGTCTGTTTTTCTTGGATTTCCACACAAGATTGTTTTATGGTGTCACTAAATCAAAGGGGAACATTTTTAGAGCAGATGTTTGGTAGAGTTTGCGTTGATATGTTACCTTTGGTTATTTCTGTTGTACATGCTATTAAGGTTTTTCGATAAAATGGATTTGGCTTTGCAGCACAGTAATGATATGGTAATAGGATGGCTCAGTGCATAGTAATGTCAGATGTTTTGACTAATAAATACTAGTAACATTTCTTGATGATCTGCAGCGTTGGAGCTCGATTAGAAAAAGCTTGGAAATAATCCTTAACTTAAAGTGCATCTGACAAAGTCACTAACAATTACATAAAAAAACATTAATCATTTTGTCTTATGCAGCCATGTGCAAACAAAGACATTTTTTCCCACCCATTACTGCTTTTGGCCGGCCACAGCAATGCTCTGAGAGTAGAATAGATTCAAATATTTACAGCAAAAGTTATTAAAATGACTGTAGTTATATCTTCAAGGCACTATAAAGATAAAAGTGAGATACTGCAGGTGAACTAAAAAAAAAAAATTCGTATAGAAATTTTATGTGGAAAAAATTACCATAAATAAATCCTTCTGTAAATACCTTCTGGATCTTTTTAAGTCCAAGACTCTAAATTTTGATGTGTGGAGGAAGAAAATGCCTTTTTTAGAAAATGGCATTTGAAGATATACTGTTCCAGAAAGTGGATAAAATGATATAATGTGAGACAAAATGTGATCCGACTCCAAGTAAATATATATATTTTTTTGCATATCGCTCAGCTTTAGGAGTAATTGTTATATAAGTACTATTTTTACTTTTTCCAGTTCCAATCCTACTACTATGAACATCACTGAGCTGCAAATTAATGCACAACCTGAAGTGGTATTGTTATTATTAGTGGTATTGCCTGAAGAGGAAAAAAAGGGACAAGATTGACATACATGCGATGGTTCTTCATTGTGCTTTCTTTCTTCTAATCTTTGCTCCTCTTTCTTGCTAGTTACATGCTTTGCTTTTGCATCAGCTTTGCGTCTTGCTGGCAGCCCCAAACCTTGCACAGACCATATGAAACTTCTTCCCAATCTCACTGACATAAATGTTGACATTTATGAGGCAAAAGATTTAGCCAATCTTTGCTACTCGTCAGGCAAAGATGACATGGTGACGTGGGTACAAATCGTTTATTATTGTTGATCGTCTTCTGGCTGCATCTTGCCTGACTTTGCTTTGGTTTTGACATGAAGAGAAGAAAGATCGTCTGCCGACAGTTGTGGAGACCCTCTTCAGACAGAAGATTTCTTTCCGGTTGGCTGTGGAGCTGAGGCTGTGTTCAATTTTAGTTTGGAGAAAGAAATTCTACCTGATGGCAGCGGAGACGACGACGATGAAGATGAGGACTTCGTCACGTACATTAGAACAACCCAATCTCCAAAAAGGACTCGCCAAACTACTCTACCAGCCGTCAAAAAAACAACAGCGATCATGCCTTTGATGCCAAGCAAAAACGCACCAAGACTACCTCCTCGTTTCACTCCAAGTCCCGAAATCAGACATTCCAGCTTCCAGCATTTACTCCGTCTTCACCTCAGCAGCTTTAACCAGCGTCTCAGCATGTTAGAAAGCAACACGCTAGACATGAAAGAAGGCATCCGCACGCTTCAGAAACAGCAAAGCTTCCTCAGCGCGCAAATGAAACAACTTCTCTCTTTGCATTCGACCGGCGAAAAGACTCAAAAGGTTGCCGAACTGGAGCAAAATTACACGGAAATGGAAGACCGTTTGGGTAGACTCGAGGGAAGACTGGAAATTTTGATTGACGGGTTTACGGCTTTGGCGCAAGAAATGAATAGGATGAAGCGAAGGCATATATCGAGATCGACTAACGAGAGAAAGATCCTGACCACGACTGTTGCATTGCCGTTTTACACAACTACGCAAACTCCAACAACAGCGATTTCTACAAAAAAGCAAAGCATTCAAACGCCACGTTCCAATACGGTAAAAAATAGAAGCAATTCGAACAGTGAGAAGTTAAAAAAAGGAATCTCTTCAGGGATTTCTAGGCCTAAAGCTACTACGCAACCGAAAAAGATTGCTTCAACCAAGTCAAAAGTGAGGACTAGTTCAATTACTCCAACATCTACAACTACTACTGCATCGACTAAAGCTAAGATTGGGTCAAAGAAAGTGACAGAAAGCAAAAAATCTCATTTGCAAACTACAAAAACAGTGCGGACAAACCAGAAGCAGAGGAAAGAAGTTACAAAATTTCAACTTGACCCTCCCTCTCACTCTCCGAGACCACGTAAACAGCCCAATAAAATGGTCAGTAAAAAGGATTCCAAGGTCCTTGTAAAAGACAATGGACATAGTAAAAAGGCTGTTATATCAGATGCGCCCCAAACAAAGCCGAACAGGCAGCAGAAGCCTGTGCAGAGCAAAAACTCACAAAACACAAAAGAGGCTCGCAAGTTGGTATCAAAGGAGAGCGATGTCGTCTCGAGCAAGAAATCATCCAACAGTGCAGCTTCAAAGAAAAGATCCAGCGCTACAAGCAGGCCCAAGCGGACGACTCCTCCTCCCAAAATAAAAACCACTACAGCCAAAAAGAAGCTTAGTTCAGTGGTCAAAAGAAAATCGAACGGAGCGCCCAAGCCTCCACGCAAAGAGAGCACCAAACCGGGAGTTTTTGATCTGCTGCGACTGCTGAATGGAGATCAGAAAAGTTCAAAGCAGAAGGCAAACCAAGACGCTTCGCTGCATGTCGTTTTGGGAAGACTGGCTATTCCATAAAAATTATACCTGATGACTAGTAATGTATTCTGTACAGTATTTCTTCACTGCAAATGGGAGTGTCACAATAGCTAAAATAACATTAATTGTGAAAACGTGGTTGTTTATATGTGTTTAAAGTAACACTGTTCATTCAAATATTCTCACTGGATTTGAAAGTTAAAATGTTAGTTTGGGACATTTTGTAATTGACATACAACAGTTTCTCGCTATACTGTGAAATATAGCTAAAAGAACAAGATTTGAGGACCCGTAAGAAATCCTTAGAGTGATGCAAGCCTGCTCCAAGTAAATAAACGTTTTATGATGTTTTTAGTCTAAATACCCAATGTGGCTGTTTTGTTGAAGTTCATTATTGTCCAGTAAATATTATATTATAATTTGTCCAACATGACACATGTGGAGAGGAATCTACCAATGTTACCTAGCAACCACATTGTAAAGCTTGGCCAAAATCAACATAAACAACACAGGAGTGACAATGTGACAAATTGTAATAACTTTAAACACTTTAATTGTGTTAAATGATTAATTACTGTAATTTTCAACTTTTGTTTTTTCAATTTATTCATATTTGCAACTTAACTTTGGTAAAACTATGATAGATCTTTACCACAAGGACTATCACACCAAACTAGGTCAAAATTAGAAAGAATTTATAATCGGTCATATAGGCTTTTACTTCCTCTTTAAATACATGTGTTAAAATATTTGCCAATTGAATAATAGCCCATTGAGCTACTAGTTTCAAGCATAGACAAAAATCGTCAAATTTTATTGTAATATTTTTTATGATATAATATCTTGTCATGTCTTGTCATGCCGCTTTTCTTTAAGAATCAATTCAAATTCGCTAAGAAATGTGTTCAAAATTTCTGAATTCTAGTCCTTTTATATTAGCCAATGCTGGATACTGCTGGAATATGCAGAAAGTACATTTAAACTATAATTACAGATAGAATTCGAAGTTGAATTAAGTTGTATTTGTTATAATTTGAGTGCATTTTTGACTGTGTGCTTGTTTTCTTGGCAAATGTCATTTTAAGGCAGTCAAAATGTTGAAAACTAGACAAACAGAAGGTATTTCAAGCATCTCTTTAAGATTGTCATATTTTTCCAGTTTAACAGTCTCACCATACAGACTCATAAAGTTATTTTAGCTACTGTTGATACTCCTTGTTTTGCAGTGTCGTCTTTGTATTTATACCACCCACTGCTAATACATTTACTTTATGAAGGTTCTGAATTGAAAACACTATAGTTATGGCTCCTGCTGGGTTTTTTTTTATGTTATTTGTTGTGACATGAATGACTTTTAAAAGCATAATTTATGTCCATTATTCCTATTGCACAGAGCCATGAAGAGAAACAATAAAAGCAGCAGAAGTAATGCCTGTTCAAACAGTTCACGAGTTTTATGTCCCCAGCAATACACAAACTTAGCTTTGTATCGACCACTGAAAGGTGCTGTATTATTCTAAACAAAAGCTACATCTATTCAGTCGGCAAATTGTCTTGTAGTGGTTGTAAAGCTTTAGATAATAATTTCAAATCCCTGCCAAAATCACTTTGATTGAAAATATGGGACCTTAAAAGGCATTGTGTTCCTGTTTCTTTCATTTCTGATTTGACATTGTACACTGTAAAAAGCCATCAAGTTAAATTCATTTTTATTTTGGTATAAATTTAATCATGCACAGTAGCAGAATGGGTAGAGTAAGTAAGTCAGTGAACTACTGTATATTGAGCCTATATGCCGCTTTCCACAGATAAAAATTACAAAGTGCTTTACAAAAAGCAGACACCTAAAACAACTAATTTCGGTAATATGTTTTATAACCTGGCTCATGCCAGATGGATCTGTGTTGAACTCCATATTGAGTTCTTCCACAGTATCCATTTGGAACTTTACTCGCTGAAAGCGTTTGGGAAAAGGTGGGACGTTTAATGAAATACATGGAGCTGAATGGGTGTGTGGACCTTATTTGTGCTTAACCAATCACAGCCACGGATCGTAATGGCGCATTCCAATGTCTGCGTGAGATAGAACAAGTTTCACACAAAAAAAAAAAAAAAAATGTAAAGGTAATGTTTATTAAGGACAATGTACAATTACATTAAGCACAAAGGCAGAGATGCTTGTACCAGATTGTAGCTTACAGCTAATTTCCATCTGTAGTCCTGGGAGGGGAGAGGAAGCACATTAGACATGTTTTTAGTTGTCGGAGGAAACCGGAATACCCGGAGGAAACCTACGCAGACACGGGGAGAACATGCAAACTCCACATAGAAAGGCCCCGGGTGGCCCGGGAGTCAAACCCGGGACCTTCTTGCTATGAGGCCACCGTCTCGCCATACTCTGTCTTTCTGCTAAAACAGAATCAAACGCAGCAGAAACACATACATCAATGGGAGCTGCCATTTTTGTTTTGTTTGATTCAGGCGTTACTTTCTGTCATCATGGCAATCAACCCCCCTCAACCCGCCCTGTTGCTGTGTGATTGGGTCAGTAACCGGCTGTGTCGGACTCAAACCAGTTGGGCTGCTGGAAGGCCAGATGGATTATCTTGATTTGTAAATTTGCAAATATCACAGATGATCCCTCTGTCTGGCCAGGTTACAATCTTTAAGAAAAAAAAAAAAAAGCACATTTCTAATTTAAACTTTTTCCAGTGTACAATGCCAAACATTATTCCTATCTGTGACTACCTCATTTTTGTAAATATTAGCCTACTTCCATAATAATGTATATATGTGTTTAAACATTTCTATCTGCTTATTGGTTATACGTTTTGTTCTGTATTTGTTGTGATGTGTATGTAAAAGTCTTATCCTTATAATGGACATATATGAGTTGTTATTTTGTTTAGAGTGATCACCTGCTTTGTGCTGCTTCATTGTAGGTTTGTAGTAAAATAGGGTTTTATAGATGCACAACATTATCTGTATTTATAAATTGTGTTGTTCTTTTAGTATTAAGTTTGTAGTAATTACACGTTATATGTTTTGACTGAAATCATCTGAACTGTTTCTACATAGTATATCGACCCAAAAATCTGCCATTAGGTGCTCTAGATTCTTACATTTTTTAAAATTATCTGTCATTATTAGATCAAAGTTTATCTCTCTTTAATAATGTAATGACATATATTGTTGAATTTTTATTAAGCTGTACAATTGTGAATTGTTTTTTGCTGTTAAGACTCTCTCTCTCAGATGGGGCTTCCTGAATTTCCTCACCAAAATAGGACTTATTTTATGTTGTTTTTTATTTCACAAAATGTTATACCCCCATCTGAAGCCCATAGTATTTATAATGTATTATGCTGCCTTGTGATGTCTGTGATTTATGAAGTTCTGTGTCAACATTGGCTGCCTTTGTTCTATTGTATATGTGTTTAGCATTTAGCATTTAGTTTTTAGAAGTAGCATTGCCATAGCAACCAGTCCTCTCTCTCTCCGCCCGGACCCAAAAACAGGTGAGGTAAGACCCTTAGAGGTGGTTTACATGGTCTGCCTGTGCTTTGGTGGCAGCGCCTTTGCTTGCTCGGGTTTAAAGGCAAATAAATAGTGTTTCTGACTTTTTGTAGTGAAGGTCTGACTGTTTTAGGCTCATTCCATACACTGCAAAAATTATGTTTTTTAATGGGGAAAACTCTGCAATTAACTTTTTTAACTTACAAAACATGCCCATTTATCCATGCATTGTTTTAAATCGTATTGAGTCTTATTGAGTTATTATTATTTATGTAATGTAATGAATACTTCATTACATTAAATGCCTTTTTAGTCAGTGAGACCTATTGTGTGTTTTCTTCTATGTTTTAAGGCTAAGATTGTTTTTAATAGAATAATATACAAATAAAATGGCAAGATGATTGTACCTGATTCTAGCTTTACAGCTAGCTTCCATCTGTAGACCTGGCGAAGGGAGGTGCTACTGGAATAGAAGCGCCCCGGGTCACTTGGGAGTTGTTCCGAGGACCTTCTTGCTATGAGGCCAGAGCACTAACCGCTGCACCACTGTTAATAATAAACATGAAAAATAACATAGTAATATAACTATGACATAGATTAATTGACCTACTTTTTGTTCAATGAATGAAAAAAAAAATATAATAAGTAAACACTAATATTTTTATTTTTTATTGTAAACAAAATTTAATGTAACCTGACTTAAAAATTTAAACAGCTCAATTGATTTCCTGTTTAAAACTGCAAATCTGAGAAGCCAGGTGTGTATTTAGTGTGTTGAAGGGTACATACTGTATTATGCATAATAAACCTTAACCTTGCAACACTGCTTCCTCATCAAACACAGCGAGAGTTCAGAAACACTGTTCTGAATGTCACAGAGTTGTGATGTCGTAAGTAAGTTCACATAAATCACCCACACTTTATCAGGCATGAAATTTCTCCCTATGTAATCTTCTTACAGCAAATAGATGAAGCTCTAACTTCTAAATTCCTGATGTGGGAATCATGATTGTTGTCTGCTTCTTACACACTAAATAAAATTTGAAGTAAAAGTATCATTGCATGTTTAAAAAAAGAACAATGCAAACAATACATAATATTTTCCTTCAAAAGAAGTCAAACGATTAAAAAACTAAAATGAATGTGTCAAATTTCCCTTTGATCTTTTGCAGTGTACGTGAATCAATATAAAAACATGGGACGGTTTGGTCTGCTTCCATCTCTTTTTCCTCTGGGCTTCTCATCGCGGGTCTTTGGGTCATTTAGTCATTTGCATATCAGGGCTTTTGCGGCGTTGGATGTCTTTTGTTTGAATGACTAAGTTGTTCGAAGGGAAACCGAGGGTCAAAATGGCACTATAAAGAACAGAAAAATCAAACGTATCACCTCAGGCACAATTCCGAGCTTCCTGTCTCATTGTTTTGTGGGTTGAATCATGTGTTGTGTGCTCCATTTTGGAAACATTTGCTCATGAATGACTATCTGACTTTTTCAGATGTGCCCCGGGTTACTATGGAAACCCACAGCTTGGACAGAGGTGCACACGGGACAATACGCTCAATGGTAAAATAAGAATATGACTTTAGATACTTCTATAATGCATAAGCTGTATTATACTTGAGCTTTTATTTTTATTTCTGCTTTAAATTCCAGGAAACTGCTACAACTGTGACCAAGGTGGAAGTGAAGGCTGCGTTGGTAATGTTTGCCGCTGCAAGGTGAAAATAAATCATGTTTTTAAATTCAAGATTTTTACAAGTATTGCCTCAGAAAATATTTAACCTTCCTGTAACCAGACTATTTTTGATGTTAAAATGAGACAGCACAATTGCTACACAATTGCAATCAAGGTCTCAGCAAAAGAAGGGATAAAAACTGACTAAATTCAGCATTAGAGTACCAACTACACTTGCTGCTTGTAAATAAACCATTTTGACAAAGATTAGATTTTAAGTGCCTATAACAGACTGAACTACTTCTTTCAAAAAATATAGGTGAAGATCATTATATTCAGAGCCTTTTATAAACTTTATCCCAATTTAGCAAGGTTGTAAATCAGGCTAAATCAACTCTTCTAATGTAACGGACAAAAAATGTATATTAATAAATAGAAATACACTTATTACACCTGTTGTTTTTTTTTTTTCAAAATTTGTTTTACACAAAAAAATGTAAAATGTACTTGTCTCCCTAGTGCAGGGGTTTGCAACATCTTACAGCAAAAGAGCCCACTGACCCGGGTCAAACTAATTCATTTCATAAAGAACTTCAACTGCAAACTGCAAAAGTATTACGGTTTTTATTAAGACCTGAAGGCGTGTCCATACAAGAATGGCAAAGGGATTTCAGACAGAGAAAGGACCACATGTGGCTCTAGAGCCGCAAGTTGCAGACCCCTGCCCTAGGGTGATGTCATCAGTTTAGAACCGCTCTATTCCTGTTATTATCAACCTAATTTAAAAAATGTTCCCAAGGTAAGGTTTAGTAAGAACAATGTACAATAACATTAGGCACAATGACAACATGCTTGTACCAGATTTTAGCTCACAGCTCATTTCCATCTGTAGTCCTGGGGAGGGAGAGGAGGCACATTGGACATGTTTTTAGCTGTAGGAGGAAACTAGAGTATCCGGAGAAAACCTACACAGACACAGGAAGAACTGCAAACTCAGGACCTTGTTGTTATGAGGCCAGAGCGCTAACCGCTGCACTACTGTGTCGCCCAATTCCTAACAGATTTGTTCTTGATTCATGAAAGATTACCATTCATATTACAATGGCATTATTTTCCAGATAGAGTTAAAATTAGACACTTATAAAGACCTGTCATGTGCACTTTGAGGTCAGACAATTGATGAAAAACCAAAACAAAATGGTGTTTTACACGATTCCATCAGTTAAATGTTGAAATATAATGTTGGTTCATGTATTATCATAACAGTTCTTTGTCTATTTAAATGTTGCAGATGAACGTTGAAGGGCCGACCTGCTCCCGCTGCAAACAGGGAACCTTCCACTTCAGTCCCCAGAACAAAGATGGCTGCTGTCCTGTTTCTGCATGGGGTCACTCAGCAGTGCTACAGCTCCAACTACTACAGGGACCTGGTAAGGCACACAAACACTAATCTTTGCTTCAAAACAAGGGACATTCTAATTATTTACAACCTATATAGAATGTATGTATTTTTTGTGCTACATGCTCTTGAAAAAAGAGGGTTTTTTTCACCTTCAGGTAGAAGCCAAGGTGGGTTTTAGCTAGTTTTCCCAGGTAATAACATTGTATTTTGCTATGAATTAGCTAATAGGTAATTTCATAAATGTTTAATGTAGTGATTTCTGTTAGAGATGTAACCCATTCCTTTTTGTCTTGCAACATAAAAACAAATATTAGTTTGAGCTGGGCACCAAAAAATTATTTATTTTTGAAACCGACTGTAAAAGGTTCAGGAAATATCAGCTCTTGTCCTGTCTTGATCCAGTCCTTGCGCAGAGGAGAGTTTGTTTGCTGCGCCTCTGGTGCTGCTGCTGTCACCTCCATTGATCCCGGCACACATGAGACCACACTCTCATGAGAAGTGATTATTTCCAACAGAAAGAACCCAAAGCTCCAAAGCATCTCTGCATGGAGTACTGGACTGCGCTGTGTGTCTTACAAGAGCATCTTGTACTTTTAAAAATGGAATGGGTCTGAATGTTTCTAAAAGATTTAGGCCAAAGATATATAGTCCAAACTTAGCTACAATACTCCTCGCTCCAGTTTAAAGCATAATCCCAAATTTGACAGAAATTTCAGTTCAGTTTTTATACTGATACGATTGATCTCTTAAACCTCATCGTCCCACAGCGCAGGATAAGAACCTGTTGTATAACTACATAAATGAAGTCAACCTCTTCTTCTCCTGTTTAGGTGAAATCAGAGTTCACTCCAGGAAACTTCCAGGGTTACGCTCTGGTGAACCGTCAGCGGACCACTCGTATCTCCACCGGCTTCACAGTCGAGATCTCCACCACCGGAACACAGCTCTCCTACAGCAACTTCGACTATGTGGGTCAAGAGCCACACTACTGGCAGCTGCCTGGAGCTTACCAAGGAGACAAGGTAATGTATAATGTAGACGATCCATGGGGCAAGCCAAGGTTTACTTGGAAGATAACGCCCAAAATTTGAAGCAGATGGCTGTGATCAATTTAAAAGGTGCACAATGTACGTTTTTACTAAGAGGCCACCAACTGCTTGATAAACATAAACTATTATGCATTTATTCAGCTACAGACAATTTTATTGTTCAAGAATATCTTGAAAATGCAGATGTTGACCTGCATTTTCTCCATGAAGATTATATACTGAAATTTTCTCAAACATTCTAATTAAAGAATGAGACACTTAGTGGACCGTCACCAGAAAAAGTTGCATTGTGCATCTTTAATGACACGTCAAGCAAAGGCATTCTTTGAATTTTTATAAAGTAAGATTTTTGTCATTCCTGGGTTGATGTGCATAAAATAAAAAGTCAGAAAGTTCTAACCAAAAATGACAACAAAGAACTCATGGAAAAAAACAGTACGGAACTATTGATGTTATTTTGAGAATTGTCACCATCCCTATGCATTATGTCACTGTGTTCTTTAAAGATACAGATACAGATTTTCTATTTCCAATACAGTATTTAATTTTACACTGTGTATCATCTAGCCCAGCAGTGTCAAGCTCGTTTTGTCTGGGCCATTTGCTCTCGTCACAGGCCCTGTTGTGACTATAATAAACATACTACTCTTTGAAAAGCTACACACAATGAACTATGCATTTGATTTTTGTACATTTGTTAATACTGCATTTTTAGACATATTTGCATAGGTCTAAAAATGAATACTCTTTAAGTTTCAGACAAGTCATTTCATTGAAGGTGAGCTTCCTGATTATTACACAAAAAACAGGACAGGTATTTGCATTTGTCAAACTACTTCCTTACTCTCACAAGGAACAGGTTTAGATGCAAATGAATTACTTTTGGCTGTAACTATGGCTTAAGAACCTCTTTTTACGGCAGCTAAGTTAAATTTGAGATCAACAAGCAAGCAAGCCAATCAGAGCGCTGCTTTCAGCTGTTGGTGAGATCTGGAATACTTCTTTATGCAATTCAGACAATACACAATAATTTTTTTTTTTTTTTGTGGAAAGACATAAAAAATTAGGTATCCCACCTTTAAGTTAAGATACCTACCCCCAATCTTTAGAGTATCTGGTGCTTATAAAAATAAACTTAGAAAGACGTGACACCTTTCTAATCTTATTCTATTTTTCCTACTTTTTCTTCCATTCTTGTTTTACTTCTATCTGAAATGCAGCTTTTCCTCTTCCTTCACCTTTTCGCTCCTCTTTAGAAACGATCTGTCATTTCTCGTGCAAAGCGAGCGGAGCAGGTACAGTAAATCCAGCCGCTGTATCATCCAATGTCATGTTTTGTGGTGATTAAAGCCCACACTGGTCATAACCACTTACATCATGTTACAAGATCATTTCGTTTGCATATTGGTGTCTCTTATTGCACTTTTTTTTCATTTAAACTTTTTAACGCATGCCTATTTTGTCCTGGAGTGGTCATTAAAGTCTTGCCGGTCTCATCACTCATGTCCAAACCCAAATGCAAAGCTATTTCTTTCTTTCGCCTCACTTCCTTGGGCATGGACGTGTAAACATTCGGATCATTAATAGGCCATTATAGAACTACGCACCTCCACTGAAATGCTTCCTCGAATGCCTCGGGCTCAGTGGGAAGGAAAGTGATCAAAGTATGCTTTATTCACACCACTATAGAGCGATTCAAACTGGCCCGACGAGCAGTTAAAGAAGGACGCTTCAGTCTGGGACCTAATGGATTCAGAGCGAAAAGGCCGACAGAAATCCAAGCGAGCCGCACAGGTATTTGGACCAGTGGAGTGTTGAAAGCTGCTCTCACACCACTAATAGGCAAACGCAGTGGTTCATGAGTGATTTAACACGTTTAGTGAAACTGAAAAAACATGTATCATGTTAGGTGATTATTTTCATTTGAGTAGTTTTAAATAGCTTAGGGCAGTGGTGTGCAGATTTTTTTTTTTTTTTTTTTGGTTGAAGGCCATATTCAAATCCAGACAAGGAGCTCAGGGCCGGATCGCAATCATTGGTGTAAAAAAAATAAAAATAAATAATGTTTTCAAGAAAAAATTATATCTAGTCTGGAATTTTAGGTTGGATTTGAGTCATTTTAACTAGGTAAGATTTAATGGCTTACATGCTGAAAAATATATCACTTTGCCTTAAAAATAAAATAAAAAAAATCTGAATAAAATAAAATTAAATTAAAAAAAAAAGCTTAAGTACTAAGTAAAATGAAATGTTATCCACTGGCAAATCATTTTTATATATATTTTTTCTTAAACTACGAAAAAAAAATGTCCATAACAGTAAATAAATAGATCTTCAAATTGGTAACATTTCTGAAATCAGAATCAAGCTAATTTCTTTGTCTTGAAAGTAATTTTTTGCATTGTTTCTGTATATAATGGGATATATATTATTTAGTTAAATTGTTGAAGTGATGTTTTTTAGAAACTCACTAACTCTCATGAATGTTGTTAGGGTCTGACACAAACAGGCTGCTCAGATCTGGCTAAGGGTTACTTATTTATTAGACCTACTACATTATTGGACTTATGTGGGGCGTCAACAAGTTAGTCAATCAATCGTAACTAATCACTAATTCCAATAATTGTCAGCTAATTTAGAAATTGAATAATTGCTAACTTATGCTTTACACCACCTCTTTCCCAGCCGAGTCGTGGCACACTTTTTTGCTTATTTTTTTTCCTTGTTGCACACCACCTATTCAAATGTGGCCAAAAGTATTACATTTTTACATAGAACATATTTAAATTAGTCTTTAAATGCATATATAGTGATTGTTTTTGCTATCTTTCATGCCATAAAAGTTGTTCCAAGCACTGACTCTTTAAATCTGATTTTGCTTATTTTATAGCATGAATATTAAGAACTGACACATTTTTCAAGGCACACCTGGCAGCACTCAAGGCACTATGTTTCTACACAAGTTGAAAAACACTGCTATAGACAACCTCAGAGGTGCTGAGATGTGAAAAAACTAATTTTTAATAGGAATTTTTAATACAATTTAGTCAGACTAAAATTCACACATTTGTATTAAACACTTGCAGATGATGCATGAGTGTGTAATAGAGACTTGTCTTAACCACAACAGCTTCATGTTTAAAAAATTTTTGTGAGTGATTTTACTGCATATTGCACACCTGAGCTTTAGTCTAGTAGTGTGTTCAACTGTATGATTAGACTTTCCCTGACCTCCGCCAAAGCACGCAAACTGAGAATAGATAGAACACATCTTTATAAATACACAAACAATTACAACTGCATTTTTATTAACAATTTTGAGTATTTTATAGCATGCATCCAATGTTTAAAGTGAATCTAACTCCCTGAACTCCACCAGCAAACACATTTCAAGCAAAACCTACAGGAAGGTACAAGGAGGGGCTGAGAGTGGAGAGGAGCAGTTTATTGGTTTGACAGCACATAGTATTGAGTGGACAAATCAATGCTGATGTCACATAGATTCTAGAAAGGACACTGGTATTTGCAGTGGGACACATTAGGTTTGTTACAATTTGGAACTTTTGCACAAAAAATGCCCACAAAAAAGTGTTCATAGCTTCACTTCAAACACAATATATGTTTTTTGTCCTGCTAATATATATTTTTATGGAATATATGCCTCTATATCTTTTATCAACCTAGACAAAAACAACAGAATGAGTGGATTTAATGAGGGGTTAAAGAACAGAACATAGACCTATATTGGTAGAAATTGCATCGCTATTTTAGGAAACATTGCAGAACAGACAAGACAAGGTATTAAAGTATGGCGGAGGTTTCAAACTCTGTTTTAACCATGCACGTTTCTAAATCTCCATGCTCTGCTTTCCTGCCTCAGCACTGGGACCTGGACGATGAAGTTTGGGCTCTCATGAATAACTTCTCCAGTGGAAGGGGCCGTTCTGCTATCCTCATTCCCTCCTCTGCTTCTAAAACCTCATATTTCTCCTCCTCTTCCTCCTCCTCCTCCTCCTCCTCCTCCTCTTCATCTTCTTCCTCATCTCGAGTCCCGGCCACCTCTGCTTCTTCCGGTCGATGGTCTTTGCGAACCTTAAGCTCTCCTTCTTCTCCGTCTGGTACACTTTCTGCAGCAAAGCCCACTAGACCTCAGTCCTACTCCCCTGGCCGCCGCGATCAGGTACAAAAGTGTGGAGGTTTGCTAGATTTGATGTTTTTTTTTTTCCTAAATGCAAGAATATATTTCATCTAGTGCATGTATAATATCAAATCATGGCTGTTATTCCACACCACATCAACACTGGGGCAGGACATTAACCAAACAAGGGCTTAAATAGCAAATCAAGTCTATGCCAGTGCAGTTCATTTTAGGTTAACTGTTATGTTAATATCCTCAAGAAAAAATAAATACTACTCACTACATTTCACACCCTTTTTTTGGCAATACGCTTTTTGGTTAGCCGGTTAGGTTCTGTTAATTAGTCACATTTTTTTTTAGCTATCATTATATTTATTTGAAATTGCCTCTCAAGATAGACAAGCTAAGAGTTAGCTACATTAACAGAGCTAAACAGCAATGTGCTGCTAAGACAAGTGGGCAGGGTGGAATAAGGTGAATATCAAGAGTGAACAAAGGCCAAGCTGGGTCCAAGAAGCCTAACTAGGCTGTCAAATGGGATGAGATCTGTCAGTAGTATCTATTTGATACCATTTTGTAAATCAAGTTAGTTTTAATTAAAACATTTACTTTATTTATCTAATTAAAAGGTTTTAAAAGTTGTTTGGAAGATTTTCCAAGGAAAGACAAACGCATCATTGTTCAAATGAGCGCGTTTCAATGCCCAGTACAGTCTCCTCCACAGTTTACTGGACCAGCGGCTAACTGAGGAACATGCTTTGATTGACAGGCTACAGCCCAATAGAAAACAAGGCAGCCTTGTTTGCAATTGGTCAATATATTACTGGTTACTAAGCCACACTAACTAGCAAATATCTAGTGAATAACTATTAACTTGAAAAAGGCTTTTATTTTAAGTTGAGTAAACTATATTTTTTTATTTAAAGAACAATATGCAGTTACTTTAAAAAGATGGCTGCACCAGATTTAGCAACAAGCTAATTTCCATCTGTAGGCCTTGACTAATAACAAACATCAAAGATACATATTTACAACAAAACCCAAAGGATACATTGTGCAATTACAGTACAAAAGATACGTTGATTAAAATGCAAAGGATAATTGTATAAAAGTGCTGAAAAGAAAATGTGCAAAAAATATTCAGTTTATATTACAGTACCTGTGATAATATTTAAAGTGCTGAGTATAATACTATTTAAAGTGCAAACATATAGTACTAAAAACAAGTGAAATGTTCTGCCAGTGCAACAAGTGAAATCTGGATGCAAAAATATAAATGTATGTCTTTGATCTTGATAAATCAAGGATTCGATTTCAAAGATTAGACACATTTGGCTGTTAGATGGTTAATAAGAAGAAAACAAAATATTAGATTACATATAAATATTATATAGTATATTAATTATATAACATGGAATGTCTGAGATCTCACAATTATGTCTTGTATCATCAGAGTAAGAACACAGTGAGCAAGATCGTGGTTAGTTCGACTGGAGATCAGGTAGAATTTAAGCATGTGGAGTGATTTATATGTGCCTGCTTTTTTACACGATGTGGACAGTTGTGAAATGTGGAACTACTTAACACCTGTGTGCAAATATTAAGATAAATCAATTTCAGGAGTTATTAAGAAGCAGAGAGAGAAGTAATCCCTCGGTAAATGTTGGAATAATACTTATGTAAACGGTGGTGATTTCAAAGTTTTGAAGTTTTAAATTGAAACGCAGAAAAAAACTAAATTGTAAGTAGCCTTTGCAACCTCAGCCGAAGTTGTTAATTTGACTTTCTTGAACATTTCTTTTACTTTCAGCCTAATGTATTCAAATGAAATCTTCTCCTGTGAGTTATTTTTAATTTCCACAGTAATGAACATGTTTTTCATGAAGGTAAAATGTCTCTGTGTCACTTCTATTTTGGAAGCACATGAGATTATAATCAGCTCTAGTTCATCTACATTCCGCACACTGTCCATATGTTTTTGTGGAAAGAAATGAAACGTTTTGAAGTTTGCAAAGTGAATGTGTTTTGAGTTGAAGGTGCACTATCTAACTTTTTTGGTTGGAAGTTTCCTCGTATGGTTCCATTTTATGACATTAATCTCGTCCATCTATTTATCCAATTAGTATATCCTGCATGCAGCTGTCTTTTTTTTTTTTCAACATGTATTATTTTCCTCATAAGCGGCTATGTTTGTTTTTTATACGAGAGACGATGCATGTCCCTGATTGGTTAATTAATCTGTCAATCACACCCTTGAAACTTGAAAGGTGAGCACAGTGGCCAGACAATAATATAGTTCTTATACAGTATATCATCTAGATTTTCCAGGCAACGTCTATATCAGCCTGGTCTCACAGTCTCTCGATTTCCCCCCAGTTAATTTTTATGGTGGATTTTAAGACGTGTTATTATTCAGAAATACTAACACAATCCTAAGTCTAAAAAAACTGTTTTGAGGCGCAGACCAAAACGTACCCATTTTTGTAACTTCAGACCTAAACTTAGTTGGTAACCCCAAATAAAACCTCCTGCTTGTCTAAAAATAAAACCAGATAAAACGCCATGTGTCTATACCATGAACACGCAAAATGTATCATGGCGTGGTATAGAAACGCAAACCATAAGAAAACACGTTGTAGCTCCCCAAAAGATTTTGGCTTAATAATATAATTATTATATATGTCTTAAAGTGCAAATTATATTAATTACATGCCTGTTACTATTTTAAATGTAACTGTAGGTGCCTGAAAACGTGCTGTAAAAATAGATAATGATTATTATTTAAAATAGACACCTAACTTTATCTTAAATTTAGAAGAAGCTCTTGAAAAAAGATTGGAAACTTGTGGCCTCGAATATTCAAACTACTAAACCTAAAATGATATTAGGCTCGGTAAGCTGTGGTTACCATGGAAATAATTGCAAATCCACCATGTTTGTTGTCAGTTTAGCAGAACTTCCATAGGAATATAATAGACAAAACGATTTTAAAAAGTAAACAAAACAGTGGTGGAACAGCCCTATAAACTACTGGGCCACTACTAGTAATTTTATATATCACTCTGTTATACAGTATCAGAATATAACTTAATTAATGATATTTTTGGCATTTAGCTATTTAAAATCTCTGTTGGTTTAACATTAGACCAACTGAACATTCTAATGGCCTCATACACAATATCACGTTGCTGAGCCTAATATATTTTTTGTCTTTCTATTCAATGGCGTCTTGCGTTAATAATTGACCTGGTGCTTGTCTCCATGGAGATTTGGGGACCCTCCACCAAATTACTTTTATTCAGAGGACATAGGATTAATAGGAAATAAACCCAGATTGTGAGCAAAAAATAAATACGAACATTATGCCAAAGTGTCTCTCTTTATCTGTTTTAGAAAATGTGTAGGGAAAAAAGTTGCATAATTCACCACAAAGTACTAACGGTGTGCAGTTTTAAAACATGCCAATCTCATCCTAACTTTGCATTATTGTGAGTTTCCAGGGCGGTATTTCTCCTTTGTTTTAGCGGATCCCACCCGCTTAGCGCTGTCAGACCCGGCACTGTAATTGTCCCCTGTAACTGAGTGTAGCGGGGTTTTACAATAGCCTGTCATTACTCTGTACTGCGCTTTAGTTCGGCCTCATCTTAAACTGTCATTTTCCAATTATTTGAGAGTGGGAGCAGTTGTTGTGGTTGTCAGACAAAGCCCGTACGCTGTTATCAACGTGTCAAGAGCAGAATACAAACTGTAATGTTGTTACACTGTCTTCTCACACATCGCTATTAGAGATGTAAGATCCAAAGCTTCGGTGTTATTCCAATATCCAGTCTAATAGTTTTGGGCGCTGTGGAAGTTGTTTGTCTCCAAGCAAATGCAGCTTATATATAAATACATTGACTGAAAAGTATTGCATTAAAATTGCACTGTGTAAGATCTACCAGAAAAGTTGTCACATACAATATACAGAGTGTGTGCAGCCAGACGACTCTCACCTATACATACAGGACCTACAGTTTATATTATGGCTGGGTGATTTTATTTTATTTTTTTACACCGAACAATATTAATCTATTTTAATCAAAGTTATTAGTGTCTGTTGCTCTTTGATACAAGCTCATATATATTTATATTCCTAACATTCATTAAGCATGGGCTATTTTAGTAAATATTAAAATTTTTTTCATTGACGTTTATTAAAGACTTGAATAATATTAATATATGCTTTATGACCCAGCCTTACTATAACATACAAAGTGTTGTAATTGAGGACAAAAGTACTTTGTCATATTCATACTCGGACAGCTTTCATCTGGAGCTTGCTCTTGTGAATTTCTTTTTTTCTTTTCCTTTTGAACAAGTGTGTTAGAGGCTGGTTCCGGTCATGTCCAATATCACACACTGCAAAAACAATATATCAAGACTTAGAATAAGAATTTTAATCCAGATTTGAGCTGGACAATATTTACTTGCTAATGTAGAATATTTCTCTGGTTTCAAACATTTTTTTCTGGTTATAAGAGACTTTGGCTTAAAACAAGAACAAAAAGTGCCAACAGGGTAAGAGCAGTTTTCCTTAACCCATTGGCAAATATTTGGCTTGAAAAAGGAAGCAATGTCTTGAAATCAGTTCAAAACACTTTGAAACAAGGAAAATGTCTCTTGAATAAATCGAGGTTTTAATTACTCAAAATGCTAGAAATTTGGTTCAAATCCTAGAATCAAGCAACTTTAACTTATCTTGAAATCTATTTTTTTGCAGTGCATTGAGAAACCTTCCAGAAAAAACTGTAATATGCTGTTGACAAAAGTAACTAGTTACTGTAATCTGTTCCTCTTTTCAGTAACTAAGTAATACAATTCATTACTTATAAAGATGTTGATAAGATATTACTAGATACAATCACTCACGTTACTTTCATATAAACTTTGATAATCTATTGAAAACAACATTTCAGGAACAAAACACCACGAAGAGCTTGTGTGGTGTTTGTTGTTTTAAAGGTGAATCAAATATTTTGAAGAAAAGGCTTCTTGACATAACATTATATTTATTAATCACAAATTAAGTGTAAGCACAACAGGATAACATTGTCTTAACAAATTAGCTCAAAGTAACTCACAGTAGTGTGAGTTACTTTGAGCAAAAGATTGTAATATTGTAATAAGTGTATTGCATTTTTGTTCCTGTAACACGTAATATAACGTATCACAATTTTATAGTAACTTACCCAACTCTGGTTGACACGAGCAGATGGCAGAAGTTACACAGTGCACTTTTAAACTGCAATTGTCTTCTTATTGACCCTATTTTGTCCCTCCTACTTTTCTAGGACGTGCACTTCCTGTTTAGCTGCATTTAGCCTGTAGATTTCAGTGGATGGGTTTATTTTAACTGTCATTATATTTAATTAAAATTGCCCCACAAGACAGACAAACAAACACGTTAGCTACCTTAACAGAGCTAAACAGGAAGTGCATTTCCAAGCCAAGTGGGCGGGTTTGGATCTTTCTGAACAATGTACCTTCTATTCATAACACCATCATCAAACCATCATCAAGAGAGAAACAATGACACTTAAAACCACATAATACTTTCTAAAGGTTGGACAATTTGCGCAGAATTTCATGACTAAAACGTTAAAACTATGCTTTATAAATGTCAAATGTCAGTTCCCAGACAAGATTATAAATGATTGAAAATGCTGCGTTTTCTACCTCTACATATTTGTCAACGGAGCTTAAAACTGCGTCAAAGTCCATCCACGTTTCACCGTCACCATCCTCCCAGTCCACCCACCTCTCTGCTCCTTTTGCCTGTCCCGCTTGTTTTGCCTGTTCTGCTTTGCCTCTTTGAAATCTGTCTCTGTCCTTGGCTGTTATCGGTCTCACTTCTCCTCCTCTTTCCCTCTCAGCCCGCTCTGGTCTACAAAGGCTTCGGCTCAGAGCAGGACGAGCCGCTCTTCTGGCAGCTCCCAGCGCAGTTCACAGGGGACAAGGTAACTCCAAAAAATCACTTGGCCGGTCTCCATGGCGACCTTTGGCTGACCTGAGGAGGGCGACTCAAATATGCAAACTTTATTACGGCCGACAGCCTTTCTTTCCCTGCCTCGCCGGTCTTGATGTGTGCCCTACGAACATGATTCATTCTGACTTAGCCAGCAATCACTTTAAAGGAGTTCACGTTTTACATTTAAGGATGCTGTATATTGTACATTTATTTTGTGAGTTTTTGTATGAATTTAGCCATGTCACGTTCACCATTGCTCTACTTTGCTTTAACCAAGCCTGTTTGTCTGATAACTGATGCGTTGATGATTTATTCACCTTATGTTTTTGTGGTCTGTGTGCTGTTTGTGGTTACACAGACCTGCCATGTTTGTTTATTTTGATAGAAGACATTAACTTAAAAGAAATGTTATCCGAAAGAACACTTTTCTAAATGGACTTTATTGTTATGAAAAAAAAAACAACATAAATAAATACATAAATAAAATAAATTATTGCAACAAATAAGTATGAATTAGAAAATAAGTTAGGATAAAAAAGTTTTTCAAGTTTAGAATCTCTTCTGCTCAAGTTGGCTCCTTGGAGATTTAGTTCTTTCCAAGTAAATATTAGAGCTAAAATGCACCACCGTACTGGAAAATAAATATAATGTATTTTTTTTTTCAAGGGAGAGTGATAAAAAAAGTTCTACATGATCCAGGTGTTTATATTTCATTATTTGCATTGTAAATCAAGATATGATTAATTCTAACAGACAATTCTTTACTCTAAAGCCGAGCCCAGCTCGAAATTATGATGAGTATTTTCTACAACTTGGCTTCTGATTGGCTCTGGGGTTGCCATGACACATGCACTCGAATATTCAAATATGGAACCCAGCTTCAAATAAGCTGCTATTTGTCATAGGCTTCATTCGACTGATGCCCAACACTTTCATATATGACTATGACTACATATTGATATACTGATGAACATAAGATCGCTTTGCTAAAGAGAATTTTTTTTTTCCTTCCCAGTCCACCTGATTTTTAAAACATTGTTTGTTAAATGGTTGTCAAATCATAATATTTTTTAGTGGTCTCAAATGCCTCAACCCAGTCTGACACATGCTCATTATTTAGGCTAAGGTTTACAGAATTAGAACAATGTACCATTACATTAAGCTTGCTGGTGCTTGTACCAGATTCTAGCTTTACAGCCAATTTCCATCTTTGGCTTTTTAAAAAGAGAGAAGAAAGGTATGTTTTTAACCGGAGTTGTCGGAGGAAACTTACACAGCACTAAAAGCTGCACTGCCCATTCATTTATTTTGTTTTAGTAATGTGTTTTTCGTTAGTCAACTGACAAACATTATGTTAATTTCTGCCTTTGATTCGTTACATTTCTGCTTCATCAACAGAAACATACTACCTGAAATTTTGCTTGCACACAAATCATATTTACACTGCTTTATCTCTTGTACTAAAACACCTTTGTGATGCCAATTATGTGGAGATGTGCAGTGAAGACTTATCTCAAATAAACAACTTCAGGTAAGTTTTTGATGAGAGAACAACATTTCAACATGGCTAAGAATTCACAGAAGCCAATTTCGAGTCATATGAGACCTTTAAGCCAGCAGGTGCACATTATTACCTCAAAAATACTGCTACTTTCTGCGAGTTCTGCAGCTCTTAAAGGCAAATTCTGACAGTCCAAACGACGTCCCACTGTGGCTGGGTCTGTCGCACCTGCAAAAGCCGACTGAAATATGTAACTTGTATTATCCTCCTCAGACAGCTTTTGTGTGAGTCTGAATATAAAGCCAGTCGGGGTGGTTCGTGTGACCTAAAGCAGTGAGTCTGAAGCAGCAGCAGAAGTCTGTGTACCTGTGTTTGTGTTTGGCGTTCCCGCAGGAGTTTCTATTTCAGTTCTGAACATTCAAAGTGTCAAAGGCGCTTAAGGTTGGACCCAGGGCACAAGGGAAAGAAATATGAAGTCTTTTTCGGGGAGTTCATTTCTTTTCTCATCTAAATAATGAGTTTAAATAAGCAGTAATAATAACACAAGTGCTTGAATTCAAAGAGACCAGATGTGTCAGTCCATTTAGTAACAAACTAAACTTTTATTTGCACAGGTCAATGCTTACCTGTTTGTAAACTTTAAATTTCTTGACAATGTCAGGCTTTGCTCGACATATTCGTTTGTTTTACAAACTTTACTTCAGAAATGCCAACGTGTCTTGATATATGAAAATAACCTTTTAATTCATTAATGACAGCGGCCTTTTTTGTATTTTTTAGTTTGATTTAGGTCTGGGTAATATTGTGATAAAAATCGAATCGCATGTTTTCCCCGTGTCACCGTGGGTTTTCTCCGGGCACTCCGGTTTCCTCCCACCTCCAAAACATGTATGTTTAGGTTAATTGGGCATCACTGCAAATTTCCCTTAGTGAGTGAATGAGAGAGTGAATGTTCATCTGTCTAACCCTGCGGCAAGTTGGCCACTGTCCAGGGTGTTCCCCGCCTAAGGCCCTAAGTCACTGGGATAGGCTCCAGTCACCCGCGACCCTAACGGGATTAAGCGGTAGAAAATGAATGAATGAATGAAAAAATCGAATCGTGAGCTCATCTCTGTGACAATCTGCTTTTTTGGTGAAATCGTCACATCGTGATTTCCTTTTTCTCTAATTGCTGCATCTGTCTCTTCAAATACAGACTATTTTTTCCAACCTATAACTCTTAGTCTCAGAGTTTGAGGTTGTTTGTTTCTCTCTGAAAATTTGGCAACACTGGTCAGCTTTTGACAGATAGATTTTGCTGTTCATAGTGAACTGTTTTTACCTCAAAGATTATAGGAAAATAAAAAGGTCTACAAAAATCGTGATATATCGAAATCGTGATCTAGCTCCAAGAAATTTGTAATATACATTTTTTGCCATATCGCCCAGCCCTATTTTGATTTCTCATTATTATTTTGAAAAAAGTTACAACAACGCACTCCCTTCTAAATAAAACACCTTTATTAACTATGGCATGTCTGAAACACGTTGGGTCTTTATGAGGTCCACATTGTTTTTTTTTGTTTTTTTCAGTAAGTTTATGCATCTAAAGGTCCCTTCACCAATGAGCACCTTTTTCAACCTTTAACTTTTCTTTGAAGGTTGTTTTTAAGGTTTTGCTGGTTAAATTGATGTTTCGTTCGGCGATCAGAATCACATCCACATACGATTTCTGAATAAAGCAGCCGTAGTTTCTTTTTGAATCCGTTCATGCCACGATGATGAAAACTGTCCACCCAGCCTTGCAGCTCTCTGTGCAAACTTTCTCCAAACACCTTTTAGCTGCTCAACCCTGCTTTGCCACAGCAATGGGGTCACAAATAGAATTGTAGTTTGTTTAATGTTTAGCTTCATGAGAATGGTCCAGGGCGAAAAGTAATGATAATTTAGTTCAACTACAGAAATAAAATGGAAGCAGGGAATACAGTTTTCAAATTGAAAACACAGACAAATGCATTTGCACCGGACTAGAATTGCATGAGGACATCTGGGTTTGGTGAATTACAGTAGACAAAATTTGGGGGAAAATTTTGCAAACATTTTTACAGGCATTGACAATTCGCACAGAATTAGAAACTCAGATGATTTTTACAATTTCCATATATATAGTTAATAGTCATTTGTCACTTTATATTATCACCTGTGAGTTGTCTGGGTGTTCAGATGAAGTTGTGTATCATATTCTTTGAGCTTCTGTAACTCCACACGCTGGCTTCATGTGGACATATGGTATTGATTTCCTGCGTCTCTCTGATGTTTCTGTCTCATTGAGGGAATAAGCGTGTGTTGGCAGCAGATCTGAGAGTTTGTGTGCCTCTCTGTGTTACAGGTGGGTTCATACGGCGGTAAACTCAAGTACACCATCTCCTATGTGGCCGGGCCCAGAGGAACGCTGCTGGAAGACGCCGATGTGCAGATCATTGTGAGTGTGCAAAACTGAATCGGTTTAAAGTAGATATGACATGATTGCATTTAAGATTTTACTTGTTCCTTAGTATGAAAATTGTCTTTGTTCCTGATGAGCAGCAGATGGACATTGTTACAGTCATTTGAGCTCATTACAGCTAATGTTGACATTTCAGGTTTGCGTTAGCGTTCAAATCACAAAGCAAAATTTTTTTGGCAACAAATAATAAAATATCTTTCTGGATCATATCACTCTTGATAACTTATCTTCCTGGCTTAGCCATACCAACTCTGAACTCTTCCTAAGATCTTCACTTCTCTTTTTAAAATGAATTAGTCTCTTCAGTTTTTGCGACCTTCTAATGTTTAATGAACTATCCAATGTTACGTTAGCTAAAATTATGTTATGAGGAACTTAAATAAAGTAAACAACCAGACAGTGCCAGGTTCCAATATCTTTGGCTGTTCTTTAACTTTTGAGAAATAGCAGACAAAAACAAGAGTTCACAAGCATATTTAATCATCTAAAGTAGGTTAGGGTAAACCTAGCTCACACCAGAATGCTTTATTTTTCACTTTCAATTCAACACAATCTGATACTGATTGGCTGAAAAAGTAAAAAAACAAAAAAAAAACGTTATGACAATATTTGAATCTAACTAGTTGAATAATTTCAACGTAGAAGTAGTCAAGAAGTCAGGTTAGGCTTAGGTTGTGAGACCAATAATTGCTTCTTTTTTTGCATTTGAACAATGTGGAATCATACTATGTTTTCTACAATACTTAGCATAATCTTTTGGGCAGATTAATACAATTAACTCATAGTTCCAGATACTGTAGGGATTTATTTATTGATGACATTGAAATACAGACTTTGTATGACTTTGAAAACAACATCACATGACTGAAAAAGCCGACTTAAAAATGGGGTAGCTGATTTTCACACAGTAAAAACCTGTAGTAGGTACAACTAGTTCCAGTCTCTCACAAATCCTTACACACAAGGTAATGTCCACGTATAAATTATTATTTTTTTGTCTGCAATAAGTCTTACTTCAATAAACAGCAAAGTAAAACTGAGGGTGACCACTCAAACACAGTCAATCAGAGTGCAGTGCTTTTTATTTGATTCAGACAGTACAGTGGTCCAATTTTTTCATAAATGCTGCATTACAGTATACTCTTTTTCTCATTAACTTGAAAATTTAGCTGCCTCAACTTTAAGTAAACACAGACCAATATTTATTAAAGTTCAGGGCATTTATAATCTTCATTTGAGTAGCTTTGTCCAGGAATGTTTCATAAACTTGGAACACTGTTTTATATTTCTTCCCTCTAATCTCTTATCCTGTATAACCTGTCAGTTTATAATAATTCGATCACTGCTACTCAAACCATGATTAATACTCCTTGTAAACTCTGCATTGGCATTAGACACATATTTAACGAGTGTGTGCTGTTGCTTCAGGGTAACGACATCACGTTGGTTGCGAGGAAGCCTTGGAGCGGGAGGCAGCCCGGGAGCAGAGAGACACAACAGTTTGAGATCGTCTTCAGGGAGGTGAGTAAACAAGCAGAGCTCAAACACAAACCCGACCAGCTGTTCTGCTCGGAGAGGGAAATGTGCAAGTCCAAGGATGGAGCTACAATACTGGACAATTTGACTGCTACAATAGTTATTTGTCACTACTTGACTATAAAAAAAAAAATCTAAATCAAAGTCTTATTTGATCATCATAATCTGCAGCTGATGACAATTTTGGGCTGGGGCTAGAACTAAATGTTAAACCAAACAACAGACAACACATGAATATGTACCAGCTTATTTATTCTAAAAAAATAACAAATAATACTTAGGGCATCTGTCACCTTTTCACACAAGCAAACAACAAAGCTGTTATCTGGCACTTGATGACCGCATTTACACAGAACTGCCAAACAAACTGAAGGACACATTAACATTCATACGCATTTCACTTAAAATTGCCCGATTTAAATGGTCCAGATTTTGTCTGAAAGTTTGAAAGTCCAAACTTTTTCAGTCCATTATAGACAAGCAAACTCTGATCGAATTAAACAACCGAGACCCTGAAGATAGTCTCGGTTTGATTGCAAACGTCTGGTGTGGATCACTTATGGTCTAAATACAAATGGCCTCGACCGAAACAAACACGAAAAACATGCACTTTTTGGACTTGACGAGCTACCGTCACAACGCACTCTGTGCTCCGGGTCTGTCTTTTGCCGCACACAAACCCACACAAAGCCTCACCGCGGACTCCGCACGGGGTTGAAAATTGCCCCGTGTCTTGTCCTGCTTCATTTTCGCTTGGCCACACTGACAAACTGTATAAACCAATTCTAAGTCTATGACAGTCATCATAAGGCCGTTATGATAATGAATAAATAACGGGTTGCTACTTTACGTTAAAGCCTAACTTTTTTCCACAAACGTATCTTCTAATCAGCCCCGCCCCCTACAAAATCTGTTCAATGAGAGTGGTTGTTCTCACATATGTGCGCCTGTTTATTTTTTAAAGTCCACTTGACAGAACCACAGTGAGAATACGAACTGAAACAACTGAAAAAAATTAAGTCTGGATCAGATTCGGATCAAACAAGCCGACTTTTGCAATTTTCTGGTTTGAATACACCCTAAAATAGTGCACTTACATTAGAAGAAAACATTGCCGACTGCTGGACTCATGTCTTTTCATCAGTCTGTAAACTCCAAAAACACGTGGCTTCTGTTGCCATCTGTATTTACTTCCATCACAAAACAACTTGCCATAAAATTGGAGATTTATTCTTAAATCAACCAAAGAGAATCTAAAACCCTCCTGACTTCTGCTTCTGATTGGTCAGAATAATCACTTTTAGTAGCCAATGGTGTTTTCTATGGACTGAAGAAAAGGAATGGGGACAGGCACTCATCATAATAAAAAAAACATAAAATTGACATGATCAAATAGGAAAATACAAGGGCAACATATCAACAATGGTAATACATTAATTATACAACAATATAATAAGATTTTAATATATTGGTTATAGCCACATCTTCTAGCTTAGCCAAACTCGCCCACTAATACTAAAAAAGCAATATACATCATCAAAGTAAATTGCACTCACTCACATCTCAACAACAATTTTTTTAGTGTTTTGCTAAGCCTCTGCACATGACGTATTTGTGAATTAAGTTGTATAAAAAAAGCCTAATAAGTGCATTGTTGTGGGCGAAGGGCGAGTTTGTTCGAAATGGAGGTCGTGCACTTTTTAATAGGCAATACAAAACACAGCGATCTGTATCAGTGTAATTAAAACGCACGAGCCATGGACAATTATCCAACTTGCCCTTTTTACTACAGAACTAACTGATCCACAAGCTGTTTTTTTTTTTTTTTTTTTTTTTGGCATATTTGCTGAGAGCATCAAAAAACTCTCTCACGATTCCTGGAACAGAGACCTCGAAATGTGACGTATGTTTGGTTTTAGGTTTTTAGTGTCATATTGTAATAAAATAAGTCAGTTTACTCGAGGCAGCTGTGCAGGGGATGAATGAATAATGCATGAATCGTAAGGCAACTTTGAGCATCTGGAAAAGCATTAATGTGTGCAAAAATGGTTTATTATTAGGCCTGATGTGAGATAAGAAATGTCTGGTGCACAGCTAATTAAAACATTTATGTCAATTAAACTCATGTATGTAGTTGTCTCTTCTCTCTCTGTCTTTCTCCCTCTTCTTTCTTATTCTTTTCTCTCTCTCTCTCTCTCTTTCTCTCTCTCTCTCCTCTCTTGTTCTTCTTTCGCTCTCTGTCTTTCTCTTGTTTTCTCTCACCTTTTCTCTCTCTCTCCTCTTTCTTTCCTCTCTTTGTCCTTTCTGTCTCTCTCAATTCTTTTTCTTTATCTCTCTCTCTTTTCTCTTTCATCCCTTTCTCTCTCTCCCTCTCACTCACTCCTCCTTTCTCTCATCCCTTTTTAATTCTCCCTCTCTCCTTGTCTCTCTCTTATCTCTTTCTCTCTCCCCTCTTTATCTCATCCTTTTCTCTCTCACTTTCTCTCTTCTTCTCCTCTCTCTCTCTCTCAACCCCTTATTTGTCCCTCTCTTTTACTCTAGCTTCTCCCTCTCATCCTTTTTTATTTCTCTCCCTCTCTTCTCTCTCTTTCATCCCTTTCTCATCTCTCTCTATCTCTCCCACTCTCCTCCTCTTTCTCTCACTCATCTTTCTCCCTCTACCCTCCTCTCATTTATCTCTCTTTTTCTCTCCTCTCTCTCAACCCCTTATTTGTCCCTCTCTCTTTTACTCTTGCTCCTCTCTCTTTCTCTCTCTCTCTCATCATTTTTTTCTTTCTCTCCCTCTCCTCTCTCTCTTTCATCCCTTTCTCTCCCTCTCTCCTCCTTTCTCTCATCTCTCTCTATTTCTCCCTCTCTCTCTCCTCCTCTTTCTCAGTCCTCTTTCTCTTTCTACCTTTACCCCCCTCTCTCACTTTCTCTCTTCTTCTCTTCTCTCTCTCTCAACCCCTTATTTGTCCCTCTCTATGTTACTCTAGCTCCTCTCTCTTTCTCTCTTTGTCCTTTTTTCTTTATCTCCCTCTCTTCTCTCTCTTTCATCCCTTTCTCTCTCTCCCTCTCCTTATTTCTCTCACCTCTCTCTATCTCTCCTCCTCTTTCTCTCACTCATCTTTCTCCTTCTACCCCCTCTCATCCCTTTCTCTTTCACTTTCTCTCTTTTTCTCTCCTCTAACTCTCTCAACCCCTTATTTGTCACTCTCTATTTTACTCTAGCTTCTCTCTCCTCTTCTCTCACTCTCATCCTTTTTTCTTTCTCTCCCTCTTTTCTCTCTCTTTCATCCCTTTCTCTTTCTCTCCCTCACTCCCCCTTTCTTTCATCTTTTCCTCACTTTCCCTCTATCCCCCTTTCTCATCCCTTTCTCTCTCTCACTGTCTCCTTCTCTCTCTCATCTCTTTCTTTCTTCCTCTACCCCTTCACTCTTCTCATCTCCTTCTGTCCCACTTTCTCTCCTCTCTCTCCCTCTCTCTCTCTCTCTCTCTCTCTCTCAACCCTTCTTTCTCACACTCTCTTTTCCTCTTGTTCACATCTCCTCCTTCAGTTTCCATTTGAAAAGTCTTCAAATTCCAAATTTTGATATTTCAGCCAAAATGTAGAAAATTATAATGTGGGATTTTTTGATACAATGTGAGGCGGTTTCTTCAGAGCAGCAATTTTCCTATTGTCAGATTTGCACAACACAAAAGCAGTGCACGTGGTTGACAATAAATTTTCTTGTTCTGGACAGAAAGTACCTGAACAAAAGTTTGAAAATCTTCAAAGTGTGGCTCCCAATAGTTAATTCATCCCCAAGATGAAACAATACTGTATACCAGTGTTTCCCAACCAGGGGTACGTGGACCCCAGGGAGTACGCGACCATTTACCAGGGGGTCCGTGGGATGATAGCAGATTTAAAAGAAAGGTAGAAATGCAGTGTTTGCAACATGTTAAGAGGCAACAGTTTGACTTGAAATAAATTAAAACAATAAAATGCAAGGGTTATACATGAAAATATATGAATAATGATAAAATACCCCTAAAAATACATGACATAAGGCAGTGTTTTTCAACCAATGTGCCAGGGAACACGAGTGTGCCTTGAGTTGCTGCCAGGTGTAAAATATGCCAGTTTTCAATATTTAATCTATAAAATAAGGTTAATCCGCGTTAATATTTTAATTTACAATTTGGAAGTTATTTACAGCAAGAAAAAAAAGCAAAACCAATCACCATTCATGCATTTAAAGAATAATTTAAAGATGTTTTATGTAAAAATGTATACATTTTGTGTTCCAAAACAGCTTAATTTGGCCATATTTCAATGTGCCGCAGAAAAAAAATTAAGCAAAAAAGTGTGCCTTGACTCAAAAGAAGTTGGGAAAGACTGACATATGGGGTACTCTTTGTGTGAGCTCATGATTAGGGGGTACTCAAGACGAAAAAGGTTGGGAACCACTGCTGTATACATACACCGAATGAACATAGAAAATTGTATATATGTTAATCAGAGCTGAGCAATATATCGAATTTTAGATAATAACGTGATAGTTATTTTGAAGATATGCCTAGTGTGTGGAAGGTGATATTTTAGTCAGTTAATCACTCGGTGGTGTCTAAGTTGAGAACTTTTTTTTATTAATTAGAAAGCACATTGCAAATTTGTTCAGAATTTTTTTTTACACAAAATCTTGCTTTGTTACATTTTTTCTTTATTACTAGTAATTCGGCATGTGAGGGAGTCAAATATTTGTTCAAAACATTGAGATACTTACTAGTTTTTAGAAAGTGGCTTCTTTAGTGGACTAAATGATTGATAGCACACGTCTTAAGTCAACCAAAAATTTATTTAATCGATTACGTACTGTATGGCCTAATTTTTCTGATCATTTAGCCTCTTCTAATACACTTGAATATGTGGCTGGCTGAACATTTTTTAGTTTGAAGTAATATCATCTGAATATCGTAATCGAGATGTGCCAAAAAATTATTGAGATTTTTATCATCTTTGTCAATATCGCTCAGCCCTATATTCAATTATATTTATATTTCACACTAGCTAAATTATTGTCACAAGTGTTTGAAGTCTGGGGATATGAAAGTGTCCTTTTATTGTGGCAAGCCTAAGGCACACCTGGGTAATATTCATGCTGTTTAATCAGCATTTTGAGCTGCCACTTGTGAGACTGTAGGATGGATTATCTCAGCAAAGGAAAAGTGCTCACTAACGCAAAATGTGTGAACAATATTTAAGAAAAATATGTCTTTTGATTTCTGGAAAAAGTTTTATGTCTTTGAGTTCAGCTCAGCAAAAATGGGACCAAAATCTGGAAAGTCACTGCATCAAAAAAAAAGGGAAGATTCTTTATGTGGATGTGCAAGTTTGTTGCCATGATGCGAAAAAATATCTAAAGAAACAACTTTTAGAAACATGTATTTTTTTATTGAAGTCTATATTTTGCCTAGAAAATTACACTGTGGGCCTTTACTCAAACGTACATAAGAAAATGGTGAAAGTGGTAGTAATAGTAATTTGTCAATACAGGGCTCCTTGGGCTCTTAAACTGTCCTAAAATGTCTTTGCTTTCATTTTTTACATTTAAGGCCCAAAAATTCTTAAATTATACAAAAATGCCTTAAATTGTAAATCCCACTATAAATTATCATTGCTGTTGTTTCTTGACATTATTTATGTAAAGCTGTCACTTGAACCCAATAATGTTTGTTACAGTCTTATGACATTTCAGTTTAACATTGAGTGACATGTTTTTGCACTAAATATTACAACAACAACAACAACAAAATCTAACAAAAAAACTGTTCTTTTTGCGGTCTTGCATTTGAAATTTGAAGTTTTAAAAAGTCTTAAAGTTAACTTGAATAATGGTGCAGGAACATATTTTATATATTTTATTATAACTGGTACTAACCTTTGACAATTCCTAGAGCACAAAAACAATACCTATTATTTGTTAGCTGGATGCAAAGCCTATATATGCATATGGTACAAGTTTTTAAATGTATCTGTCTTGAATCTGTAGGAACACTGGAGCCGTCCTGACGGGATGCCTGCCACTCGTGAGCACTTGATGATGGTTCTTGCTGACCTGGATGACGTTTTGATCCGTGCCTCGTACTCCACTGAGATGAGATCCTCCAGTATCTCTGACGTGAGCATGGAGGTGGCCGTGCCCAACTACAGCGGTCTGGCCCAGGCTGTGGAGGTGGAGCAGTGCCGCTGTCCACCCGCCTACCAGGGCCTGTCCTGTCAGGTGAGTGCAACTACTGCTCTGGAACATGAAGCTGAGAGGACTGTGCTGTACAGTTTTATCAGAAGACAACTAATAATAATAATGATAATAAATACAACTAGATTAGATCAGGGACAAAGTATACATTACATACACCAAGAGGGACACAGTCTACAAAGAAAGGAACATAATGTACAGTGTACAAACAATTGCACAGCTCATATGGCCTTGGAGTACAGTTTCTATTGGCAAGGCAAGGCAAATTTATTTGTATAGCACAATTCTACTTGAGCAACTCAAAGTGCTTTACAATGCACTCTCCCAATGACCTAAAAAAGTCCAGTGAATATTGCACTCTTCCTACTTTAATTAATCGAAGTATGCAGCGAATGGAAAGACCAGAATCAATCTGTTTTGCTCATGTAGCCACTGACTTAGACACACACTCTGTAGTTGTATAATACACACAATAATATGAAAATAGACACAATGTGTGAAGAAACAAAGCGTGAACTTGTGCAAGACCTGACTGAATGTGGTTAATTATGTGGCTTTAACAAATGATGGGTGAACCTCTAAATATGGACAATAAATATGACTGTTTACTGTTCGAATGTTGAATAAAAAATAATAATAATGCAAGTTCTAAATTCTAACAACAGTGGTTTTGTTTTGAATATAATTTATACACAATCTGTTTGCTGGTATAGTATTTGAACGTTTGCGAGCTGCTCGTTTCAAGTGCCATTATTGTGGGCCAACAAAGTGATACATAATTATTTCCTTCAAATGATACCCAAGCTAATTTGTTTAATTTATATTAGTTAGTCCCATGTGATAAAAAAATGCCAATAAAATTGGGTAAGTAGGACCAGTCAGACTGTCATCCCCAGGAAAATTGTGGACGAATTGTATGTAAGGTAAGGTAAAAGGTGCATTTAAGGTTCTACACACGGGATGCGATGCTAAGCTAAAAACAATACGCTAAAAACATATTTGGTGAAAATGTTATGCAGTTTATCAGCAGGCTATGTCGTGGTAATTAGAAATCATCTCAGTGCACACAATTGGATCTCTGGGCTGTGAGTTTGAAAAATCTGTTTTAAAACTTGTCCAGATAGCAACTTCTCAATCTTTTTTCTATTGTGGATCACTTTTGACAACATGGATTACACCACCTGAACACATCAATGCTGAAATATCGTATTATATCTATGTTTGTAATATTACTTGTTTGTTGTGTCTGTTTTCTGAATATGTGTTCCTTGTTGCAGGACTGTGCTCCTGGGTACACTCGCACCGGAGGAGGACTTTACCTGGGGCACTGTGAACTCTGCGAATGCAACGGACATTCTGACTCCTGCCATCCAGAGACCGGCATCTGCTCTGTACGTACCTCTCTCTAAAGCGCTGACAAAAGATTTAGTCAGCTAGCATAATCATCCTGAAATCAACCTTCAATAAAATTGCCTCATTATTGAATGACAATTTCTTAAATGTATAGAGTTGATTTCTTTCTAATCCTGTCTGTCCTCCTCAGAGCTGTCTACACAACACTCAGGGCGAGCTGTGTGAGCAGTGTGCCCCCGGCTTCTTCGGAGACCCCACAGTTGGGACGCCTGAGGACTGTCAGCCCTGCGCCTGCCCCCACACGGACCCCGAGTATCAGTGAGTCCATACACACTAAACACACCACATTTATACACTGTTAATACCTTATCAGCCGGACTTTAATCACTTGAATCATGTTGCTGTCATGGCAAAGTACAATGTTGGCGACATGGTGGTGTAGTGGTTAGTTCTCTCGTCTTATAGCAAGAAGATTCTGGGTTTGAGTCCCTTTGGCACTAGAGCTGGGCAATATTATATTGTACATCACATAACATGATATTAATGTGGAAAAGTTGAAATTGAGAATATAGTGATATAATTGTAGTTTTCCTCTCAAAGTTGCCAGGTTTTGCTGTGACATTTTTAACAATGTTTTCTATAACTAATAGAGACTTTTAAGACAGGAAAATATGCTAAATGAATATATTTATTGTCATTAGTGAGTATATTTGTGTGATAAACCTGGAAAAAAGAAAAATTTGACCTTGCCAATCAGAATTCACAAGCTACTTTCCAAAACAAAAAAAACATGCAATTTTTGTGTAATCTCTTTAAAACTTTGAACATGAGCTCTGCTTGTGGAGGCTGTGCTGAAGCGAAAACATGAGAATCGAAGCAGAATTACACCTGTAACTTAAATAACACAAAACATGTAATTACGTTTATAAATTCCAGCATTAGCTTTAATTATATCATTATCGCAAATGTTCTTTTTTATATTGTGATACTAATTTTAGGCCACATTGCACTGTTTTAGGTGGCACGAGGCATTTTTATGCATGTTTCCCCTGTGTCTGTGTAGTTTTCTTCTGAATACTCTGGATTTTCTAAAGAGTTCTGGTCCAAAGGCTGGCCAGCAAAACTGTGCCACATGTCCAGCATCCACAAACAGTTTGAATTGGTACTATTCCAAATATAAATAAACTTAGAGCCAAACCAAATCTGATTAGTTCTTTTACTTTTGTATTACTTCAGCTGTGAACCACATTTTGGAACACGACTAAACCACAAAATCTAAACCAGGACTAAAAGAGGACTGTGATCATAAATATCAATGGCACTACAACATCTGATTCAATTGATTTTTAAAGCTTTGCAGGCTTCTAAATAACATTTCCAACAGCTAATGACAAACACATAACTTACTTAAACATGATGGGCCTGTATTGTTTAGCACTATGTTCATCTGATCGTCTGTTATGAGAAAGATTAAAACAACACTACACCATCTGCAATAAGTATTCTGTCCATTTGAATTCAATAAATCCCAATGTGACTCGAGTGTATTTCTTACCTAAAGCAAAGTTCCACACATCTCTTTCTGCTAAATCCACAGTTTATTTTGACCAAACTTCATGTGCTATTTCTGTCTCTTTGTGCATAAACAACAGTCCTTCATTCATTCCTCAGTAAAGTTCTCCTTCGCTCTGCTTTTGCTGTTGATGACTGCAGTCTCTGGGTTTGCACCTCACAGACGTCAGTGTTACGATCTCACTTATGGAACCAACAGCTCGCATGAAATGGCATTTGTCCCTCACTGTATTTGAAAGAGCAAGATGAACTCTAGTCCGGTCGGAACACGTAATATACATACAGTATATAGTATTAGTTATTCACAAATTCACATTTATTTTATATAAGTCACAACCCCAGTCAGACTATGAAAGTGAGACCTATAGTCCTTTGTGATGCAGGCATTTCCTCTGTCTCTTCATCGCCTGGTACATTTGCGTAACAGCCAGAACCCTTATGCAGACAAGCACCCTACATTATAAGATGTACAGTAACTAGCTATGTATGCAAAATTAGGGCTGCTTCATTATGATCAAAAATGATAACCACGATTATTTAAAGAAAAATTGAAATCAGGATTATTCAAACAATCAATAATCATGCTTACTCGATTACACAAACAGTTACAGCAATAATCGTAATTGTAATTGAAATTCGATTAAGTGCACAGCCCTATGCAAAGTCAAACCTTAATTTATACGAAACATGTGAACTCTACTGACTCTTCGATGCAGCATGACCAACTATTTATTTATGCTGAACTGAAATAGTTGGTTGATGTTGTATTTTAGTCTGCATTTTCACAGTTTGACAACATTACCTCCAGCATGTTTTGAATCCAATTTTAATCTAACGCACAGATCTTTATTAAACCGTTTTCTATCTGTGTCTTTCAGATTCTCCCCGACCTGCGAGAGTCTTGGAAACGGAGGTTATCAGTGCACCGCGTGTCAGCCCGGATACACCGGACAGTACTGCGAGCGGTGAGCTGCGGCTGCACATCGTCCTGTTGTTGTTGTTGACTGAAATAATGAATATGTCACAAGAGCAGGACACATCATAAGTCATGTTCTGGGACTGAGCTAAAATCTTGTTTGTTTGGTGCTTTTTCCATCAGCTGTGCTCCTGGATACGTCGGAAACCCTCAGGCCAGAGACAAGTGTCGGCCCTATGACGGTCAGATGTAATTTTTATACTTTTACGCTCACTGCAAAACATTGCTATCTTGTTATCTTGGTGAATTTTTTAAGAAATGAGATAAAAGAGCCACTACCTGTCGCACAATAGGAAATTACAGTTTTGCCTCGTACAATTCAATAACAAAAGAGCAGAATCATGCAATAAGAAGTTTAGATCAATAACTATTAAAGAAGGAAAAACAAACTACAAAAGTGATTGTATTTATTATACTGGATCAGTGGTAAGTGAGCTTTGTTCTTTTGAGGGATACTCAGAAATCAAGACTATATCACTCAAGTACATTGAGTAGTGTTGTTTGATTTCAGCACACATTAAAGGAGACCTATTGTGTTTTTCTAAGTATTCAGTAATAAATGCTGACATATGTAGGTCAACAATTTACATTTTGTTCTTTACTAAACACCAAATTTATCTAAAACAGCTTTACTCAAGCATGCATGAATCAATCCAAATACAACTTTAAGTAACCTAGGAGGGCAAAAATAAGGGTTTTAAGTTTTTTTTTTTCTCCTTCTCCAGCTGCTGCCTCTCTGGTGGTGAAGGTTTATCCTGAGCGTGTGCAGGCGATTCCTGGAGGCGCTGTGACTCTCAGGTGTCAGGTGTCCGGTCCGTCTCCGCACTACTTCTACTGGTCCAGAGAAGACGGGCGACCCATCTCCTACACGGCCGAGAGGCGCAGACAGGGTAACTAACATTTGCTCTTATAGAACCATCGGCCCGAATGATGGAAGTTCCGCAAAGAAAGGCCCTGGCGCTAAAAGGGAATCAAACCCAGGACCTTCTTGTTATGAGGCCAGAGTGCTAACCACAGCCCCATTGTATTTCAGACAAAACTGTATTGTTGAAGAGAAGGCAAGGTTAAAACAAAAACAAGACAAAAAATATGCAGAATATGCTCCCTTTAAAAGTGGGGTAGCTGATTTTCACATCTCAATCACAGGTTTTAAACTAGTTTTCTTAAAATCCTTCCACACTGTTAATTTACATATTTTTTGCATTAAGGCTTATTTTTTTTTTTTACAAACAATAAAGTGCTTTCTGCTTAGATTAGAACTACTAGTACTTTATTATTCTATTCAGACAGTACTCAGAGGTCTAAATTTTTCACAAAGTGCTGCATTTGTTTTAGACTTTAAGTAGAAAACACAAAGTTTACTAATTTAGAAAAGTAAGTTACCCCAACTTTAATGTGCCATGAGTGATTAGGATGAAAGAAACTTTATATTGTTGTGGTTAAAACCAAATATTACTTTTCAACATCAGGGAACACAACAGCAACAGCACAAAAATGTGGGATTTTCAAATTTGTTTTATGATTTATAAGTTAGTATGAGTTAGCAATCATGTATTTTCTGCCAGATATATTAATTAAAAATAAAAAATATATATACAGTATATACAGTATAAGCAAAAGGCAAAAAAAGGAATGCCTATGGATAATTTATGAGAGCTAGGTAGATTTAACTCAGTGGTGATTTATTATACTGTTTACAACTATTAGATGAATTCTTTCAAGTCTATTGTCATTTCATTGCAATCTTTACCTCTGTATTTAAACTACACTGAAACAGAGCAACACATTATTAAATGAAATCTCTTTCTTGTGTTTTTATTGTGACAGGAGCGGAGCTGTACTTTGCCAGTGTCAGCCCGAGTGACGCCGGCGTTTACATTTGCACCTGCAGAGACCAGAGAAGCACCAACAGGAGCCATGCAGAAATCATCGTCACAAGTGAGATGGAGGAGTTGTAGATTCCTCCTTTTTATTACAACACTTCGACACTTGGAAGAACTCCGAGCCGATTGTGAAAGTTCATGGTTTCATTTATGACGCGCTACACTGCATTCTTGGCATCGCAGTTCTGATATCTCTGCTAAAAGTTACACTCTTCATATTTCTAATTTGCAGCTTCTCCTTCTAAACCCATCGAAGTGACCGTGGAGGAGCCAAGCAGCAGACAGTGAGAGTTGGTGCGACCATCAGCTTCATCTGCACAGCAAAGAGCAAGGTAGGATGGTTTGCTCAGACTGGCAATATTATTGTACTTTTTACCAGTCACACAACATCCCCCAAAACTGGATTCAAGGGCAAATGTGGTGTATTTCTTTTTGCATTGATCTTATTCTCTTGAGAAAATCATAGAATTATTCAAATATCTGAATTGGAGGACATTGCTGCTTAAAACCATTGCAAATTGCAATAGTGGCCATTCAATTGGTACTGCAGCATAAAATACCCCCACAGTCCAGAAACTTTCTCGATTCAGATGTTTTCAGTTTCACAAAAATGACTTTTCATTTTTAGCATATCCCCAATTTACACCAAAGCAGTAGCAGCGCGTAACTGCTCATAGTAGAATCAGGTCGGATCTGGTTCGAACAATTTACACCAGCACTGAAGGACGTAAATGCTACGTGCGCTCAAATTAGTCCGGAGTTCTAATTTTTCAACATCAAACACGTCTCCTGGGCTTTTTAGCAGGAGAAACGCAGGAAATAGCACCGCAGTGACAAAATAAAGTTTGTCAACTTCAAAAATTACAGAAAATAAAACGTGTATCGTGGTTTTGTTGTTAGTTTGGAAACACATTTTCCATAAATATCAGTCAAACTGTCATAAACCACACAATTATTTTACAGCTTAGCATGAAACAAACATTTCTGTAAAATCATCACTGTTCTTTCTGTTCACATTCTCCTTGTATAAATTGTTTTAACCCTAAAGAACGAGGTGAAAAATTAAGGCTCTTAGTATGAGGTCAAATAGTTCTGGCAGTTCTAGCTTCTGATAAAACTTGCGCATGTCGCTCTGCCTACGTTATGTGCTGCTGCAGCTCCTGATGTAGATGTCTGGGTTAGGCCCTCTCTTATTGGTAAGTGTGGGTCACATGTTATGCCAGCTCCTGCATCGCGCATGCTTAGTGGACAAAGAGACACTGAATTGGGCTAGCTGCTAAAGGCTAACTCTCAACACGCGTCCGTGGGCACAGCACAAAAAAAAAACGTATCTGAAATGTAAAGTATTTAAAGCACTGAAGCTTAAATTTCTGATGATCATAATCTTGCCAATACTGCCACATTCCTAATCAGTCTTATTAAACACTTCTAACTCTTCCCACAACAGTCTCCGGCTTACACTCTGGTCTGGACTCGACAAGGAAACGGCAAACTCCCGAACCGCGCCATGGACTTTAACGGCATCCTGACCATCCACAGCGTGCAGCCGGAGGACGCCGGAGTGTACGTGTGCACCGGCTCCAACATGTTTGCCATGGACGAGGGCAGCGCCATCCTCTACGTGCCAGGTTCGTGATCCCTGGCACCGCATTTCGCCTCTGAACGTGCCCCTGCTCCTCCTCCCGCCTCACAACGCTTCCTCCAGCACTGTAAAAACATATGAACTACATGAGTAAAGAGGCTTGGATTCAGAATGTCTAGCACCGTGGTTCACAACCTCTTTGGTCACATTTGGTCTCAAGTACAGAGGTGTCAGGATTAATAGCTTAATTGAAAATCATGATTATTCAAAACAATATATTCTGCAAGAACAAAAAATAATAATAATTGTAACAATTTTGAAAAAAAAAAAAATCTTTTTAGATAACTCTTCTGAACCTAGTAATAGATAAAATACTGAACTTGGAGAAAAAGATGATATATTATTGCTTCAGATGTGTTTATTTCAGATAAATACATTTCCTTGCTATAGTATGTTGGGATGAAATCTGCAAATATCTGGTGTTCAAATAACAAATATTGATACTGGCAAAAAATGCACATAAAAATATCTAACTCTAATTGTGGCCATTTTAGAAGCAAAAGTCTGCCCTCAGTTGGCGTGTCTATGTTACAAAATCTGTACTTACGAGCATTTCCTGTTCCGTTCATTTCTATGAGGATTTCACTCATATCAGTTTAAAACAAAGAAATACTTAGAAGATCAGACAGTAACATTGAATTGTGGTGAATGTTACTGAAAACATGTTAAAGACATAACAAATCAGAAGAATATTTCACCACAGGACACTTGTGTTTGTGTCTAAATGCTAATGCTAACAGGAAATGCTCATAAGTACAGAAGTTAGCTATTTTGAATATAAACAAGCCAACTGAGGTTTCATGCATAGAGCCTTCTAAAATGTAATTTGAGAAATACCAAACACATTGTATTTTAGCATAAATTTAATCGGACATGATGATTGGTGTTTTAGTTTAGTTTATCTTGAACATTGCCAAAATCATGTAATTCACAATCAACACTGATAAAGCAAATGATTCAAGTAGTTCTCGTCTGTTTTAAGCTAAACTGTCCTGTCTAATAGGCCTACAAACCAACAAAAAGTAACTGCAAGAAAAATTAGTAACCATTTCCGAACACAAAATAAAATGTTGCTGGGAAAGTACTATTTTTAGATAAACTAAGTAATATAGAGCTATAAGCTTAATCCAAACAAATAGTCATACATTCTGTCTCCAAGTCTCTGTAACTCATGCAGACATATTTTTGCGATGTAGTCCCATAGTTGTCTTAAACCCACGTTCCCTTCAGCTTGGTGCATGCTCCTGTTTGTCTTTGTGCACTGGCGAAGCTGAAACCCGGTTAACAGCATAATTAAGCTTGCATTTTTCTAACTGCTAATGCTTGTGGCTGCTGCTTGCTACACTTGTTTTGTTAAGCCAATCTTTGTTTTATTTTATTGTATTTTTTTGCTGGCTTTTGTTCGTCTCTAATCAAACGAATACAGCTTGTGGGTTTTTGAACGCTCTCTCGTGGATAACAAGTATTGGGCAAATGGATTAAAAGGTGTAATTATTGGTTGACGAGCACTCTTCAGTCTAATTTTGCGGGATAATTGTCTTCCATTAAAATGATTTCTGTCTGTGGACTGATTCAGTGGTGGCGGTTTTGGTGCTTCTTGGTCAATGTGGAGCTTCATGATGTCGTTCGGTTTTGGAAGTAAATTTCCCATTTGTTTTATCCATTATAAAATAAAGACAACAAAGAAGACAGCTATGTGGTAACTAATGTCTGCAGCAATATTATAACTCTGTAGTTATGTTAAATCTTTAAAAAATATGATACAAAATTACAAATAGGAAAAGTTCATTTGCATTCCTGAATTTACATTTGGTTTTTCTTTTCCTTCGTATCCAACTGATCAGATCTATTCAACATAAGGCCCAGGGTCCAGTTCAGGCCCTCCAATTTATTCAATCCGGCCATCGACCCATTCATCCGTTCTTTTTATTTGGTTTGATTTAAGGTTTGTCTCAGCATCTAGTCCAGGCCTGAGCAACACAGGGGCCAAATGTGGCCCACGACCTGTTTCAGGCAGGCCCCTGGCATGTTTTTTGAGAAACACAAATACATAACACAAAACTTGAGCTATGACAATAAACTTGTAACATTTTGAGATTAAATTCACAATTTTAAGAGAATAAAATCAAAACCGTGAAAAGCTATTTTTCAATATTAAAACTGAAATTTTATAAGATTAAAATTTTAACTTTTACCGTGGAACATTATTATCAATATAAAAATCCTGTTTGTGTTTTTGTGAATACATTAGTAGATAGTCAAAGTGAATACATTTAAAATAAACTGCAACCAATGATCGTGCCTCCTGTCAGAGAGCTTAAAGGTGGGTAGCTAACTTTTTAGTTGTAAATTAGTAAACTTTGTGCTATCCACTAAAAAGTATATAGTAGATACAGCACTTTGTGAAAAAATGTGACTTCTGAGTACTGTCTGAATCGAATAATAAAGAATTTTAGTTCTAATCAGGGACCGAATGCTGCGCTCTGATTGCTGAGCTTGGGGCGGTCACTCCAGTTTCACTTTGTTGTTTGTAAAAAGAAGTTTAAAAGCTATAAATGCAGCCAAAATTAACACATGTAGATATTAACCAATGTTTCGAAGGATTTATGAGAGGAACTTGTCAGATTTAAAACCTAAATCGTGTTTGCAGTGTAAAAATCAGTTACCCCACCTTTAAACCATGACAGTCATTCATAGTGAAGTGTTCTGTAGGGGCAGCGAAGGATAAAGCAACATAGATTCAATGTAAAAGATCCAGTTTGACACCCCTGTGATAATCATTCCTATAATAGTAAAGCAAAAAATATATATATGTTTTAGTTTAGTTTAGTTTATTTGTTTCAACTTTTATTCACACTGACAAGACAAAAAATATGACACTTTATAATACAAATGACCTTTTCATTTTTTTTTCCAGTTACCTCAGAATCATTAGTGTCAAAATAGAGCTAGCTTTGACAGTTTTAAACATCTGTAAGCTGAAAGTCACAATTAGATGATTTCAGAATACTTTTTGAATGGCTTTGACCCATATTGTTTTGTCTCCCTCAAAACATAGACAACCAAAACTAGAGTGAAAGAAATACATCTGAAATTTGCCTTAAGTTTTATAAAAAAGAATATTTTTTGTATTAATAGTAATGCTTTGCTCATGTTTTCATCAGAACTTGCCTCATAGCTGATTCTCTGTTTTTAACTGTTAGACATTATATTGTACAATCAAGTCAGTGGGTTTACAAATGGGAAACTTACTTCCAAAACTATATTTTTTCTGGTAAAGCTGAGCTCCGTTGCCGCTGCACATTTCTTTTTAGTCAAACTTGTTGGATTCTGGGTCTTGCTTTCACTTCTCATTGCCCAAGCTGAAAGAAAAGCTAGAATAAAATAAAACTAAGAAACATTTTGGAGAGACTGGACTTCAAACGGTGCTAAAGACTGACTACAAGAGAACACATCCGTCTGCTGCTGCTTCACAGTTGTTACTCTTTTAAGGTGCTATTGAACAAAGTTATGCTTTTGTGTTTATGAAATCACAATCCATTTACAGGTTTATAATGTCAACATTGTTCTGTTTTAATTTTTCACTTGAAATCCAATGGGCTCTTTGCAGAATAACATTCGGCTAGTTGATAGATTTGGTCCTTAATGGGAACTCATCAGAATTATTTTTAACTTGTTGAAACATTTTCAATCAGGCACAAGTCAGAAAGTCAACTCTAAAACTGCAACTTTCACACTCTCCTCATTTATCAAGCATTCATGTACAAAACAGGTTGAGGGGAGCAAAAACCTAACACAGCTAATATTTTTGTGTCACACAGACACTAAAATGCACACATTATTGTTTAGCGCCTATCTTTTTTGTGGAAGATTCTGTATGTGTATTTTGAGTGCAAAATGTTCACAAATAGCACATATATTTCATACCTGCAATTTAGCTCCTAGCTTTAGTCTAATAAATGATGTCCTGCTGTGTGAAGAAGCAACATATTTCTTAAGGGATCTTGCTAATATTTCACATTTGCACAATAAAGATCCACAAATGTTATTGGCCGATGTTAAGTTGGCTAGCTAATGTCAATATGAGAGGATGTTTTCTAAATCTCGCTGATAGCTCTATTAAAGCAAAACCAAGCCACTTTTTGTGTGTGTAAAAACATGATTTATTTTTTCTTTTTTTCCCTGCACATATTTCACACCACAAATGTAAAAAAAAATAAATAAGGAAAGTTGCAAGTGCAGGATTTTCACTGAGAGACACCTGTTTCAAGTGCCCTGAAAATACATGTGATATGTAATTATCACAGAGACTCACAGATATATGCAAGTAAAAATGTTACTTAGTTCTGCTTTAACCTTTACTGAATAATGGAATCAATTATTTTATTTTTGCACATACATTGGAAGCCTGACTTCCAGAGGTGCCAAGTAAATAAGTGTTTTTGCTCAAGTACTAAGTAAGTTGTTTTGGGTTTTTAAGTATCTGTACTTTATTTGAGTATTAAAAAAATCTGGTGACTTTTTACTTTTACGTCTTACATTTTTCGGCAAATATTCTATCTATAATATTTAAAAATCAGACAGCAGTGAACAGTTTGAGTTTGAGTGACTGACAACATGTTAAAGAGAAAACAGGAGAACACCACTTGAGTGTTTAAAAAGGTGTTTGTATCTTCAATCTAATGTTGAGGCATAAACATTTTGAACAACAAAACTAGTTAAAACATGACAACACTGTGACCTAGCTAACTGCACAGAGCCCATTGTCGATCAGCTGGTTCAGTCCATGTCATTATGTTTGATTTAAATGTCTGTAAAATCTAAAATTGTGTGTAACAATCTAGTATCCTTATCATTTCATGTTTGGTTATTTTTGTACTTTTAAGCAGTATGACTTCTGTGTATTTATGTGTTTACGTGTAACTGTCGCGATACCAATGAATAGTCAAGTATTTTTTGAAAGTATATATTTTTATATTACCCCAAATTTCACCTCAAATTTCAGTTTTATACACATTTCTATGACTACTGTTTTTGTTTGATTCTATTGGATGGTGCCATTGTAAAAAAAAACCCATAATTTTTCTTGTAACCAAAATGAACAATGAGTAGTACACACTGTATTGTATTTAACTGTGAACTGTTTTGTGAAAAATATTGATTAAAGTAATGACACTGGTTTGATATGATTTTAATGTTTTGTATTTGTAACCACAAGCTGTATGGCAGCTGTTTAAACTAACATTTATGCAAATTCAGTTGAAACTTGCTCCTGCTACTAACCTGCTGCATGTCCTGTCTGTGTTTTCACTGCTTCATGTGCACAGCTCATAGTCAAGCTCATGTCTTTGTGAATCTTTTGACTTGCAGGTACGTTTGCATTCATTATCTATTTTAATAACATTGTTCTTTGTATGTTTAAGTATTTTTCATTAGCTTTAAGTCTCAAGTGTCCACTGCCCAATGTTGTTGGTCTGTGCTAAAATAATTCTGATTCTGGATGTCACACTACAAAATGTTGGGTATTATAAATCTTTAGTCTTCTGTAGACAGTGGTTGAAGTTTATCCTTTGCGATAAATTCATCAAAGTTTTGTCAGTTAGCTGGTTACTGAATTAATGAGAAACCCTATTGACCCTGCGCAGAGATCAGCTGGCTTGTTCATATTTAAAAATGCTAAAATCTTACCAACATCTTCCCTTCCTGTTTGGTTCATTTCTATGGTGGTTTTCACTAAGTCCGTCTAAAATGAATAAGAACTACCGTAATTTTTGCCCTATTGAGCGCACCTGAATATAAGCCGCACCCACTAGATTTAAGTAACAAAAATGATAAAGTACATGTATAGGCCACACTTGTTAATAGTAAGTCTATGAGAATCTATAATTTTGCTGCATTGCCTTATAAGCCGCATAGTTCAAAGTTTCTGAAAAAAGTAGCGGCTTATAGGCCAGAAAGTACGGGTATATGATAGAGCAGTGAACAGCAACATGTAGAAAACCATTAGAATACTTCATCCAAGGAATATAAAAGAATGTGTGTTTATCAATGCAAGTGCTTATGCTCTGATAAAACGTAGCAATTTAAGGTTTTCACTACAATCATTAATTAATAAATACTCAAAAGATTAGACAGTGAACAGTGTGTTTTTGTGGATGAAAAAAAGCCGGCTGCACACTTTACGAGTTTAAGATCTTTTGTGATTTTTAAATGCGTCAAAAACAGAATAGGCCGAATTATTTGTCTCGCAGTCACATCATGTTACGTGATTGAGTGTTTTCTCTCATGTGTGCGGTTATAAAAGTGAAACAACAACAACAAGGATGAAATGCCAGTGGATTAAAACTGGTTAAGAAACCTCACATGAGAGCGGAGGGTCATTAGAGGTAAGGAGCTGTTACACTGATGCTTTGTGAGCGTGAAATGAAAAAGTTGAAACAAACTGCGCTGACCATGATCTACAGTCTTGTAAAGTTTGTGCTTCTTACATCATTTAAGAAGCAGGTGTGTTGTAGATGACGTGCGTAATGCTCGTAAAAAAGAATCTTGCACTTTGACTACCTGCACAAAACGTTACATTTATTTACAGATGATGAGGCAATGTTTTTTCTTTATTTTGCATTTTAAGAGCCGCCGTTACAGTCAGATGCACGAGATACTTCTGTTGTAAAGATCCTCTTGCTCCTGCAGCTGGGGAACCTCACCATGGTGCCCCCTGACAAGTAGCAGTGACGCACAGACATGAGAAGTGAAACGACAAAAACTCTCTTACTATGGCCACGCCTCCCCGAACTCATAGAGGGGAACATCGGGCTTAAAATTGGGCCAAAACTCTTGTAGTGTGCAGAAGGCTTAAAAGACTTAACTAAATCATCCAAGGACACTTTTGTGCTTATAAATAGACGTGTTTGTGTCTGCTAACATCAACAGGAAACTGGAAATAATCATAAGTGCATACGTTAGCCATTTTTAATAGAAACAAGCCAGCTAATGTTTGATTGACAGAGCTTCTTGGCCACTGTCCAGGGTCTTCACCCATCTAAGGCCTAAAATCACCCACAAAAGAAAATTTGTGAACATTACCATAAATTTCCAATGTAAGTGTCTGGTCTGTGACAAATGCGTTGGGGGAAAATATGCTCTGTGCAGACTAGGACAAACCAGGTAAGCTAATCATCAATTGCATGTGAACATTCAAAGGTAAATTCTAAGGATATTTATGTGTAATGAACTGGGGGCTCATACTTTGTCTCAACTGTCTTCTTGAGTATCCCACTGGTCCGGTCCGGTGGAGGGTAAACTGCTGCTATTGGTTGACTCACCTGTCAGTTTACCTGTGCTCCTCCCCCTCCAGAGGCCGCACAGACTCAGATGTTTTACACAGCCTATGAAATGTTTGAAGGACACAGGAAGCGTAAGTTCTTCCTCCTCAGGTGCTCTCTGCTGAGTGCCTCCTCCTCTTCCTCTCTCTACGACGTCATGCATGCGGTCATCTTTCGGCCTGGATGAATGGAGCAACTGCCTATGTACAACTAAAACACACACACACACACATACGTACATCACTAGAAGAAGTTAGAGCCCATCACATTGTTCAAAATTTTGACTTAGTTTGGTGTGATAGACCTTTTGGTAGATATTTATTGTAGTTTTACAGCTGTTTAGTCACACATTATGAAGAAATTGAAATTACAGGAAGTAAGTTGAGTTGAAACAGAATCCCTCCACATACTGCATGTCATAAAAAACACACACCTGTGAACAGACACAGTTTCCAAGTTGACATATTAGCTACCTTAACAGAGCTAAACCGGAAGAGCAATGCTAAGAAAAGTAGGCGGGGCAGAATAACGTGAATTCTTTACAAACTGTCAGTGCCAAGTATGTATTTTTAGAGCTGAATTGGATTCCCCCCCTCTTTCCACGTGCGAGTGGCTTTAGTGGCCGCTCCGCTGAACTGCAGCGGTTGGGCCCAAGAAAAATGTCCCCAAGACCGTCAATGCATTTTTCGTGACTCGTGCGCGGCTGATGCGACACCTACATCTTAAACAAAGTTCTCATTTTGAAGGTGTTTCTCTCTAGTTTCACAACATACATTTTTTTATGCACCAAATGCTTAAACAGAATTTAGCCTAGCTTAACACTCTCACGTTAAGCTAGGCTAACGTCAGTGCGTTAAGCTCCGCTCCCCCAGCTTTGGTAACCATCGCGCTGATTGGTCAGAACTGATCATGCTGTCACTTTTCTGACACCCCGATAGTGGGAAGCGCTCGCTAGAGTGCTTAATAAAAAAATCACAAGCCATTGAAAACAGCAGGCCTCCATCTTGGACTCATCTTCCAGTTCTAATTATACTTCCATGGTCAGTGCTTATCATTCTCTTACTTTGAATTGAATAGTACTTTCAACTCATCTAGGTAGATGTTTGGTGTCAATAATGATTTAATTTTGGTTATCAGACTAAAATAGATCAAGAGATATCAGTGATTTTAGAAAAACTTCATGACAGTGCTGACCTGTAACATTTTGTCTGTCTGAAAAACAGGTCATTGTTAGTTTTATCTTTTTTTTGCACTTAAATTAAAACATGGATTAAATTGACACATTACATTTATTGTTTGTTTTTAATTTATTTTTTTTAAAGCACAGGATTTCCAGTTGCCTTTTTTTGGATCACAATTTTAATATTCACCTTCTTTTCTCATGTTAGGCCATTTTATTTCAGGCACTTGTCATAACTAACCCGTTGTACATGGGCAGTGCGGCTCCACCAGATTCTAAAAGCTCATTTGGCTCCATTACTTCAGAAAAGTGCATGATTTATTACGGACAACTCCCTGTGAATGTAGAGCGGTATTTATTTAAGCGACACCAACCTAAGAGTCTTCTTTATGTTAGCCATGCACTGCAAAAACATACCACTGTATCTATGAGTTAATTGACTTGAATTCACAACATTAATTCTGATTTTTAGCTCGGTGAAGTTGACATTCATTTACTTGTAAGACTATTCATATTGTGACTTTAAAGGGCTCATATTATGCAAATTTTTGATTGTGATACAATGACATTTCCTCACCAAAAACACACTTGAAGATCAGTTTTGTTTCATTCACACTTGTTTAATACAAAATCCTGCTTGTTTAGACTGTGTGTTTTTTTTTTCATTGGAACTGAAAACACTCAGTTCCACCTTGTGATGTCACTATGTGGTAATACAAAATGCGCTTTATTGTTCTTTTTAGGATCTTTCACACCAACACAACCCTCTAACATTGTCGGTAGGTGGAGCAATGCCGCATGTGTTCAAGTCTCTTTAGAGCGCATCGATGTGACAGATTTACACGAACGCTGAACAAATGCAGAGTGGACATGTGCATGACATAGTGCTTGACGAAAATGACAAAATATACCCACCACAGTTCTTCATGCCTTCGTACTGCAGTTGCTGTGTTGTTTTCCTCTGTCCAAATATTAGCCATTCTGTGTACTTATGTCCCGTTTGAACCTGTGCAAATAACAACCCGTGCTCGGCTTCAAACTGCTTTTCTGAATTTGTCATTTGCGGTTTTCCTTTGCACTGATTGGTTGGCATTCTGGTGTCTCTGTCTTTGCAAATCTTAAAAATCGGCCTGTACGATTTCATTCACGCCAAACACACGTGAGCCGCTGGTCATCAAAGTTGTCAAACTGGTTCAGACGGGTGACTGGTGTAAAAGAGCCTTTACACCCTAATCAGCTCCACGAGAATCTGTTATATAAAATATATACTTTTTCAGTTTTAGAATACTCACATGAACTCGTGCTTATGTAAAGGAAAAGTTTGATACACGTCAGCAAAATTAATAAAAAGAATCTTAAAGTGCAAATAAGCAACTAGATCTGTCCTGCACAGCCTCACAGCTGTTAACCTCACCGCTTGTCAGGATCGCCCCCACACAAAACTCGCATCACGCGCCAAACGCGCGGCCCATTTTTTGTGCTGTCAATCAATTTCGGCCGTCTCTTAAAAGGCCTCCAGGCATCTACCACTCTTGCGAGTCTGTTTGAGGTGCAGTTGTAGGCGTAGAAAGTGTCTGACCGTGTGTTTAGCCTCACATTAACATATCCTAGTGATTTGAATTGTAGATAATTGTACAGTAAACCAGTTTAACTGAAGCTAAAAAGCTGTTAGCTTTAAAGCTACCACTCAGTGACATCACGTAGACTTGAGCCTTTTCAGCTTTTGAGATGCACAATGCAGGATTACGCAAACATTTGTGATTAAACCAAAATGCAACTGTTTGTACTTGGAAAATAATGCATCTACAATGAAACCAGAATTCTTTAATCCTCTGAGCATATGAATGTAAACTTCTGAACTACTCAAATTAATGTTTTTAATTCAAGTCACTTTACTTCTGTAGATCATCATATTTTTTGCAGTGCCGCACATTCAGATCAAACCGTGTCTCCACATTCAAAGAGAAGTCCCTGTTTCACTCTTCTGTTTCCTTTGACTCTTTTTTTCTTCAGGAGACAGTCTTTTCTTGAACATGGCTGTCATCTGGTCTTCAAACATCATACTGTGCTTAAAATACATCACACTTTGCCCCTGTCATATTCAGATGTGATCAGTAAAACACTCAACACTTTAAAGGTGCACTGTGTAACTTTTCTGGTGGAGGGTTTGACTTCTGCTTGACTCCATGGAAACCTTCTTACTTTACCTGGAATGTTCTATTGTATAGTATTGGTGACACTTTATATAGGGTACATGTATTAAAGGTTGTGGCTGAAAAAGTTGAGAACTGCTGCACCAAAAAAAACCAAAAAAAAACATTTTTTTTTTAAAGCAAAAAAAGATTCTTGCTCTTTTTTGAGTGACTATTCCTTAGTTACACCAACTCAACTCAGATCTAAATAGAGTTTCAGGATTAAATAAGTTAATGTGTTAATACCAAATAAAACCATCTGTACACTGGAGGATTTTTAGACATTATAAAATAGTTTAGTCTTTCCACAAGTTCAAGGAGATGTGGCATGATTAGCCCACTTATGGTTTATTTATATAGCACATTTAAAGACAGATGTCTTCCAAAGTGCTTCACACAGCAAACTCACCTCACTCAGTGACAACAAGCAACCCTACCCGGGGCAGCTCAGTAGGGGCGATTCGCCTAAACACCTGGCACCTCTGACCACCACCAAGTGTTTCCTAACCTTCATGTTATTGCATGTTAGCCCAGTCTACGGAGAAAACATAGGTATACAATAAAATGTCAAATGTCACATAGATTTATGTGAATATGTTACAAAAAAACAAAACGTAAAATAACCACAAATTTGTTGATATTCTATGTTTTGGAATCTTAAAAACGGAGTGAAAACGTGCTTATCGTACGTTTTTGACATTTTGTTGTAAATCTACGTTTTCTCCAGAGGTTGTGTTGGGTATGAGTAGTGGTTCTCATAATACATGGTGACTTTTCTTTTATCTTTTGGTCAGTGTGACTCTATTTCGGATCTCTGCTCCAAAACCTCAGATTGTAAGATTCAAACATCTTGGAAAGTGGTGATTCGTGCTTGCAGCAAACCTTCTAACAGCCAATCAGAGCAGCCAGACAGCACCGAGCTCTTGCAGTGACAAAGCACTATGACACTGCTTATATTGTAAAGTCCAAAGTAAAAAGTGACCAAGGAAAGTCTTTATAAAACCAAGATATACTGTATGTAAAAAAAAAAAACAAAAAAAAAAACTTGGACTACTGATGACCAATAAACTTAGAAGATAACATGAATGAAACTAACAGAAACTTTGTGCAAACTTAATTTATTATCATCATTATAGACTTCTTAGCTCCAGTGAACAAGGCTCTCTCTTGCGGTCTTTATAAGCAGAGTTCAATCCTCACACTTTCACTCTGTAAATAAGAGAATTGTTCCGTGAGTTGCATCACCTCTCCACAGATCCGACCTGTTCTCCTACTTGTCTCCATAGAATCATACAAGTGCCATATTGTTGAACATTCCAACCAAAGACATATTAACCCCATGGAGGTTATCAAGTATTTTCAAACAAGCCTATAACTAAAAGTTGCACAGTTCACCTTTGATTGTCATTGCAACACGTGTAATAAAAAACAAACTTCACAGATAAAACACAGCAGTAAAAGAGTTCACAGAGTTTAGTCCAGGCCCAAACGCCTACATTCCCCGGTGCAGTTTAGCGGCTGCTCCCAAAGCCTCACACGCCTCATCTCCGTGAATAGAGCCTTTCTTTGGCCGTGTCACTCTGGGATCATGTGGGATTGGGTATGAATCTGCAGCTCTGGCTCAAACGCCCAGTGTCCAGAGGCTGTGCCAAGGCCCAAGTGCCACGTCCAGTTAGTTCTGTCTGGACTGAGGGCCGAGGAGGGTCAGGGTGGGTCATCACATTCACTCCGTTCAAATCAAAGGCATTTCACACTGCTTACTCCTGTACTTCTCATGCTGATGTTTTCTGATGGTGTGTTGTGAGCAGTTCAAATGACTTGAATTCAGATTTTTGTTTTTTTTGAGTAGACCAGACTAGTTCAATCTAACCCTGTTTCGTATTTTGGGTTTGAATTTTCAACCACTAAACATTACCCTAGCCTTAAAACAGGGTTGGTGTTCAGCACATCTCAACATCACGCCGGCCTGTGGTATAAGCAATCAAGCAATTGTTTTGCAGCCATGAAACAATATGCACCACTCTAAACCTAGCTTGTATGACAGATAAGATATATACCAATATGCAGCACAAAAGAACTCCACGAGACTAAACTCACTTCGGCCGCCATTACGGCAGTGAATCTACTATTGAATCTAATGGGAAGAAGTTTAAAATTTAGCTTCTGTGATTTATCCTTGGCATTAATTAGGCCAGTATGTCTAAAAAAAACAACTCAAATAAACATTGGCGACCATTTTGTGGCCTGGATTTCCATTTCACGAGTTTCAAAAGCATAAAGTCTGCTCTAAATCTGCCATTTCTGGACATCTGGTTCACTTTCCACCTTCTAATCTCATTAAAAGATTGTGAATTGTTTTAAGGCAATAGTTCAGTTATTTTTTGTTAAAATTCATCTGTCAGTTCGCGGAAATGGCCTGGCCTTTTTCTGTCTTTGCTAATTTGTAAGTCCCAGCGTGCAAAAATAATCCACATTTTGGAATTTCCACTGCCAGCCCGTGATTACCTGGTGAATGTTGGGATAGCATGACGTCAGCTGCAGGAGCTCTATACAGAAAACTACGTAATTCAAATTCTTGAACCCAAACCCATCTTTACAAAAATATCAGTTAGCCCCACTTTTCTAGAGATCCTGGTACATTTCCTAGTAAAGATTACATAAATTGTGTCTAATGATAGATTAAATGGCCTTTTTTTCAAAATGTGCTTATAACGATGATATTTTGTTACACCAATGATCAGGATGAAATTAAACATCAGTAAAAGTGCAAAATGGCAGTGATGACCCTTACAAGACATAGCAAGTCTTATGATCAGTGTTCATGAACAGATTCTTAATTGTACTTGTTAAAAGTATTGTCCATCCTGTCACTTTAAATCAAAACTTGTCAAAACTACTCAAACTCAATGATGAATTCAAGTCATTCAAACTGGTGTAGAAGTGTATTTTTGCAGAGTAATGTAACTTTTGTGTGTGATCTGCCTGGTTCCTCCCGTAGCAGCCGATGGAGTCCAGCCCGTGGCCTCTGTCAGTCCTTCCATACTGAACGTTCAGCCGGGTCAGAGAGCTGAGTTTCGCTGCTCCGGGACAGGCAATCCCACACCAGCCGTCGAATGGATTGGTAAGAATGATTTTAACTCGTGACGTGTTTGTTAGTGGTGATCTAAAGATGTCAGAGTAGGAAAGTTGGGAATATCAAAGTGATATATGATTTGGGAGTATATTTTGCTTTGATTAAAATGTAGTCCTACAAATGAGTGTAGCAGTCAAGACCAAATTGAGACCAAAAAATTTCCCAAACCTCTTAGCCTCGAGACTGAGACAAGACTTTCACAGGTCGAGACAAAGACCACGATCCATCGTGACCAAATCAAGACCGCCTTTGTAATTTTATACAATTATGAGTGTCTACTTTATCTTATTGTGTCATGCTTATTGCAACTTTGCGTGGGACAGGTGTGTAGCAGAGACTGATGGTAATGAAATGTGGCCTTGGTGTCAGAGACAAGATCAAGACCAAAACTAGACCGAGTCAAAATGTGCTTGAGTTCGAGACGAGACCAAAGCCCTAAAAAAGCAATCTCGAGACCAATCTTAAGACAAAGACCGGTCTTAAGTACTACTACACTACCACAAACCAACTCAACCTTCACATGCTAAGAGAAATAAGAGACTAAAAGAATAATTTAATGACCCAAATGTTGGATTGTACGGTTTTTATTTATTTGTCATTATTTTTTAATGCACCATTCATTGTTTATTTGAAATTGGGCTACAAACTTTTATTTATTTATTTAGTTACTTAGTTAGTTAGTTAGGACAACAATATTAGGACATCAAAACAAAAAACTGCACTCAAAAAACAGCATACAGTGAAGTAAAAAATAAATTAAAAAATACAAATTAACACTAATAACGACAACAACAATAGTGGCTGTAAATTGGCAATAAATTAAGTGAACAATACAGTATGTCCTGTGTATAAATGTACTTCCATACTTATATGTATGCAGACATGTATGCATACCCCCATATCTATTTCTACATATGCATACATAGACACATACATATTATTTACATATGGAAAAGATGTATTTTTCCCACATCTTCATTTTGTTGCATTTACCTGCATTTATACCTTTACCCATGATTACCTCTTGTTCCTTTAGTTATCTCTCATCAAAAATACCTGTTTTTAACGACTTTGTTAATTTGTCTATTAATGACTTTGTTAAATGAGTCGTGTTCTGTCAATTGAGCGTATTCGCAGTATTGGAAATTAAAGTTTTGCCACCTATTTTTCACACTGCGCAACAGAAGGTAGTTTTTTAAATCTATCACACCTCTTCTTTGTCTCACAACTCCTTCAGTTCACGGTGAAAATCCACATGTCAGTGCTTTTTACAAACAGCAAAGTGAAACTAGAGTGGACAACACAAGCATATAAGACAACCAGAATGCTGCTCTGGGGTAGCTATGAACACTAAAATACTTCTTGTATCTGGTATAATATTGTGTTTTGTTGTGGCTCCAGGGACCAGGATGAGTCCCAGAGCTCAGATCCAAGGCGGGCTGCTGTCCTTCTCTGCTGTGGACGTGTCTGACGCGGGAGAATACATCTGCAAGGCCCTGAACACTCACGGGGAACACACCGCCAGGGCTTCACTCTTTGTACAAAGTATGAGTAACTGTTATATGTCTGTATGATAAAAACAGTTAAACGTATACAAAGTAAACAAGCAGACGTAATAGTTTTCAGTGGTCAAACGGTACATTATTCAACAAAGGCATGACACTGCAAATGTATTTTCACCCGGATAGATACCATGGATCTATTATAAAATCTGGATAGGTTATTGCTAGGCTAAACCTGGCACCAATCAACCCCAGAAGCCAGTTCATTGGCCTCACACAGCGTAATGCCCAAGTTCTGCTGTAGCTTTAAAAAAGGTCAGATTATTTTGGCAAATTTAGTCTCAAGTTTAAGTCCTACATTTTTTAAGATGATATGGATTTGGTGTTTATACCTGCTAGCCTGTAAGTTGGTGTAAATCAACCCCAGTGGGCCCTTCATTAGTACTGCAGTGGGAAAATCCCAGGCTTGAGAACATTTTTTCTATAGAGCACAATGCAAACACAAACTGCTCATTTTGAGCGCAAAGAGGATCTACAGCTTAAGAATGGTCGAATCTGGTGGAAATTCTTAGCTCTTTTCACATCATACATTTTTTCTGTCTTTGCTTTTTTTATAAAATTACTTTTTAAGGTTTAGCTTCAGCTACAATTGCTCACTCTATAACTCCGGCTCATATTGGTCAGAACAGTCAGGTTTGCACTTTCGGCTCTGTTTGGCTTGTGCTAGTCCAACTCGTTGCTTAATAGTGGCCAGTATGGCAGTGAACAGTGAGTAAAAGTCATTGAAGCAAATTGCCTGCTATAATTGATCTCCGGAGCTTGACCGCCATAAACTTAAAGTGGCAGCCATTTTAAATCACTGAGGCTTGATAGATACTATTTTGATGGTATACACTAAATGTGCCAAGTTATTTCTTTTAAAAACAAGTATTCTTTGTACCTGTCTTGTGTTTGACCTCAAAGGGCCAAAATCGTCACAACTTAACATTGTGAAGTGTCACTAAACATTGTCTCTTACCATAAAATGACAAACCATTGTTCTTGTTCGTCAGAAACAACCCCCAGCGGTTTAGGTTCCCAGCCTCAGGTCCAGGTCAGTCCACAGTCGGCTGAGGTCCATGAAGGAGACACGTTGAGGCTGTACTGCAGAGCTACAGGATCTCCCACTCCCAAACTCAACTGGCTGAAGAACGGAGGCCCGGTGCCACCCCAGGTGAGACTAAGCACACCTCCTGTGAGGTGTAAATGTATGTTCACTGGAAACAGGTTGTGTTCATGTGAAGGCACAACTCTCTAAAGATGGAGGACAAGTCTGAAATGGGCTTTTTAAGATTCAAAATGCAGAAGGCTACAGTCTGAGGGCCGAACAACAAAACCAAACTGCAAATGTATTTATATCCAATATCTTTAAAGAGCTAAAATGATACTCTTTACTAGAAAGATTATTTTTACTGCAATAAATTCACAATAAAACAATAATGCATTGTCACATAAAAACAGGCTTAAAACAGGACAAAGCCAAAACAAACTCAGTGTCACTCAACAATCAGATTTGAACCAGAGCAGATCAGAGAAGCAGTAGGACTAGAGTCGTCCAAGTTCCATCCCAAGACTTCACCTTATCATCATCTTGAACAAGACTAGATCACAAAATCTGACCTGAGACTAAACCAGAACTATAAGGTCTTAACTATTTAAATGGCTCAACAGAATGGCAGAATCTGGTTCAAATGATATCAGAGTTAGGAACAACAGACACAGTCAAGCTACTCTGTCCATGGCCTTATTTATCATGATGTGCCAAAACATACTGCTTAGTGGGCCGCATTTGGCCCCCAGCCCTACCCTATATACGCACCCATGTATGTCAATTTTTTTTTTCAATTAAGCAAGTTAAAATCTCTAAAACTTTCCGATTTCCAACAATTACATTTTAGCACTCGATTAAACAGAATGTCATTATAATTGTTGCAATGTGAAGATCATTTCACTCTCTAATGCACTACACACCATCTTTGTGTTTTTACTTTTTTGCTTAAAGTGTGTATGACAGGTTAGACTACATTTTTAGTTAAAACATAGTAAACATGATTATTATTTCATTAAACATTTAGCTCATTTTTACTTGTTTTGGTTGCTTCGATGAAGTTCATTATCTTCTTTTTTTTGTCCAGTAAATATGACATATATGGAGGGGAATTTACAAATGTCACCTAGCAACCACATTATAAATCTGGGCCAAAATCAACATTGTGTGACAAATTAAAATAACTTGTAACACTTTAATGGTGTTAAATGATTGCTTAAACTCCAGGAAACTGCAGTCATTTTATAATCCCAACCTTAAAGTCTGAAAACCCCTGCTCTAATAAACAATAATCAGGTTTAACAAATGCAGACTTTCTGGACTGACCAATTCTTTCTAAATGTCTGACACCTGCCCTCCAACCTGAACACAACCTATTTGAATGCCCTTAACCTGTTGTCCTTTCACAGGTAAAGTCCAGTAGCATTTCACAGCACCTGACTCCATTGTGCTTCCTGTTTCATTTTGCCTCTCTCTCTCTCTCTCTCTCTCTCCTTCTCCCTCTGGCTCCTCTCTGATCTGACGTTTTGCTCAGGCCATTCCCTCTCACGGTTTCCATCAGTTTAAAAGCAACAGTGTCGATGTGTTACAGAGACGTATTGAAGAATTGCAGGTCTGTTCATCTGTCTGTGTCGCTGTCTTTGTCCTGCTGTCCACTAATGTCCATCATGTCCCGCTAAAGTGTTCACTAAATGCATGATCCAGTCCTGTGTGCACTCAGAACAATCATGTGGTGACTTTAGATTATGTGTCGTAAGTATTTTCTTTACTGTCATGATAATTTAAAGCAGCAATTTTAAGGTCCATATATTTGAGCAGGTAGTAACATACTGTCTGAAGCTGCAACACTGATAAGCCCTGCCTCTTGTACTCTTGTAATGGACATCTAATATAACATACAACATTAGACAGACAAGAAAAACATGCTCACACTCCCCCTCCTCTCCAAGCTCCTGCTGAAAACATGCTTTACATTAAGTTACAGCGACCAGTCGTATTAAGAGTATCCAAAAATTATGCAGCGATTATTATCGCTATCTTATTGATAAGCCGAAACTCAAACCACTCTGCTACCGTGCACCCCAGCTACTTACTCGTGCAAAAACGAGGCTCATTGGATCCCAAATGGTTGACTTGACCATAAACAAAAATAATTTTAAGCTTCAAGGCTTTTGAAGGCTTTCATTCGGCTTACAGTGCAGTAGGATGTCTGCAGCACAAGATTATGTATTGTATCTACCCTTTCACCACAGGTAAAGTCTCCAGATTGTATAAAAGTTTGGCTTTTTCATACTCATTTCCTATATGTACTGTCATTTTCCTCAGTTTGTGTTGGACCATTTAAAGCTTTGAATTACTCGCTGTCATTCACTGCGCTGTTTCGAACTGGAGCAAATCACTTCCAGCCCCCAATGAGTGAAACTCAGCAACATAGAGAGAAATATTTATATCTATGTGTTTGTTTTTTTCTTTTGCAAAAGTGATTTCTAAGTTAATGAAATGAAATATTTAAACCAAAAGATCTTTTTATCTATTCAAATTGCTGTTTTCTATGGACATTACAATAAAGTATGATGTCATACATCTATCTAAAGTCAACATATAATTTTTTTGAGTGCACACCTGATTATTTAGTCAGTTTTAACACTGTAGATGTGTGTTAGTGCTGGTGTCATTTATGTTTTAGTCTTGTTCAGTGTCAAGATTTTAACATTAAAGCTTCGACTCAACAGTGATGTCATGAAGGAGTGTCTTAAATACAGTTAGGGCTAGAACAGAACAAGTACTAAAGAGACAGAGTGGATTTAAAGGACAAGTTGAGAGCTGATTGGTTGAGAGACAAATGTAGTTTCTTTTGTTTTTGTTTTTTTTTATCTCTTTTATTTGTTGCCTGCCATGCTTGTTGTTTGTTGTCACATTATTCTTAGTGTTCCATGAGTCTGCGTTGTGTTTTGTCCACATAATTTCATCATCACTGACTCTGGCTCCTCCTCATCAGATTGTGAGAAACGTGAGCTAGTTTCGATGTAGCCCAGGTCACATCTACTCTTTATATTTTACCTCTAGTTAATCTCTGTTTAGGCCTACAGTAGATTAGACCTGTTTCCATCTGAGTTTAGCCTTGTTATGGACCTGAAATAACTTTTGTCTTAATATTAAGCAGGACTGTGGAGTCTCACATTATTTTGCTGTTTTTGTGACATCTTTTTTTTTTTCATCTAACAAATCATTTGTTATTTAACTCTTTAAAAAACAATAAAAAACTGAAAGCACATTTTTGGTTATTTATGAAACAAATCAAATGGTCACAAAATAATGTATTTAAGTTACTTTCTGAAGGTATTAACTAAGTATAATCATAGCTCACATTTTTGGGTAACTTATAATGTGTAGTTACTTTTTTAAGGGAACTTTCCGACAATGGTCCTGTATAAAGCTAGTTTAGTGTTCTTTTTGATCTGGCTAAGTTATGGTTTGGATTGAATTAGACTTCCTTGAAACAAACTAAAAGTCTCTGACTTTTCTGAGGAGCACATGGCCATGTGTAAGTTAGATTTGATCAAGGGTGTACACATGTGAGAATCAGTATGCCTCTGGTTCTGCTGCTTTTGCTCTGACTCAGTTTGTTTTCAGGCCTGTTGGCAGCTTTAGCTCCTGTACAGTGCAGAGTTCTTTTTGGGCTGGTTTAGTTCAGTTTAGTTCTGCCTCACCAGGTACAGTGCACAGTTCTTCCTCTTTGGGCCTCTGTTCATAGTTCCTTCTCTTTGAGCCAGTTTAGTTAAAGGCCCTGGTTTCTGTACAGTGCAGTTCTTCCTCTTTGGGCTGGTGTAGTACATGCTTCTCGCTCCTGTATGGTCCACAGTTCCTCTCTTTGATCAGCTTATTTTTGCCAGACAGAATTGCTGCACTGAAATACAGCAGCTTTCAGACCTACTGTATGTATGCAGTATGCAGATACAGACCTGCTGTAGTGACAGACCTGTTGTAGTGGTAGATCTGCTGTAGTGACAGACCTGCTGTAGTGAAAGTTGTTGCATTGTAGTGACAGAGCTGCTGTAGTGACAGAGATGTTGTATTGTTGTGACAGACCTACTGTAGTGACAGACCTGTTGTAGTGACAGAGCTGCTGTACTGACAGACCTGCTGTAGTGACAGAGCTGCTGTTATGCAGTGACAGACCTGTTGTATTGCAGTGACAAGCTGCTGTAGTGACAGACCTTCTGTAGTGACAGAGATGCTGTTATGTAGTGACAGACCTGTTGTTTGCAGTGACAGACCTGTTGTATTGCAGTTACAGACCTGATGTAGTGACAGAGATGTTGTATTGCAGTGACAGACCTGTTGTATTGCAGTGACAGAGATGTTGTATTGCAGTGACAGTTGTTGTATTGCAGTGACAGACCTGTTGTATTGCAGTGACAGAGATGTTGTATTGCAGTGACAGACCTGTTGTATTGCAGTGACAGACCTGTTGTATTGCAGTGACAGAGATGTTGTATTGCAGCGACAGACCTGTTATATTGCAGTGACAGAGATGTTGTATTGCAGTGACAGACCTGTTGTATTGCAGTGACAGAGATGTTGTATTGCAGTGACAGACCTGTTTATTGCAGTGACAGAGATGTTGTATTGCAGTGACAGAGATGTTGTATTGCAGTGACAGACCTGTTGTATTGCAGTGACAGAGCCGCTGTATTGCTGTGGCCTTTCCCAGGAGCTGACGTGCGATCACGCAGAAACTCTGTGTGCTCTGGTCCTCGGCTGCTTTGAGCTGCTTTGAACACTCATCAGAGAGTTCAGACGAGTGCCGAGCCCCCGCACACAGCTTCCCACTCACGGTCCAATGGTTCCGAGATAAACAGCTTTGTCTCTGATGCCCCGACAAGCCCGGATACAGTAATCCACCCTTCGGCTGAAAATGAGCTTTGATAAAGTTAGTAAACACCTCATAACTTCCCCTTTAAGGACCATGTGATCAAATAATAACATAAGACAAAAAAAATTTATTTCAATCTGTTGAAGTACATTTAATCACGATGTGACTCTTACTTGACCAGTCAAATATCAGCCAGTGAAATAAAAATGAAACACATCTCTCACTCACTGCTCAAATCAAATTGTTTCTTTTATTAATCAAGTCTTATTGAAAGACTATTACTTTTTAAACCTTTGTGACAGTTCAAATCAAGATTATTTATGCTAACAATTGATGGTAAAAGGAAAAAGAAAAGGTTCAGCTGGGTTCTAGAGGAGTACTAAAGTACAATGATACATACAACAAATGAAATGGCAGGAAACTTGCCTGGTTAAAATTATTCAAAATGGCATTTTATTTATGGTAACATTGTATCACTTCACTTTGAACAGAGTGTCATAAGGTCAGATAGTGGGCCTTTTTGTCCATTCAGTTTTTGCTTTGCAACAAGAAACTGCAGTTGAAGATTATTTATTTCATCTGGATCAACTCATGGGTGACTTGAGTCTAATCTATGTGAAGTTTGCATCTTCTCCCTTGTCTGCGTAGGTTTGCTCCAGGTATTTCCCTATCACTAAAAACATGTCCAGTACAGACTAAAAGGGATGTTTAAATAAATAAACACATTTGACAATACCTGCTCACGTACAGTTTATGTGCCATGTCAGTCTTTTGTTCTATAACTCTACTTTTAGGTTGTGTTTATTGCTGGGTGAGTTGTTTGTGCCCATTGGCCATATTTTTGTCATAATTATTCAAATAAAAATGTAATCTCCTGTTCAGGATTGTCAGAGTCATGGCTTCTTCCATATTAACCTGTGTCATTGTTGGAAGTGGGTTGTCTCCTGGGACACACATTTGTGTACAAATGTGCTACAGCTTTTTAATCCTGATCGTTGTAGCAGTAGTAGCAGTAGTTTGAATAACAAGCCCTGTCTTGTCCTGAAGTAGAGCTTTTTGTGTCGCTCCTGGCAATGATTAGTCAATGTTACAATGTCAGAAATGTATTTGAAGAATCTAAAGGGTATGAGTGACTACCATGGCTGAACTGCCTATGACAACTGGAGATGAGCTTTTTTCATAATCAAATCTTGACAAATATGTATTGAATATTTGAATGACTGATGTAAGAAACACTTTTTAACATGTGTTTAAAGGTGTAACTGTTAAACAAAACAAAAAAAGATACAACAAAACATACAAGAACATGTCTGTTTTGCAGAAGTTTACTCCACTAAAATTCAGAATACAAACCTTTCAGTCCTTGTAGTGCATAAGCTTCTATGTCTACAACATAGTCACGTTTTTCTGTTTTCATAAGAAATGCTCACAAGTTTGGTTTAATTCCCTTTTCTTCCAGAAAGTTACACAGTGCCACAATAATGTGAAATATAAAGCCTGGTAGAGTGTCTCTATATGTACATCATCTCTATCATGCATTTCTTTGATACAGTTTGTATTAATGGAGCATCAGCTGCAGGACAATACAAGATATAGGAAACTAATGATGAGAGAAGGCAGTTATAACAAGGTTAACACTTAGAATATTAGAGCTTATGCAATAGGTATTCTTTAAAGGACAAATATAATGCTTTTATTTATGTTGTTCTTGTCTATCAAAAATGCTCCCGAGCACCTCCACTTTTGGAATCTCATGATCAGAACCAATAAAAACAGTGCTGTAAATCAAACGTCACAGTCATGTGCATCAAAAATTCAGTGTGAGCTCTATCTACAGACTGCAAAGAAATTACACAGGGAACACAAAGAAATTGATCTTTACTGATAAGCTAATGCTGCAGAAATACTCAAATTGAGTCTGAATGATTTATGGAGTTAAAATCAGAGCAGAGATCTCAGAGATCTATCTATGACATCACAGATCAGGGACATTCAGAACAGTGTTTTTGGGGGAACGAAAAATTTCTTACAGACAAAACTTCAGCAGTGTTATTGAAGAAAATTTAAAATAAGATTAAAAACTCAAAGTTGATTTTGCATAGTGTCCTTTAATATGATGTAAGTACCGTAATGTCCGAATTACTACAAGCCAATACTTGTTTTCTAAGCTTTAAACCTTGTGGTCTAAACTAGAGACCTGCACGGGACTAGATTTTCATGACCGCTCCCGCCCATCCGAAGCATCCGTGACCGTTCCCGCCGATCCGACGCCCCGTGTGCCTGCCCGCCCGAGAAGCTCCCGCGGGTCCCGTTGGGTCCCGACTTTTTTTTTTTTTGGTGACACGGAGGTTGCGTAGCGACCCCAGGGCATAACAACACGGACACAAATGACTAAACTCTGCATAACTCTCTGCATCTAGACTTAAAATGATTTGGCACCAGCCTAAATAATCTGTAAAAAGGCAATTATGTTCGTTTGACACATTCAATCATAAAGCCATGATGTCTGTGTATTTCTTACCTGAAATACAAAGCCCCTCACACCTCCAGTTTCTGCTAAACAAACACTTTACTTGCCCAAACTCCGTGTGTATTATCTCCATCTCCCCGTGCGTAAAAGCCAGCATTCATTCACTCCTCTGGGAAAGCTTACGCCCGTGCTGCGGCTGCTGCTGGCGCGAGGACGCACAGATGATGCTCCGATACGCACGCTAGACTAGGAAATACAGCAGTGAGTTTACGTGTCTGCACCTTGCAGGTGTCCGTGTTGTGTCTCTCTGTTGACCAGCAGCGCGCACAAAGCCGTATTTCTTTCTTGCTACGTAATATTTTTAAGACAGCGGAGAGAGCGCGGGTCCGTTCGGGACCCGAGGTGTTTAGCCTGACCGCCCGTTCCCGCCCGAGGCAATGTTAAAACCGCCCGATCCTGAGGGTTTGCTCACGGGTCCCGTGGGTCCCACGGGAATTCCCGCCCGATGCAGGTCTCTAGTCTAAACAACAATGCAGCAAAATAATAGCTTCTCATAGACTTACAAGTGTATATGTACATTTTTGTTCTAATTAGTTGTTGCAGTTGATATTCAGGTGAGCTTAATAGTGCAGACATTACGGTAACTAAAAGCATGTATTTGTACATGAACTGAGCTGATCTGTCCTGCACTTTGGCCTGGTGGCATCATTTGCTTGTCTCCGTGGAGATCAGTAAGTTTAGGTCTGCCATACAGTGAAACACAAAGCAATAACATTTACCTGGAAACCTCAGGAAAGTTACACAGTGCATCTTTAAGTAGTAAAATGTTGATTTTATGGGATCAGATATGAAGTGTTTTTGCTTCACCTGTAAAGCCTCCAAAAAGTCACTTCTGCCTTTTAGATTCTTACCTTTTGATTTGCTTAATAAAAACAGGTAAGTGGCTGTTTAATTCTGTCCTTTTTGGTAAATTGTTTGTAGTTAAGCAGCTTGAAAAGTGTAGGTTTTGTAATCTTTCACGTGTCTCCTCAGGCTCGTATGGACCGCACTGACATCGGGACACTTCTCATCCCAAACATCCGACAGTCTGACTCTGGTGTTTACATGTGTGTGGGCAGCAACATCATCGGCTCCAACAGCGCTCCCGTCAAAGTCACTGTGCTCAAAGGTAAGACAGAACAGGCAGACAAGTAGAATCAGGAAATATTTAGAAAGTTACAGAGGTCTTTTAAATGTCTAGTTTTACACAGGTTTGGATTTAGGATCTTCAGCTGATTCACTCCTTTTTGTTGCTGTTCAATTTAAATCCTTATAACCTACAAATCTACATAAAACAAAGAAAACATTTTAACGACTATCAGCTCTATAGCCACGTTTCCATTAGCCTAAATCCCTCAGACTGGTTCACTTTGGAGTGGTTTGGTCAGTCACACATATAGGACATACTTTCTTAAATAAATACAAGAGAAAATGTACCTGAATTATACTTTTTCTTCCTGGTGTCAGTCTGAGTGATTCACAAAAAGACGTGAAATGATTCTAAGTCTCTGGCGCTGTGACACAAGGACAGTGGTCACACAATTTGTGTAAATAAGAACTTCCGGTTTAATGTTCCTTTTAAAAAGTTTATTTCACTTCTTTGCAAAGCCTCAGCGACTCTATGCTGCATTTTTTAAACCTGTTTTCTTCAGTGTATTGAGTTTGGATTATGCTGGGTACATTATGCACAGGAATTACAGTTTTTTGTGGGAATGGCAATAAGTCTGCGCCAGAGTCAAGGGTAAAGCCAGGGGCAAAAGCGGCTCACTTTGGACCCAGCGAGTGGGGCAGAACGGGTTGTTTTCCGCAGTGGAAACAGGATAGGACCTACTGTACTGCCCCGACCTGAGTCTATTATTATTATTATTATTTATTTGATAGGGACAATGCACATTAATGAACATTTGTTATACACAAATGTAAATATGGCGGATTGTAGCTACAGAGCTAATTTACATCCGTAGTCCCTAGGCAGGTCACAGGTATAATAAACAATACAAACAAACAATTGTACAATATATGAAAAATCTAAAAGCCTATGGAAACAGGGCTTATCAATCTAATAAATGACTAACCAATGTTTCTCAAACTGTGGTGGTTGTACCACAGCCTCTGGTGCTACTGAATATTTGTTTTATTTAGAGTGAAATCTATGTATGTTTTAGTCCATTTTTGGTAGGCATCCTTAGAATTATATAATTATATAAACTGTGGACATGGTTAGGTCACTAAAACCTTGGCCAATAGAAAACGAGGTACCTCTTTATCTAGTGGCCTGTTAACCTGTCTGTCAAACTAATATATTCCTAAGTAACTCATTGGCCCAGTTAGCAGTGGTTGTTGTGGCTCTGGGCAAAAGAACACAGTATTTGTCTTTCCTTTGAAAATTCTCTACACTACTTTCAAAGGTGCATTATGTATGGTGTAAGATTATTTTAGACCGGATTTAGTGTCATTTAAAGTCATTTTGAGCTCTAATTTATGCCTGACGTAGTTGAAATTCCAATTTGGTGGTACTTGGAGAGCCAAATATTATAATTGGTTCTTAGCATGAAAGGATTTAAAACCACTGGACCAAACAATAACTAAATAACTGCCCTTTTACGTAATAGTGAAGTATTTTCTTCCAATCTTACTGGGTTTTTTTTCTCTCAGGGGACCATGTGTCCTCAGGCGTGACTATCCAACCGTCCATCGCTGACGTTCAGGAGGGACAGAGTCTGGAGCTGAACTGTTTTGCTCCTGGAAATCCTCCTCCACAGGTCACATGGACCAGAGCCAGCGGACGCCTCTCTTCCAACCATCAGGTACGACTGAAGGACGTCTGTGCAGTAGAGATGGAATAGTGTATCATGTTACAGCGTGTTAAAGCTATGCAAGTTTCCAAGCATGTTATAAACGTTTTCTCATTCAAATTGGAGTTGTAATTAGCTTCAGTCTTGCTAGTTTGATGACCTTGGTAAGAAAGTTGTGCCTCCTCCAAACCATAAATTATGCTAAGTGACATATACACATTTTGTTTTTCTTTATTCTAAAACATATACCAATATAAAGGTTTTTCAGGGCATGTTTAAAGATAAATACCAAGACTAATATCACATTTTTACTATATCCACAATTATTTATACTGTACATTTTCTTTGGATTCTTTTAACATTGTCTTAATCATTACATTTCTCAAGTCACCAACTTGAAGAAAAGTTCTTGAGTCAAAAAAATATATATTAAAGAACCTTATTAAAGAGTAGATAGATATACATATTTTATATTTATGTAATAGTTGGACTGATGTGAATGGTACTGTATGTGCAATGAAAAAAAAACAATCAGATGAAGCCATCTCACTATTTTGTTTATTTCCTGAGAAGTTTTTAGAATGATTTCATTACAAGTTCTTGCTGTTTATTGCTGGTTATTGCCAGTGTCAGTGGGATTATAGAGGGATTATTGATCAACGTCACTGCTGAGATGCTGTCCATGTAGAGATGCTGTCACCTGAATGTAACGTTTAAGAGTCATAGGGTCGAATTTCATTCAGAAATGTTGAATTAGCAGCATAGCTTTTGTTTTCACAATGATAAACTCTTGTAGTTAACTTACAACAGCTCTGGCTTGACTTGTTGCTACAGGTTGGTCAATCAGCTGCAGCTCCCATTGCCCGTATTGATAAACAAAAAATCCCTCTATACAGTCTGCATGTACAAAGACTACATATTTATTTGGATCGCCATTAGTCTTTACAAAAGTAAAACCTATTCCTCCTGTGGTCCAAGCAGAAAATAACATTCACAATTAAAACATTACATTTTGTATCAACTACAACAGATACTTGCAATCCTTTTCACACTGCATCAGAAAAAGTTTCATTAAGTTCATAAGATACATCACATATTCAGCACCACTTGGCATTAACTCCTGTAATTGAAAATATCTTCATAACAATCTTTCAAAAAAGAATTCCTGGTCTTTATAATTAAGGATTCAGGAACTCCACAATACTTACACGGCTCTGTACATAACAGTTCCTTTTAGACCATTTGTCTTGGGCAGTAGCAGGGTAAAACGGCTCTGTGAACCATGTCTTGTGCTAAAACCCTGTCGATCACCAGAGAACCTGGACAAACAAACCTAGAGGCTTTTGTATTATACCTAGAGGCTTTTCTACAAAACTTTTCATTATTTATCTCTACACCTATTCTACACATTTTCCACACATTTTCCTGTATCTCTTTATATCATCTTGTGCTGTGTGTGTTCAGATTTTGGGTAATCAGCTGCGTATCCTGTCGGCCACCCCGGAGGACTCTGGGGAGTATATCTGTCAAGTGCAGGGCCCCTACGGAAGCCCGGGAGGTCAAATCCGACAGTCCTCAGTCTCTGTATCAGTGACCTCATCCAGCTCTCGTAAGTCTGCAGTTTTATTCACGATGAAAGGTTAATGGATTGTGCAAAAGAGAGAGATATGGTTTTAATTTTTGACTGGGAGACAAGCTGACTTTTTATTGTAGAAGCAGCTGCAAGAGATTCAAGTCAAATATTGATGTTTTGACCAAGTTTATTGTTTCTTTGCATTTAATGGGTAAAAGATGAAACAGGAATGAACATAAAAGCATCAATTTAAAGTGATGCAGTGTAACTTTCTGGGTTACAATGTAAAATGTGCAATAACCATGGCCCAAGTTAATGCTAAAACATTAACCTGGGGCATTTTTCATCAGTTTCAGGCCTCATTGTGAAGTATTATAGCTAAAGCAACAAACACTGCTCTAAGACACGAAGAGTAAAGTCTGTTTTAAAGTAAAGACAGGCATTTAGACAGTTTTTAGTGTAGTTAAAACATCTAAATACAAAATTAATAATAATGTTTATGTTCAAGTCTATTTTTTTGACTAAAAAGGTTGAACGATGTATCTTAAACAAAGCTTTTAATTTGAATTTTCCCAATTAAGGGAATGAGTTTATTACGCTTTTAGTCTGAACTACATTCTGTTAGCATACCGACATGGCTAGATAGCATTAGCATTTGAAAGTTGTGCAAAGCACTTCTAAGCTCATCATGGGGAATATATTATTATTATAAGTCTTTAAATGCATTAGGCAAGAGAGCTAAACATTTGACTGCTACAGTAAATTTAAAAAGTAAAATCAAATCAATTTAATTTTGTATAGCCCAACATCACAACAACAGTCGTCTCTGAGGACTTCCCAAGATTATTAATTTTAGCAAATATGAATAATAGGAAATCAAATAAAACAATACATATAACCTATTGTGTTTTTTCCAACCATTTAGTAAGAAATTACTATGAAATTAATCACAAAACTACACACAATATTAAGATATATGGGCGACACGGTGGCGCAGCGGTTAGCGCTCTGGCCTCATAGCAAGAAGGTTCTGGGTTCGATTCCCAGTCGACCCGGGCCTTTCTATGTGGAGTTTGCATGTTCTCCCCGTGTCTGCGTAGGTTTCCTCCGGGTACTCCGGTTTCCTCTTACAACTAAAAACATGTCCATTAATGCCTCCCCTGACCCTTCCCCCAGGGCTCCCCTGCAAAAGAGATTCTTAATCTCAGTGGGACTTCCCTGGTTAAATAAAGGTCAATTAAAAATATTGGGATCGTTTAATTGGCTAAATTATGGTCAATAAATAACTTTTTACAAACAACAAAGTGAAATTAAAGAGGACCACCCAAGCACAGCCAATCAAAGAGCTGCATTTGACTCCTGTCAAAAACTAAAATTCTATATTATTCATTTCAGACTGTATGCAGAGGTCTAGTTTTTTCACAATGTGTTGCATTTATCATAGACTTTTAAGTGGAAAACACTAAGCTTACTAACTAACAACTAATTAAGTTAACTACCCCAACTTTAAGTGCACCAAAGAAATCCAAATAACAAAACATGTTTTTACTCAAGTCTTTTTTTTTTTTGGGCCAAAATGTTACACAGTGCACTTTTCATCAACCAGTATGGTGTCCACTTGGTCAGACTGCCAAAATTCATCAGAATGCTGGAAATATCATCAATTGGGGCAAAAAAAAATTCAAAAGGAGGACCCCCAGACCCCCCACTTTCTGGCTGTGTTACTGGATGTGTTATACAATGGGCTACCGTAGACTTCAAACAATCTAAAAATGCTAATGTAAATGTTGTGATTACCTAAAATCCTCTTTGGGAATGTCCTGGAAATGGGAACACTAGTAGCTCATAAATGTGTTTTTTTTTTTTTTTTCGAAACATTTGGATGCTTGTGCTTATATTTGTTCACTCTTGCCATTTCCAGAGTTTGTGTTGGTAAAGTCTCAGAGACAACACCAGCTTCTTTACTGTCACATTTTCCAGGGCAGCGTCGCATCGTCTATTTATTAGATTAAACATGGCAGCGTAGGAAATGAAAGAGGTTGGGTCGTCCAGAGAGCAGGGCCGGGCACAGCTTGGGAGGATGTTTCTCACACTTCTGCTGCATATCCTGCCCGTCAAAACCCAGTGTGACCTCACTAAAGACTTCTCCACACTTCTACTGTCCCATGATCTCATCCCCAGCTCCACGTCTGCGCTTGTCAAGATGATGTTTGAAAGAGGACATACACAAAATCAACTTAAATGAGCTTTTAGCCTAGTTACAACTATGTTTCCTCGTCATTTGCTTAGACAGAGTTGTATTTAGATTGATTGCTATAGATGTTTGGTTATTCTTATGTTGCACTTTAACTGATGCTTGATTTTTCATTTTCCTTTTCTCTCTGCATAAATACTATATTTATTATTTATTTGTGTTTACTCAAATTGTCATTTTAAATCTGTGGCTAATTAAAGTTAAATTTTACAAGGAAGAGGCGGGGCTTATCAGTTCTGCAGTTTTGAACAGGAAGTCAATGAACATGATTCTATTTCTAAGCCTTTTCATCTCATTCCTGTGTTTTGCAATGAACACAATGTGAATTATTAAATTTTCTTATGCCATAGTTTTCTTCCTAAATATAAGAAAAATCACAATAGGTCTCCTTGGATGAAAATCCGTTGCTTGTTATGCTGAACTTTTCTCTATAAAGCACTTAATCAGTTGTGCAGTCAATTTGGGCCTTAGATGGGGAACACCTAGCTTGATGTTTCATTTCACTCCATGGAAACTGTCAGACGTCTCAGCATTAGAGCTTGTTTGATATATGGTAGGCAGGTCCTTTTTGCGTTAACCAATCACTGCTGTTTGTTTGTTTGTTTGTTACTGGACGTTACGTATGCACTGCGACCAACACATCAGTTGTAGTCCAGGAAGTACAGCGTAAACATGAAATGATACATCAGGCTATAGAGCGACACCATCACATCATAAAAAAAGTGATATTTGAATCTAAATTTCCGGCAGCTACCACTTTACCAGCAAACTTGCAGAACTACAAACAGATGCTTGATTTTGACATCACTGTTTAATTACTGTTCACCGATTGGTCGATCGTATCCCAAGCTTGATTCGAGCAGTAACAAACACTGACTTATTTGCTGGAGTGAAATGGAGCGGAGGCACTAGGTGGCGCTAGCCTGGCTAGGGAACACCCTGGACAGTTGTAGCAATTTGTGAACTCATGGTAACACAGGAAGAACATGCATACTCATGTTCAGAGAGATTGTGAGATGTTGATTTGGTGCGACATCAGGTACAAACCCATGGTCTTAGAGGTTATGCAGAAGACATCACAGCATTCTAAATGTCAGCAGTGTGTGGCAAAAAAGAATGAGAGTCAATGAAGAGGAATTACATTTTCCTCTATAAGAGTCAAAACACTACAAAATAGGAAAAAAAAAAAAGACTCACGGCTAATAATAAATATAGACAACCATAACAGGTTGTCAATATATTTACAGTATTATAGACAACCTGTTGTATCTGATGTGTAAAAAGAAAAAATCAAGTAAATGTGCCAGAAAAGCAGAAAAACTACAACACTTCTGTTTCTCTCACATTTCTCACTGACACAGACATTAGGATCTCACACATTACCTTTTTGTGCCTAAATAGGATGCTTTAAGTTTGTTTGATAAGTGAACTATTTGTCAGGCAACAGCGAAAATGCTCTAAACCCCCAACTACAATTAGCAAACAAGCTAGCTAAACTCTGCATTTTGTCTCTTTGAGCTCATTGCCAGTTTCACTTGTTGAAATCTGGTTCTGTTTGTGTGTGTTTCAGGTCTTCAGAGCCCCATCATTGGCACAGAGCCTCACTCGGCCGTGGTGCACATCGGTGAGACGGTCAGCTTCAGGTGTAAAGTTTACAGTGGAGCTGAGCCTGTGAGGATGGAGTGGAAGGCCTCTGGAAACCAGCCTCTGCCAGGTACAGAGTATGACAGGTTTGGTTTATTGATGTAAATGAGCTGTCAGTCCCACCACAATAGACTCTGTGCACGGAACGTCAGCTGGATTGTTTATATTCAAAATAGCTAACTTCTGTACTTTTGAGGATTTTAGTGTTTAGAGTATGTTAGTGTTAGCTTTTAGACACAAAGATGCCTTTTTATAAACAACCAAGAGTCCTTTGGTGAAATATTCTCCTAATTTGTAAAGTCTTGTCCATGTTTTCAGAGAAACCACTACTAGAGTTGTTGAAGTCTCTGAGACTTCAACAACTCTAGTAGTGGTTTCGAGTGCCTCTAGTCTTTACTATAGTTTTGTAAATATTGCAAAACATGAAGGTGAACGTGAAGTGAAATGGTATCCTCTTCTTTCCTTTCTTAGCGTTTTTGTACAGTGGAGCTTCTTGGCTAAATAAAAAGAGATTTATCTCACGGGACTACCTGGTAAAATTAAGGGTAAATATAAAAAAAAAACACCTCACTCTTTATTGCCTGATTTCCAAGTATTTATTCATTTTAGACTGATGTAGTGAAAACCCCATACAAATGAATTGAACAGGAAGGTACAGAAGTTTTTTCTAACTTATATTTTATTATTTTTTATAAAAACAACAGAGCAGATCAACTCAGTAATTTCACATTCAAAATATCAGAGCACACTGAGAAGTTTTCCTTTACAAAGCAGATTTTACACCCACAAACATGCACTTACGTTAATAATGTCTTAACATGTCGCCATCGCAACTTAAAAATATGCTGGTTCAGTCTTAATAAAAAGTGATCTTTTCCATCTGGTGAAGTTCCTTTACTTTATGAATCCAAGTATTAAAGGAGACCTATTATGTCAATGTTCTTCAGCTGGAGCTCAGGTGCTCAGAAATCCTCGTTCTCACCTACCACCTATCCCCTCCCACTTGTCTGGATTTACTTGTTATATTTCAAAAGATTAATACTCAAAGTAACGGGTATATAGTTCAAAATTGTCCCAGAGCCACTTTCCAACAATAAAAAATAGTTTTTAAAAATCTGTTGCTTTTTACAGTTACATTTTAAAGTGAAGAGGCGGGGCTTATCAGTTCTGCAGTTTTGAACAGGAAGTCAGTAGAGCTTTTTCTATTTTTAAGTTGTTTTTGATCAACTTTGTGTTTTACAATGAACAAAAGGTCAATTACTGATATGCATATGTTCTAGTTTCAAAACACACAATAGGTCTCCTTTAAAAGAAGGTGGTTCCAACTTTAGCCAGTTAATTTTGATGCATTTAAGAGCAGAAGTAAAGAGGAGGTTCCGAAGATATGCCTCGGCTCATCCTTGTACAACTAGTGGAATAATACCCAGTACAGCCAGGTATCACCAGTTTAAATACCTGGTTATTTGTGCTGTAAACTTCATCCCAAAAATGTATTAGATTGAGTGCAGACGTGCAACAATTTCTCCAACACAAACTTGGTTCATGGTGGTGCATTTTAGCAACCACATCTGGAGTACAAAAAATCTACTAGTATTTGAATTTGTGGTTCGATGTGCAGAAGTTAACTATTTTGAATATAAACAAGTCAACTGACATTCCGTGCACAGTTTATACCACTTCACTGAACTCTATATTTCTGTTTGAATGTGTGTTTTACAGACAACATCAAAGTGAGTCCTGATGGTTCTGTTCTTACCATTGTGAGCGCTCGTCCCAGTAACCAAGGAGCTTATCGCTGTGTGGCCAGTAACCCCTTCGGCCTCACACAAACCATCGTGTCTTTGACCGTCAGAGGTAAAGGTGCTTCACACAGCACCTACACATGTCACGTTACAGATTACAGACACAGGAGGAGAAACATAACCTTGGACTAAAAATGGACTAAACCAGGACTAAATAGATTCTAAATCAGTGTTTCCCAACCATTTTTGAGCCATGTCACACTTTTTAGTTGACATTTTTCCGCAGCACACCACCTACTCAACAAATGCCAATTCAAACTGTTTTGGAAAACATTATTTAATTTTGTAAATACTGTCCATTAGACTTTAAAGGGAAACATGATCACTTTTCAGTTGGAGGACCTGCCTACTTTTTATATTTGTGCTTGTAATGTCCCTCCAAACTTAGTTTATTGTATTAGATTCTCATAGACTTACTATTAACAAGTGCGGCTTATATACTGTATGTACTTTATCATTTTTCTTACTTAAATCTAGTGGGTGTGGCTTATATTCAGGTGCGCTCAATAGAAATTACAGTAGTACAGGTCAGCTCTATGGAGAAGCGACTTGCTCACAATAAGATTGCATTTTCTCAAGCTATTTTGAATAAACCCTATAATCTATCAAATGCATATTAAATATACGTAACATTTTACTTTGTAACATTCCAAAGTAATTAGCTCTTCATAATGACAGAATTTCTTGTTTGAAAAGCTACATCTTTATGTTATTCATTAAAATAGTAAAAAGCGATTCTTTTACTTTGATTGTGGCTAAAAATGTTATTTCAAAATGGTAAATGATTCAATTAAACCTGTTAAGGTTTGTTTCATAGATTGGATTTTGAAAACTGATTGATTTTTTCAAGGCACAATGGTGGAAAATCACTGTTCTAAATTAGGACTAGACAGGATTTGAACTGGACTAGACCAGAACTAAAACTGGTTTGAAGCAGAACTATTAGGACCAAGACTGATATGAGCAATGGCTTAGCACAAAAAATACCAGATTTGAGATTAAAAACAGTCAAAAAGTGTAATTTTAAGAAACTTTAATAATACAAAATGAACTTGTTACATTGGCACATTTTTTAGCATTATTTTTTAGTACACATTCACTTGCTTGAGAACAGCTCCCTCTTGTGCCGACTCTAAGCACGCTCTTTGCTGTATTTTCCCAGCTCCCACAGACTCCCCGGTGGTCACTGTGATCCCGGCCGGTCCTGTGCGTGTCCGGGTGGGAGAGCCCATAAACCTGGAATGTCAGGGCTCCGGAGAGTCCCGCGTCTCTGTGTCCTGGCACAGACTGGACAACAACCGCAAAGTCATGATGACCAGCCCCCTCCCCATGGAGTCCAACGCTGTCATGCAGGTGTGGGCTAGGACAGGATGGAATTAGTCATATATAAGCCTTCAAGAATCATAACTGCAGAGGTTTAAGTGACATCCAAAAACAAAAGCAAATAATACTTTAACTCCTTACCATGGGAGCCTATTTTTGTTAAAACACCGGATTAAAATGGGCTAAAAGACAAACTGAAACTGTTTCTCAACCCTTTGGAGAACAAACAATTGGCTGGACTCTTTGCAATGCTAAAGCCTTGTAGTTTTTGGATCTGATTGACTCGCGTTATTAGTGAGAAGAAGCTCTGCACATCAAGTTCAAGTTTAGTGTTCAAGTTTTGTTTTTTTCCAGACATTTAGCATTGTGTTGAAGTGCAAAGAACAAAATCAAATATACACAAAGGTTTGAAAAGGGAGTAGGCTGAAGCTGAAGCTCATGGTGCCTGACCCTTGCACATTTCCATTTTAAACCTAAAGAGACGCACAATTTTATAACATTTTTCTTATACAAACTTTTAAAGTATCTTATTGTTCAATAGTCTTTTAACTCCTGGACCAACTTGTTCCAAAGATTTACCCCAACAACTGAAATACAATGCTGTCTTTTCACATCCTCTAAAATGATACACATTGTCCCTCTTTTGAAACAAATCTTGAACATGTTTAGGTAATTGATTATTCGCTAATTCAAACATGAATTGTGCAGTTTTTAGTTCAACCATATCCTTGAATTTTAAATCTTAAATTTATTAAAGCTTTTTTTTTTATCATCAGATTTAAGTCTGCCTTAAATTTGTTTGGTAAATTTAAACAGCAGTAAAACTGATATCACTATCCTGGATTAGAACGACACTGGATTTCATATCTTTTATTGAAACTGAGTTTAGGACCTGTGATAACTGAAATGCTTGTGTTTTTTTAGATTTCTTTGTTTTACTAAACAAATATTAAATAATACCCTAACATGTCAGCAAAAAAAATCTGCCAAACATTATGTTCTCCAGAGAAAAAAAGGCCGTAAGAAAAGCTTGAAGGTGTTCAGGTGTTTTTTTATATTTTTGCCCTTTATTTCAAATAAAACAATGTCTGTGCAAACTTCTTTATAGCTTGTGATGTGCTAAAATGCTACTTACTTTATACGTATATTACTTTTTATATTAGACTAAATTACCATGCTTAGTATGCTTTAGTATAGCTTAGTAAGCATGATGTTACCTAGCAACCACATTGTAAATCTGGGCCAAAATCAACATAAATAACACAGGAGTGACAAGGTGACAATTATTATAACTTGTAACTCATGTGTCAAACAATTGCTTAAACTCCAAGAAACTGTTGTGTAAATTGTCTTTGCATTTTGGCGCTAATGACATTAAAGCTTAACTGCTGTGAAATTATGATAAATATTACCCACAAAAACTATCACACCAAACTTAGTCAAATTTATAAAATATGTAATAATCTGTCAGATGGGCTTTAATGTATCGCACAGATGAAGATACACATGTTTAAATGTCTTTGTGTTTTGCTCAGATTCTGGTGGCTCGTCCTGAAGACAGTGGGACGTATGTGTGTGTGGCCCGTAACAGTAAAGGCTCCACAGAGACCAAGGTGGAGGTTTTGTGGAGGGAGGGACCCAGCTTCCCTCTGTGCCTCGTGTCTCTGTGTCTGAGTCTCTCCTGATCGCGGTGGAGGGACAGACAGCCATCCTGCGCTGTGACGCTCACGGTGAGAAACATACCAAAACATACCAAACGTCTGCATTCATGTTCAATTCATTTTTTTTAAATCCCCATATTTCAAACATTTTAGATTGTGAATTTAAACAGTGTGCTGGAGAACACTAGTGTACTCTAAGTTACTGCCAGATGTGGCTTAAAAAACTTATCACTTTTCAATCTTTACATCTATGAAATCAGAATAAAAGATTGAATTGAACAATTTACCATTTTGGGGTGTTCGTCACAGGAAACAGTGGTAACTAATGGCAACAAGCCTGAACTTTTACCAGGACTAAAAATAGACTAAACCAAGACAGGACAGGACTAAAACTGGACTAAACCAGGACTAGACCTGGACTAAAACTGGATTAACATTTAAATATGGTCTAAATCAGGACTAGACAGGACTTGTACTGGACTTGACCAGAAGTAAAACTGTTAAAAACCCGGACTACTAGACCAATCCTTAAAAAGGACTAAACCAGGACTAGATCAGGACTTAGACTGATATAAGCAATGACTTAGCACAAAAAATACTAGATTTAAGAGTAACGACAGTCAAAATGTGTAATTTTAAGAATATTTATTAGGACAAATGAACTTGTTGCATTGGCACTTTTTTTGAGTAGATCTTCACTTTTTTCCTGATTGCATGTTCAACTTTTCTCCACCTGCTGGAGAACAAATTTATCATTTTGGGGTGTTCACGGGAAACAGTGGTAACTAATGGCAACAAGCCTGAAATTTTAGTTTTGGAAAGCGATGCAGTATTAGTTAGAAGAGAGAAAATAATGATATACAGTATATATTATTTTACAACTGATAAAACGAGGGTTAGGTTAGTTCTCTTCCTCTTTAGGTAGAAGACTTTATTTGACAGAACCTATTGTTTCTTTGTATGTTTTGCAGGTTACCCGGCTCCAGTCATCTCCTGGTCTAAGCTGCGCGCTCCTCTGCCCTGGAGACATAAGATCGTGGACAACACTCTGATCCTGACGGCGGTGGGACCTCAGGACTCTGGAGAATACATCTGCACCGCCTCCAACAACATGGGCGTCTCCGAGGCAACCATCAATCTGGACGTGGAGAGTCAGTTTAATTTAAATAAATTATTTTCAGTTATTATTACAAACTACCGTAAATAAATAGTCAAAAACAACAAGACAGAAGGAGTCAAGCAAATAAGTAGATTATTTAGAATTACTGCTAGTCTTCCTGGGTCCTCTTAAAAAGTTCAGTTACATTAACAACAATACAGCACTATTTACAATACACAATAAGCATGGGTATATAAGAACCACATACAAAATAGCCAAGTCAGCATATTATATTAAATTAAATTAAATTACATTACATTACATTACATTACATTACATTATATTATATTATATTATTTTATATTATTATAATAAATTACATTACATTATTTTATATTATACTATATTATTATATTATAACAAATGTTTCTTCAGAACTTTGTCATATGGACATCTGCAGTAATTGCGATATTAGTGTTTTCTTAAATTAAGTTGCCTGGAAGTTGATTCCAATAGAATGTAGGCGTTTTCGCACATGAAAGTACAAAGAATAGTCCCAACATTCCTCCAGCCCCCTGTTTAACTAAAAGTTTTGGAACATTTAAATAAGTTATTAAGTGCTGTTCGGCAAAAGTTGTCTTTTTGATTATACATAAAATATCCAAAACCTAAAAACATCACTGAAATAAACAATAAAACAAAATTATCGGTAGTCACTGTAATTCCAAGTTGTTTTTGGGAGTTACTGCTTTTAAATTATTTTTCTTAAGGATAAGGAAAACATTTCTATGTGTATGAAACATGTTTCCAAAAGTTAGTGTTGTAAATGTACTTGTGTCACCAAAATGTTCCTGGTCTGACTCAAAGTACCTGCCCCAGATTAGGAGCTAAAAAAAAAAGTCCCTAAAGTGTGCCCCAATTTCCTGCTGGACACACCTAAAGTGGAAACTGGAACTAAAAGAAGTACTAGTAACTGAAGAAGTTCCTACAGTGTGAAAAGGCCTTATGGCTCTATAGAACACGGTTGACTTTAAAGAACTAGTTTTGGGTCAAGGAAGTTTGAGATCACCATCTGCTGCTCCTCTAGTCAGATGGCTGTGTTTTGGATCCAAAACTCTAATACTGGAGAGCAGAGATAGGTGATATGTGAAAACAGAGATTTTCTGATCACTCGAGCATCAGGTGCAAGACTATACATTTGAGATTACTCTGCATGAATCAATCAATCCATATACTACTTTGAGTAAGCCAGTGATTAGAGCCAATGACTGTTTTTACATGATTACAAACTCAGAAAAGTGGACTTTAAATTCTACATCCGCTTTAAACCACATTTGCTGTGTCCTCAGCCGCTCCATACACCACCTCCACCCTCGACGACGTGGCTGTCCGTGTGGGTGAGGTGATCCGGCTGCAGTGTCTGGCTCACGGGACGCCTCCTCTGGCCTACGCCTGGACCAAAGTGGACGGAGACCTGCCTCCAGAGCTCAGGCCGAGGAGGAGATCTGCAAATCAACCTGGCAACCGCAGAGGACGCCGGCACCTACAAGTGTGTCGTCAGTAACCGAGTGGGAACCAGCGAAGTGTTGGTCCACGTCAATGTCAGATGTAAGATTTATTCTGTATTTTAAATAGAGGAAAGCGTTTATATAGCTGGGCGATTTGCAATAAAAGTAAAATTGTAATCAAGAAATGGAACTTCAGAATATTACACAAGTAAAAGCAGAAATAATGGTAAAACACAAAATTAGGAGTAACTTCTCTATCTTGCTCTTCTTCCTCTTCCTTTTCTTCTTCCTTTTCTTCTTCTTCTTCTTCTTCTTCTTCTTCTTCTTCTTCTTCTTCTTCTTCTTCTTCTTCTTCTTCTTCAATTTTTATCACTACATTCCATATTATTGGAGTTTGACTATACTACCAGGACTAGGACCAGTACTCTGTCACATTGTGTGTGTGTTTTCCTGGTGCAGCTCCTCTGTCGGTGAAGGTGTCTCCTCAGGTGGAAGTGAAAGCTCAGGGCAGTGCAGTGGAGTTCACCTGTTCAGCTGCAGGGGGTGTCGAGACACAGATCGAGTGGCTTAAGCAGGGAGGAGATCTGCCGCCGAATCACCACGTCAAAGAAGGAGTGCTCAGGTAACTTACACAGCTCATGTGTCACAAACCATGGAGGATCTGAACTCTTTGGAAACCACCCTAATAGACACATTTATTATGTCTCTAGAATTGAGAACTTGGAGCAGAGCAATGAAGGAGTTTACATCTGCAGAGCCACAAGTGCCTATGGTCAGGCCCAGGACACAGCCAGACTGACCATCCAGGGTGAGTAACACACACAAAACAAAAACTAAATCTGCCTTGTGCCGCAAAAAATTAAAAACCTTATATATGCCTTACATTGAATAAAAGTGTAAGCGTCTATATTAGCTATTAGCGATTGTCAAAATGATAAGTAGGTCACAAATACAAAATGAGCATTCATGATTAAGTCACTCCGGAGTGTAAGTCGCAGAAGACAAAAAAATGCAAATATTAGGAGAAGTCTCACCAGACTATTAGGGCTTTTCCATTAGTATCGGCTTGGCTCTACTCTACGTGCTTCTACCTGGCTTAGCCCCGCTCAGACAGAGAGCATTTCCATAACAAACAATGAAATGCAGATTTTCATAGTGAACATCATATAAAGGTCAGTACATCCTGCAGATGAGACGTGACTCTGGAGCAGTGATGTCATCATAAATAAAAAAAAAAGGACACAGAGTAACGGCGAAGACCGTAAAAGAGAAATTTGAAATCTTTTCACTCTGGGACCTGGTTCAGAAATATTCATTTTCAGTATTCTGAATTTCCTGCTTAGTGTAGATGATGTCTGGTTTAGGTCAAATAGTTGTTTTGAAACGCTTTGGCTTCGTGTGGACAAGGCCTAAGTCAAGTTTCAAGTCTCATCCAAGTCATCAAAATAGTGACTTGGACTTTGACTAAAGTCCAAGTCACAATTTGGACTTTTCTTTCATTGGTGCATCATTTTGGAAACTATTTGCTTACAAATTGTGCATGCATGATAAAACTGTATTTATACTTATTTTCCTCTGACTTTTCCTCCCCAGCTCTCCCCAAAGTCATGATTAATGTGCGCACATCGGTTCAGACTGTGATGATTGGAAACTCAGTGGAGTTCGAGTGCCAGGCTGTGGGAGACCCTCAGCCCACAGTGAGGTGGAGCAAAGTGGGTGGAGCTTTGCCCTCTCACATCATGGTGAAGGGTGGCATGCTGAAGATCGAGCGTGTGACAGAGGCAGACGCAGGACAATATCGATGCACTGCTACTAATGATGTGGGATCTGTGCAGTCACAGGTGGTCCTCAACGTACAGTGTGAGTAGAAATGATCTTTTTACCTACAGTATGACATACACTGTATTGTGTTTCTCAATGTATTTAGTAAAAGACCATGATGCTGTTTACTGTATGTAGATCAATAACAGTCAATTGTAAAAGCAAAATTTATAAACAAAATTATCCGATGTGTGTGACATGAGACTTACTCAAGAATCTGAGATCTGTGCGTGGAATTCTTAGGAAACTCCAAAGTGTGTCCTTGTTTAATCCTTTTAAATAAGACAACAACTGCCCGTAACTACATAATTGCGTGCAGAGGGTCCTTCATGCGTGCACACACTCAACACTGTAGTCCCAGAACAGCGCGGTGTTTCACTGCCTTAAAGTCAGCAGCCTCTGGTCTGACACATTCAGCAACTTGTTTTGGATGCGCGCGCTACGGTGATCCAAAAAGCACAGAAGAGACCAAGGCTTGCACGTTACTACAGTCTGCTGGTTCAGTCTCATGTGAGAGCTGCATTCATTCATTCACGCTGTCACTGCATCCCTTAAACACTTTGTGCACTGACAGATTAAAGATAGATTTTTATTTGTATATTTATTGGTTTGAAAAGCTATATTCCTCTTCAATAACAATTTGATGGCTTTTTGCTAAAGGTAATCATTTTTACAACTTAAACATGTAGAATAACATTTCTTTTGACCTTACTGTACTGCTCATCTGCACAGTAAAGATTCACTAAGTTAACTGGGAGCACACAAATCAGCTCATGTATGTCACATGCTGGGCGCTGCCTTCTGGAGCTCATAGCGGCCAAAACACAAAACAACTCTTTGAGATATGTCAACACTAAGCCCAGGAGGGCAAGATACGGCCCACTGAGTTTATGTCTGTGGAGCCAGTAGCAGAGGGAATATGAGTACAGGCTAATCTTGGAGCGGGAGGTGGGGAGGGTATCCAGAAGGTGGTTGGGGTCCAGTTCCTCAATATTTGCATCAATAGACATTTTTTTCTACCACTTGTTCCTGTTTGGGGTTACGGGTGACTGGAGCCTATCCCAGTGACTTTGGGCCTTAGGTGGAGAAACACTCAGGACAGTGGTCGAATTATCGCAGGACTTTGAGCTTAACCTTAATTAGTACATACGTAATTTGAAACAATACACGTCAGATTGAACCAGAATATGTGACTGTAATGGGTATAAATGATTTAAGTGGATATAAATCCCGTGTAATAATAATATTTTTTTTTTGTTTGTACAGCTCTGCCTCAAATCGCATCTCTGCCTGAAACTAAAGAAGTGACCGTTGGTTCAGATGCTGTTTTCCCTTGTGTTGCTTCAGGATTCCCTCTCCCAGAGATCAAGTGGTCCAAGGTAGTATTTTAGCAATACTACATTATATACTAGCTATGATAAATATGTTCACTGAAGATTCCCTCTCTGTGTTGTAGATGTTTGGAGAGCTGGCTCCGAAGTGTTCCCAGGAGGGCCATGTTCTGACAGTTCCTCGAGTTTCTCACGAAGACTCTGGGACCTACGTCTGCACCGCCTCCAACAAACAGGGCAAAGTGGAGGCCTTCACCACACTCAAAGTCCATGGTAAGTGTTTTTGTTTGTCTGGTTCATTATATTTTATCAATGTGCTGATGCCAAGTTACAACCTAAATCAGAGGTGGGCTACTATTTCTCCTCCAGGGCCATATTCAGATCCAGACATTTGCAGAGGGTCAGACCATGATCATCGGTGTAACAAATGAAAAACCTAAAATATATAGCCTCGCTAAAAAAATATCTTAGATTCAGAATTATAATCTGGATTTGAGTTGCTTTAACTACAAAGATTAATTGCTTACAGAATTTTTCATTGCTTTAAACAGTTAAGTGAATTAAAAGAATGTGTTACAAAATAAAATTAACAAAGATGAATTTAAAGGCGAGACTAATCAGTTTGTTTTAGATAGCATGTTTCTGTAATGCTCCTGTGCGTTTTTTGAGAGACTATAATCATGAATACATTTACAAACTATTAAATATTCCAATTTTAGTCCCATTGAGATTAAGAATGTCTTTTGCAGGGGAGTCTTGGTTGAGAGGAGAAACATTAATGGACATGTTTTTAGTGGTAGGGGAAACCGGAGAACCCGGAGGAAACCTAGGCAGACACAGGAAAAAACATACAAACTCCACATAGAAAGGCCCCGCGTCAACTGTGAATCAAACCTAGGGCCAGAGCGCTAACTGCTGTGCCACCGTGTCACCCAATATAACCAAAGAACCACTATATACAACAACTGCTAATATAAAATAAACATACTGTGAATAGAATAGATTAGTCTAGTTCCCCAATTCAATCAAATCTCAAAGAACCACACTGATGTCTATAAACAGCTGCATGTGTCTCTGGAGCTGAGGTTGCAGACCCCTAACAGATTCTGGAAGGACTGTTTCTGTGCTTATTTTAATTTGCTTGATTTCAGAGCGGGTCATGCCATACTTTGCCCAGGAGCCTTTGTCCTACCTCACGCTGCCAACTATCAAAAATGCATACAAGTCTTTCAGCATCAAGATCAGCTTCAGACCCGACAATGTCGATGGTAAGCAGTGTTACATCGGCTGCACTTCACTTTACAGCAGCAAATTAACATATTAAATGTAGAAAAAGCATGGAACAGCATTGGTAACATAACATAGCTTACCTGATGGATTCACACAGTATTTTTCACACAATTTTGAGACTCTATTTGGCAAGACCCCTGTGGTCACAGTTTACTTTTTTTTTTTTTTTTTTTTTTTTTTTTTTTTTTTTTTTTTTTTTTTTTTTTGGTACAGTTAATGGACAGCTGCTGTGAGTTTGAACACACAGCACAACATTGTCATCTTACAAAACCTAGAAAATCTGGGAAATAATCAGCCCATTTTCCAGTCATGAGAAGGCTCAAGAATGAGAAAAACAGCCAAATGTCATGAAAAATAATCTGTTGTCTTGTAAAATGATTTAGATTTTATAATTGCCATACACTTCTATGTTAATGTGTAGTGCTGTTAAATTTCAGTGCAGTCTGATGTTTTTGTACAGTTTTTATTCATTGATTGTGTTGATTCTTTGTCTAAACGTGTCCTCTCTTCCTCACTCGTGTGGTGGGAAGGTCTCATTTTGTACGCCGGTAAGTCTGAAGTCAAACTTGTGATGTGAGGCTGCAGCAGACTTCCACATCCCACAGAGCCACACAGCTGATTTAAGGGCATTTTTTTAAACACAGATGTCCAATTATGTTTATGTTTCTTCACACTGCAAATAGTCATTATCTTAAAGCAGAAGTGTCAAACTCAAATGGAGCTGGGGCCAAATCGATAGGAGACAGAGTTGGTCGAGGGCCAGAGTTTAAAATATAGGTCCCTCTGTGTTTATTCAAATGGCAATTGTGCTATATAAAGCGATTACACATTATTTACTGTACTAACTCTTGTGAAGTTGAACCCATAGATATAATACACTCCGCGGCGAGTCGTGGTGTTCTTATGTTTTGCATTCGATCTGTCTAATGCACAGCTCAGAGTTACTTAATCCGCTTATACCATGGTCACACGTCAAAAAACTTGAAAAATACATGTAAGATGTGTTTACTAATCTCAATTTATGCTTAAGAAATTGTATTTTTAGGGCTATTTTGATTGTGTCTAGGCCATTATTCAAAGGTCTTTCGCTCTCGGTCACGTGTTACACCTGAAGATGGAGGAAGATGCAGTCTCTCATTTTCAAACCTGCAGGCGATATTTTCAGACCATTTTGTGTCTCTGTGTTAAATTCACAAAATGTAATGTCTGTCCTCTCATGTTGTTTAAAATATCCAGTACATTAGTCCAGGGCTATTCAACTAGATTTTCCAGAGGGCCAGATTTACCGATGACCATGGCTTCTGGGCCATAACACAACAAAGGCACGAGGTTGCACCAAATATTCACAGAATATTTTGTTCATACTTTCTTCAAATAAGATTTGCCAATACAACAAGAGCAAAGTGGATTGTTTTGCTAAAAATACAAAAAAGATAACAATTTATCACTGGAATCTAATAATAAATACAACTGGAATTGACAAAAAAACACAAATCTTATTTTCAGACAGTAAAATACAATAAAATCAAGATAACTAGTGCTTTGTAAGATTAGGAAAGTGATTTGAGGCCGGATCAGTTGAATAGACCTGCATTATCTATCAAAACGAGGAAAAGTTCTGCGCTAGTCGCGATGTCAAAGTTAAAAGTATCACTTCCTGTGTCTCCTGCACAATAAAAGCCTCAGCGTAATCCCACTGAAGCAGAGTTTTCTTATGAAACAGTCAGACAGCGAGGATATTTGCTCTTCATTTTGATGATTTGTCAGATGTTTCGCGTTGTTGTGGCGACATATTCAGCGCACTGATATGTAGGTGATTTAACCTGCCGAACTAGTGTGCGCATATACGTAAATAATGACACCAATGCTCACTGACCATGGTATAAGGCTTTATATTCCAAACACCTATTGTCCTTTCTGGTCTATGTGGCTCCTCTCGTCAGCGCTAGCCTGCAGTGCATTCTGGACCTGTAGTTCAGATTGTTGCATGCTTTTATCAGGCAGCAACTATTAATAATAATCAGAAATCATCTTGGAGGTTGCATTTGGCCCCAGGCTGCCAGTTCGACACCTCTGTTTAAGGCAAGACAAACGACTATTTTTGCAACACCACTGTTTTTTTCTGACAAGTGAGAAGACATAAACAACATTTTTAAAAATCAGCTTTGTGTACTCGCTCTTTAATTCATACCAGTTGAATTGTATTTAGTCAAAATATAAATGTGCATGTTTACAAAGCCCTGAGTGTCCAGGCATGTGGACAAATATAGAAAAGGCTGTCATATGCATCCGCCATCTTCTAGTGAGATGATTTTATCCAGTAAACTCAGCTTTGGTTGGCTTTAAACCCGCCTCACCATAGCATGCTGCTTTACCGTAAACTTTGAACATGTTTTATTGTGTGCTGAGACAGTAAAAGTCCATCCTAATTAGTTCATTTTCATTGACGAGCTCTGCAAGGCTAAATGCATCGCTTATTGAATGATGTGTAAAGAAATGATTAAACCAGGACATTTCCAGTGATGGACTTGTGTTAAAACATGTTCGTGTTGCAGGTATGATCATGTACAACGGGCAGAAGAGGACCACAGGAGCCGACTTTGTCTCTCTTGGTCTCGTGGGAGGTCGACTGGAATTCAGGTCAGCATTTTACGTCTAATACTTAATCTAGAACTTGACTTGACAATGAAGTGTTGGTTTATTTGACCTTTGGATAAGCGGCCAAGTCTTACACCAACACATAGAGTAAAAAAAGTGGCTGTGGACTCTAAATTACAAGATAATTCTCCTTTTAATATTGTCTTTCAGGTTCGACGTAGGCTCTGGCATGGCAACTATTCGTGACCCAAATCCAATCAAACTGGGCGAGTTTCACACAGTGGAGTTTTCTCGTAACTTGACTCTGGGCTACATCAGTGTGGACGGAGGCGAGCCCATCAACGGAACCTCACAGGTAAGTCACCACTGAATCACTAAATATTCAAGATAGTCTAGTTAAGTGACACTGGTAGAGTTTTGCTTTTTTAATAACATTTGGTTTGGAAGTATCAGCAAGACTAGACAATGCAAGACCTCCGCAGCAGTTTTTGCAACTTTTGAAGTAATGAGGTCTGTTGTTCCACATCTCGCATATACGCCACGCGGTTTCGCCATTCCAACGCCAAACGCCTGCGACAAAATTGCATATTTTCTGCGTCCAAGTCCGACCAGATCAAGCTCCATAGACCAGAGCACACCAAACAGGAAACAGATTAAAAGGCAAATTAAAAACACTTATCACTGACTTTGCTTTGCCAGTTGGCCACTGAAACACTGTTGGGAACACTTTTTATCAGACTCGTTCATGTAATGCTTATGCCCTGGTGGGGCAGAGAAAACAAATGTTTTCTGCACTTTTGCTGCAGAATAAAGAGCAATTTTGGCTTTATTGAGAACTTTTATTTCATGAACTTGTGCTCTCCGCGCATGCTCTTCTCTTCGTGCTCCTTGGGGCTTTGCTGCCCAGCAGAGCAAAATGTATCCTGGAAATCGGAGGTTTTCTGTGGTGCAGTAAACTGGCTCACGCCAGATGGATATGTGTTAAACTCCTATCTGAGTTCTCATTATATCCATCTGGGACTTCACTCGCTGAAAGCGTTCGAGAAAAGGTGTGCGTTTAGTTAAAGATTTCGAGCTGATTGGGCGTGGGGCCTACATTACAAGTACGCGTCACACATACTGCTCTTCTTTCAAAATGAAATTACTCCGTATTTCTGCTAAAACCGCATCAAAAGCAGACAACACATCCATGAGAGCCGCCATCTTTGTTAAGCTTAAATGAGACTCGGCGGCGCTGGGTGCTAACAGCCGTCTTAACGCCGCCGAAACACCACTGGTTCGGACTCCCAACCAATCGGCAGCTGGAAGGCTAGATGTTTATCAAATATTGCGAGACAAACCATCTGGCTGCCAGGTTATGGTGCAGTGCAGTGGATATGCAAGGTGTGGAATTAGCCTGTGACATTGATATTTGAAGCAAAAATGTTTTTTATTAATATTGAACATATTTCTAGTTTGACTGAGTAACTTTGGTTGCAAAATTGTTTTTAGATTCAGACACTAATCTTTGTTAGCATCAACATACCCCTGGTGTCTTTAGCCATAAACACTGGGTACCTGAGTTTGTTTTATCTGTAACTATGAAATAAACCAGAGCCTTCTTAAGGGTAAAAAAAATGGCAATTGACAATTGTATGAGCTAGTTCTTATTGGCAACTAAAAACTACATTTGAAAATATTTTTTTCGTTTTAGGGTAAATTCCAAGGTTTGGATCTGAATGAGGAGCTTTATTTGGGTGGTTACCCCAACTACACCCTGCTCACCAAGACCGCCGGCATCAAGACTGGCTTTGTTGGTAAGAGTCCTACATTTACATATTTAGATCAACAGTACTGTCCACAGTTTGAGTTGAAATAATTGTTGAATTTCTTGTTGCTTGTTAGGCTGCATCCGTCAGCTGATCATCCAGGGAGAAGAAGTCATCTTCAAAGATTTGCACCGGAGTGCCACTGGAGTCACAAACTGTCCCACCTGCAAAGACCATCCATGCCAGGTCAGTTCTGCTGCTCTACAAAACGTGATGTTAAAAAACATTCTTAATATTATCAACACCTTTTCATAGTGTTTTATCATGTAACGAATCTACTGTGACAAAGTAATCTCTGTCCATCAATAAAGTCTGTCTGTATTGACAGAACGGAGGCAGATGTGAGGACTCTGAGGCCAGTCTTTACAAGTGCAGCTGCGCCCGAGGCTTCACCGGCAGCAACTGTCAGCACCACTCGTCCCTGCACTGTCACTCAGGTACATACAGTACAATGGAACATGGATGTAAAATTCTTATTATAATATCATTTAGCTGATCCATACGTTTTAGCAGTAGTATTGAATAATAGGGCTGTATAATTATTTTGGTATCGATTGTTTTAGAATGCAAAACTGATTGAATACAAATTTTTGGCAACGACACAGAGAATGTCTCGGGGATGTAGATTTTAGGTTTGACAAAAGATTGAAAATCAGATTCTCATCAACTCTAGAATTGGTATCAAAACTAAATAATTTGAACAAGCATCCTACTTAAAAATAAAAATAAAAATCACAATAACAGAACAAAATCAGACATTTTCTGATGAGTTTTAAAATAATCCTGAGCCGAATCACAACTAGCTTAAGATCAAAAGATTTATTAAAGAAAGCATTTGTATTTTGTGCTGAAAATGCTACTTTTTTGAGAGAAATTTGACATGAAGAGAGCATTTTTAATTATTATTGTAGTAACATAATGGAGTTCAACAGTGGAATGTCGCCCTGGTTTCGGAAGTAAATTGTCCCATTGTAAAGTGTCATAGACTTTTCAAAAATTCAAATATTAAGAGTTTAAAGTCATGCTAACCAGCTATGTGCTAACTTAGATCCACAGAGTGTTGTTTTCCATCTAAAAAGCACAACTATAACTTAAAATTTGACAAAATGTGTTAATAACTTCGTGTTTAAAAGCTGCAGAAATGGATTTTAAACAAAAATGTAGTTTTTTTATATTCATGACTCACCACAGAGCTGATTATTCGAAATGTTTTCAAACTTTTAACAGATTGTTGAACCAGGCAGTAGGCGGTCACTGTTGAGCTCCATTAGTAGTTTAATCTATTCCTTTATTATATTAAGTTTTTACATCAAAATCACTTCTTTGTGTTAACCTGAGGCTCCTGGGGTGTTTGGAACAAAGACCAGTTAACGATTATTCTATTATTAAATTAGTTGACAATTATTTCCATAATCGATTAGATTAATCAATTAACTTGTTGCACCTGATAATAATAAGTATTTATTCTTATTTATCAGAGGCCTGTGGACCAGATGCAACCTGATCAACCGTGCAAATGGATTGGGTTATGACTGTCGATGTCATTTGGGCAAGTTTGGGGACAAATGCATGGGAGGTAAGTGGAAGTCGCAATAAATCATTATATTGTCCCCATTAGTGGGAAAATCCAAACAACCTTCTGTTATTCATATTGTACATTCACCAAAACAAAATAATCCTTAAATGTGCTTTTCTTTAGTTTCCTCTGCTCTCAGATTGTCCAGTCAAACTATGTGTCAGTTTCAAGGGTAAATGTCATACCTTTAACTGTTCTTGTGTTTAATCAGGAGAGCTGGTGACGACTCCTCTGTTCGATGGGAAGTCTTCGTTCATCTCGTATCCTCCCCTGACAAACATTCACGACGATCTGCGCGTGGAGCTGGAGTTTAAGCCTCAGAGCGCTCACGGCCTCATGTTTTTCTCTGGAGGCAAAAAGATGAAGGTGGAGGACTTTGTTTCGATCTCTATGGTCAACGGACTCGTGGAGTTCAGATACGAACTGGGAACAGGTGAGGCTCACTTTATCAATACCATCAGGCACTGGTTTTACTGTGAGATACTGTGCATTTCAGTGAATATATAGACAGGCAATTCTATGTATTATTATGCAGTGCTGGTGCAGAGTTGAGTCACTGTAACTTATCAAAAACTTTAACATTATTCAAAATAGAAAGGAGCATGGATATATAGCATATCACCATAACTAATTACAAGGGAAAAAAGTCGCTTCAACCATTTTTTAAAATTATATCCAATATCATAATTTAATATTGTGCAGCGTATTAACACCTGAATGTCATTTGTCGTTCCCAGGTCAAGCGGTCCTGCTGAGCCCAGAGCCGGTGTCCCTCGGTCAGTGGCACAGGCTGGTGGCAGAGCGTGTGATGAAGGCCGGGTTCCTCCAGGTGGACCAGGGCCCTGTGGAGAGGCTCTCGTCTCCGGGTAAAGCCCAGGGTCTGAACATCCACACCCCCATGTACCTCGGAGGAGTCCCCAGTCTGGAGATCCTGCCCAAACCTGCCAATGTCAGCCACATGTTTGAGGGATGCATCGGAGAGGTGTGTGTCCCGTGTTTGCTAATATAGATAAACATATTTGTCAAGACAGCTTATGATTGAAGTATGACATTTAAAAGTTCAGAGCTTGTTCAGATGAAGCTTTGAACTGATCAAGCTTAACCAAAAATCACCTCAAGTACTTGATGCTAAAATTTTGAGAACCTGTGTTATTAACTAGTGTGGCAAACAAAATACTTGTATTCCTTTAGCACTGGTTCTCAAACTCATGGGCTAAGTGAAACCCTCGAGATGATTACATGTGACCACCAGGATGATTCTGATTATTACTGATTACTTTTTTTCTTAATTTAGCAAAAAGTTTTACTAAGATACTTACTTTTTCTAGAGCTCTGTTTTAAGGTATTTAACAATACATTTGCCTGATTTATGGATAAAAACTTTGCTCTGCATGTCTTTGTAGGTCCTCATCAACAACAAGACCGTAGATTTGTCTTACAGCTTCACTGAGAGCAACGCCATCAGTAAATGTGTGGACAACAGCCCCTGTGACCGGCGGCCATGTCTGAACGGTGGAGACTGCATGTCCAACGCAGAGTACGAGTACCAGTGCCTCTGCAAAGACGGGTTTGAGGGTAAGTTACTGCTCCAGAGAGGAACTAACAGAAAACCTATCTGGTTTCAGATAGGAATATCATTTCCAGATTCAGTTCACTGTGCAGCCCAACACACCCTGTGCAATATTCATGCTGTCTAATAAGCATCTTGATATGCCACTCCTGAGAGAATGTGAGATGGATTATCTCGGCAAAGGAGAAGAGCTCTCTAACACAGATAGACAGATTGCTATTAAAAAATGAATTAAATGCTTCATAGTGTGTCGCTAATACGCCGAGCGTGCCCCACAGAAATGAATGCATTTTTCAGTAAAGTCAGAAACAATGGTAATTTCAAAACTTTCTTCGTGAAATAAAGAGTGGGTGAAAGCTTGTGAGAAGTAAAGTTCACTGCACCTCAAAACACTCACAAGGTCAGAATTTCTATGTTTTAGTTTATTTGGATGGGTGAGCCAGGTTGCGCAGCAGCAATAGGAACTCTTTACTCTATGTTGGGTTTTTTTAAGTGATGTCAGGCCGGTGATAAGGAGCTGGGAGGGGACAGACCGCATGAATTTGTGGACGCAGAGCAGCCTTGCCCATGCCAAAAATCGCTACTGTTATTATTGTGCAAATGTCATCTCACTAACTAATGCAAATGAAATTTCAAACATTATGAGATATTCTGGATCTGGATGTAAATAAGTTTTATAATATCCAATAAAAGACCCAATCAGAATAACAATGGACCGATCCAGCTGTTTCATGGCTCAGTGCCAATATTCAATCGCACTATCACAAACTTGGTGCATGCCTAACCCTTATTAATACATCTGCAAAATTAGATTCGTCTTTGCAAATTGAGTGACACACTGATAACACTGAGTGATTTGCCTGTATTAAACTTGACCTTTGCCCTGTCAGGTGAGCGTTGTGAGGTGGTGAAGGACGTCTGCCAGAGGGACAGTCAGTGCCTAAACGGAGGCAGCTGTGTGGAGGGGCAGTGTGTGTGCGCCCCAGGACACTCCGGTCCCACCTGCGCCCAACGTAAGTCCTACACATCCACCTCAAAATTACACTCCAGCGGTTTATCAAAGCAGTCGCACCAGAGGCTGAATTGAGTCCACATGGTTCACATTCAGCCGACCCCAGCGCTGCAGTGCATTCTGGGAAAGTTGGTGCTAAGTCTTATTAAAGTGTAAACCCCCCTCATGGCTGTATGCGTCACACAGGCTCCCCCGAGGCCGTCTGGAGTCTGGAAAGTAGCAGCAGTAATGGTACAGTATCAGTGCTAAACTCAGTCTGCACCATGACTAACAGGGGCCCCTCGTGAGCTGCAGGGGCCCCATGTCTTTGGCCTAACATGTGCGCGCATTAAATAAACTGCAAACAATCGTGCACCACTGAGGCTCCACTGAGGCTCCTGGGCCCGGACAAGGTTTGGAGAAAGAGGAACTCTGCATTTATGTACATACAGAATTCATTATAGGACATAAGGGTCCACTTTGTCTTTCTACAGCCAAAAGTACATAAAGTAGGATTCCTCTTGTTTCCAAACTCGGTACAGCTTACTCAAGACATCTTTTGTGTTGGCTATTCCTTTTCTACATAAACAAACATAAAAGGACTGCACAATATAACAACTGTAGACATTACATGACACGTAAAGCAATAATACTGTGTTATTAACTAAGGCTTACATAATATCTGTTCATTAATCTTCAAACAAAGCTTTAAATTGTAGTTTGATGTAGAATTTCATTTTGAAGTAATTCTTTTTTTAGTGTTTGTACATTTATATTTCAGAGTTTTGTTTTTACACATATTGTGCAGTGCTCCAAATCAATACTATTTTATTTTCCTTTTTTTTTTTTTTTTTTTTCCAGAAAAAAAAGTGCAAAGTTGGAAAATCTAATGCTGAGAAAAATATACTAACATTCAATGTTCTTTATTATGTCATAATGTCTGAAGATGTTCTGACTGTGTCTGCATGGAGCAACAGGACTTTGACTCTTTTAAATGCTTAGTTACGTTTGTGAAAAAACTGCTAAAGTACTGTATGTCTGCTCTTTTCATCAGTTTTTAATGTTTATGTGAACGTTGCATTTGTGGTCTGAAAATACTGCATGTGATACAGGCCCACAGAGTCAAAGATAGTTATATGAGACTGGTTTGGGGATTGCAAACACAGTTTTACCACCAGATGGTGCTCTGTCATTAGGAGTGTGGTAACCACAGGTTAAGCTGATAAAATGTGTTTGTCTTTATAGATTTGCCTGCTGCATTATGAAGTCTTCTGTAATGAAATATTTTTTTCATCTTTTGATTAGATTGTGCATTAATTTGGAATCTGCATTGTGAGATTGGATTGAATAATATAGGCCTATTTGGTAGACAATATTATTATATACCTAATAATATCCTTGTATTAGAGTTCTTAAACCAGAAAGTCGCAGGAAACAAAATCAATATTAGAAAAGAGAAAGATGGGCTACCAGCAAAGTCCAAAGTCATTTATTTGTTAACCTAGTGATGTTTCGGGCGTCTAGCCCTTCATCAGACATGAATGAGCAAAGACACACCTGACTCCTATATACAACCATCAACATATGAAGCCATTGGTCATATTTACATAAATAAATACACTTTGCTGAGAATGATGATGCTCTACACGCTAAGTATAGCATAATGATGTTTATTTACAAGTGCATCTTAACTTGTGCAAACTGGAAACATTTTATTTTCACATGAAAAAGTCACACCATGAAATGTGCAAAATAAAACAATAAGGAAATAAAGTATTTTTTCCTATGCATTCTAATTTTTTATCTGTAGATGGCGCTACGGCAACAACAATGTAAAATGTGTTTGCCGTTAATTCTGTCATTTGCACATTCTTAGATTCACCTTATCAGTATGCAGCTCACTTCGACAACAACGGATACATCGCTCTTCCAAAAGCAGTTTTCCCAAGAAGGTAAAGTGTCTCATAACTTGTTTCATTGTTTGTTTCTTTTAGTTTATATTTTAACATAATTCTTTGTCATTTCAGTGCCCCAGATTCTCCTGAGACGATTGAACTCGACATCAACACCAGCTCATCTGAAGGTTTAATCCTGTGGCAAGGCGTGGTAAGTCTACTATTTTTTTTACCTTTTCATTCATATTTGCTGTATCCATCAACACCTTGTAACCGAAATATTAATGTCCCTTGTTTAACTGTTGCTTTTGTTCATTCACTAATTCTGTCGACGCATGTGGGCTGTGAGTTTTGCCCTTTTCTGACACCACTAAAGAAATGCATGTTCCTCTGACTCACCTCCATTTCCCCAGGAGACCTCAGGCTCACGCAATCTGAGAAAAGTGCATGCTAATAAGAAGGTATTCACAATATTGTTGTTGTTTTTTTTTAATATGCATTTGTGTGTGTATACAAGTCATATTCATTCACTCACTTCATTTGTTAACAAAGTTTTAAGCATGAAGGCTTGTCTTGTCACATCCTTGTATTTACCCTTGCATTTTGTTTGTCTAAGCAGCTGGTTCACATTTTAGAGAAAAGACTTAAAATAGAAATCTCTGGCTTATATTTTACTGTCTAAACTGGTCTGAGACAAATGACATTTTCTCCTGTAAGAGCTCAAAATAAAGTTAAAATGGGGAAAAGAGACTATATGTGAGAAAAAATTAACACAACAACTCTGCAGAACAATGGGTTTGTAACTGACGTGTAATAGCAAAAAAAAAATCTGGTAAACAGTGGCAGAAAAGCAGATAAACAGAAAGACTTTAGCCTCTCTCAGATTTATCCAGACTTTGAACACACACAGTTGAAGTAATTACCTTTTTCTTCCTAAAAAGATGTTTTAAAATGTCATAAATCTCCAGCTGCTGTTAGTAAACAAGTTATGACGCACTACACTGTCATTAACAATTATTTTCAGTTGCCACGACAAAGAAATAATTGTTAGTTTGCATTTCCCACATAAAAATTTATTTGTGTTAAACAAAAACTCCAGAGATGAAAATTAGTCCATAAAAAGGAAAAAGTAGATTTTCTCTATTGTTGTCTACAAGTTTGCCTCAGTCAGAATGTTTAGGAGGATTTTTCAAATAAAAGAGTCAGTGCAGACCTCTTTTGAGAGTGACCCTCTGATAAAAGCAATCAACACTTGGAACTAACGATCCCAGACAGCCCAGTCTCCGAGAAAATGTAGATATACAACGAATGTCAAAATTTTACAATAAGTATGTTTTCATGCCGTTGTTATGTAAATATGTACAAAATGACAAAATGTAAAATAACCATGAATTTTGGTTGAAGCCATGTGGCGACATTTTCTATTGGTTTACTGATAAATCTTAACCTACCCCAAGTCCCAGCCCTATGCTTACCCTTTTATAACTTGATGCTAAATTTCCCATTAAACCAAAGAAGAGAGATGTGACTATAAAACTAAATGCACTATAAAAACTGTTTTTAAACTTCTGCGTAACATAGAGCGACGAGTGAACTTATGATTCTGGGCTGGATACTAAAAGTGTGATTGACAGGACCACGGAGAACACGGCAAAGGCAAAGACTTCATCAGCCTGGGATTACACAACGGCCATCTTGTTTTCAGGTAAAGTCAGAGCAGTTTCAGTTGCATTATTAACACATACACCACCACTGCACATCTTTTATTGCAGTTATCAGCTGGGCAGTGGAGAGGCACAGCTCCGGTCCCGGAGGCCCATCAATGATGGACAGTGGCACAAAATCACTGCTGTCAGGTAAGATCATGCAAATCAGACTGAAGCCCTAATTTACCAACTTAGAACTTCATCAGACCACCATCACAACATTTTTGTTTTGAAGACTTGGTCCATCTCACATAAATATAAGGTTTTTAACTGCACAATTGCTACTAGTGTAATTAGTGTAGTTGTCAAGACGGCGCTAATCAAAAACCAAGACTCGCTCGAGACCACGAGATCCCAAGATCGAGATCAATTTTCTTGGACTTTATTCTTGGACAACAAACATTGTCCAAAATAAGCCATGGACAGAATTCAACAATATTCAAAAATAAAAAAATATTTAATTAACAAATTGGAAGTGTTTATAAATAACAAATGATTATGCATTATGACTATGTCAATCTTAAAAAATTTATCCCAATCTTAAATGACTCTTATAACTCTTTGGATATTTGACATATTGACGCCAAATAAAGACTAGCTAACAGTTATGAGATGCACAACATGTTTTGCTTTCCAAACTGTTGCCAGAGTCTTTGATTTCGTAATAGAGGACATTTCGGCATTGTTTTGTTCCAGCCCTGCTGCTCGTTCGCTGTTTGATATGTGTGTGTGCGTATGGTGGCGATTGAAATGTGATTGAAAAAGGAAGGGGTTGGCGATATTATCAAATCACAAAGGCGTCTTTTGCATGTCGATATAAAAGAACAGAGCCGAGGCAGTCAGACTATAACATTCAGTTAGTGACCAGGCCAAATCCCGGAGCGTTCGAGACCAAAACAAGTCCAAGACCTTCAAAGACAGTCCTACTACAACACTACTTGTCATGAACAGAAACTTTATAGATGCAATGAAAATGCCTTATAAGACATTTACAGATGTTTGTCTCAATGCCTTTGTTGTTGTTGCAGGACGGGGAAGGAAGGTTACATCCAGATCGACGAAGAGCCAGCACTTCATGGACAATCCAAAGGCAAAAGCCTGATGGTCAACACTAAAGGCAGTATATTCTTAGGTTAGTCTTAGTTCTATTGTTAAATCAGTCTAGTGCTCTTTAAAAATGTTGTTGGAAATACAGTATATGGCACTTCATAGATAATCTTTTGTTGTGGAGACTGCCTGAGTTCAGGAACCCGACTAACTTCACACCTACCCGGCCACACTGCCTTCAGTCCACTCCGGCAGTCACCGGACCGGTCTTGCTACGTGGTGACTCACATAAACTCCGGTTAACTACAGTCCTGCTACAGCCACAGGCTCTGCTGCCGACCTCGCGTGACCCCGAACTCACGGAGGTTCACGCTCAACGTGGGAGAATACGCGATCGCTGAGCACATTTTTTCTCTCTCTCTCTCTTTCACTGAGCACATGTGTAAACAAAGAACACATGCACCGAGTTTGGGCTTGTTTCACGTCAGTTCATTTTCTGTTGGATTTTTCGCCGCACATTGGGTAAGTACGGGAGGTTTATTTACATTCTATGTGTTACATAATCGTGTAAATGTCGTATTTTGTATTATTAGTGGTAACGTAATGATTTTATTTTGAAAACTACCGGATTCACTTCACCAGCGCTCGCTTGTTTCCTGTTTATCGTGTCTTGTTTTCACAACTTCACCAAAAAGGGCTCCGGTGCGCTCCGGCATCCGGCCAAAATTTGAAACAAACGAAACGGATTCGAAACGCCGGATTGGCCGTACCGGAGACACTGGACTGGACTGTACGCCGTGTGAGCCACTCTCGGAATTTTCAAGTTAAGTAAAGACTCCGGTGACTGCACCGCGTGGACTGGAGGGTTACTAGCACATTCAGCACCAAGTAACACCACCGTATAATGCACAGCTCCGAGTTGTTTAATCCTTACATATTTGATTGAATTTTGTGTTGAAAAGACTGTCAATGGAAAACAAATTAGGTGTACTCTCATTAACCATGGTAATACAAGACAATTTAATTATCATCTTTACTCAATTAAACTCAGCACACTTTAACATTGTACATTTTAGCCGTCAAGGAAAAAAAATTGACCAAAAATTCTATAAATTTGAATATGATCTCACCTTTTCTGTCTTTCATCTCCAGGTGGCGCTCCGGACATGCCTAAACTAACCGGCGGTAAGTTCTCCACCGGGATCAGCGGCTGCGTGAGAACCTGTCCATGCTGAACGCTAAACCCGGACAAAACCCGGCTCAATCCATCGACCTGCAAACCCACGCGGCCCACGGAGTCAACGTACACCCTGCTCCTTATCGTAGGCCTGGAGGAACCCGCGCTACGACTACTTCGACACACTACTACTTGGTGCTTTGCTGCTGCCAAAAAAAAAGAAAAAAATCAAAAATAACAGGATACTTCTTTCCGTGTGCAGCCAAAAAACCAAAAGAAGAGCGAATTTTTTGAGATTTCAGCTACTCTTCCTCAGTGTTGTATTCATGATGAAGGACAATAACACAGGAGACGAGTTTACATACTTCCAGCAGTTTTTAGTTTTAGAGAATAAGATCAAACTTCTAGGGCTTCTGCGTTCGGGTCAGATCCTATGGAGACAAGTTTTTTACAGCACTGAATTTTTATTTATACATATGATTATATAAATAGATATTATATTTGTGGGGAAAACATGCAAACTAACCATAACTTCTTCAGCTTTTTTCACTAGAGTTGATGCTATAGGTTGTAATACATGTGCTCATTCAGGCTTGGTGATAAACTGCAAATGAAAAGAATAGTTAATTACAAAAGTTAAATCACATGAATTCATTGATGGTTTAATCCTGATTTGAGTAGTTAAAAACAATCTTAGTTGTATTATGTCAAATGTTCAGTTTTCAATGTATTTATTTGTTCTAAATATGTGTTCTATGTACTGCAAGTGCATTTTAAATTTACATTTATTTCAATTTCTACATTTTTCTATTTTTTTTTTTTTGCTTGACAACTTAAAGTCCCACCTTGTAACAAAGTTTCAATGTTTCTTTTTGCTATGAACTGGCTTCCATCTCCCAGACTTGACTTTGTTATGGCCTGAAGGAGCCTCCTCTTGCTTGTTTCCATTGAAACGTGGTTCCTTTAGCTATAACATTTTACAGTACTACTCACCTTATTTTGCCTCACCCACTTTCTTGGCATTGCACTTCCTGTTAGCTCAGCTAAGGTCACTAACATGTTTACTTGTCTGTCTCATGTGGTAATCCAAACAGATGTAATGACAGTTAAAATAAACCCAAGACTGAATTCTACAAGTTGTCATTCCCCAAATAGAGTCATCATGCTAGTTGTCAGTTGACTGTAGAAACAGCTAAAAATGTCATCTGTCAGCGATTGCCAAACACAGAGATAAATAAAGTCAGTTCAGGACGTTTAATGGCATTTATTTTTAATAAAGTACGTGAAATCTTACACAAAAGTTTTTACAAAATAGACATTTTAAGAGCAAATGATAATTTTAGCATATTCTATGTTGTTAGTCCTCATAGGTGTTGTCGTAGTTAAACACTAACATGAAATTCTGGGCTTGTGCACATCAAATTTTGTCTCAAATTTGGCACCAACTCTGATTGAGGAAAAACAAGGCTAACCCAGCGAAACAGGAAGTGCGCTGCCAAGAAAAGTGGGCAGGGCAGAATAAGGTGATGCAGTTGCAATATGTCATATTTGGGGCGTGACCTGCTGAGGGGGAAAGTCTTGGAGGAAATATAATGTTAAGGCTGGGGAAGCTAAACTGTGTACTTCCATTAAGATGTTTTCTGACCATTTAAGAGTGTTTTTAGCACAAATAATTCAAGTCGAGTCACACTCGCATGTAAATGGAAGTTGTTGATGTGGTGTCATGTCAGAAAAGTAAACAGAAAGTTACAGAAAGACGCTAAAACAGCATCAAGTTAGCATTTAGATTAGCTCGCAGCCACTATAGTTGAATATATTTACATATTTTTACCATTGATCACTTTATTCATCCTGTGTCTTTGAATCTATATTTGACACACAATATATTTACCTTAAGTCCAATTTGCAGTTGTAGTAGTTGAGTTCTGATTCACTCTCAATGTTAACTTTCCCCCACAGAGGTTCGTTTGTTGTTTGAGAAGCCAAAAAAGTCAATTATTATTGCATAATATTAATATAATTAAATACTCAAATAAGATAAATATTGTGAATTCATGTTATTTTAACCTGTAGATTGCAGTTGGGGCCTAGTCGTATGACTTGAACACGCTTAGGTCTTTGTGTCTTCACTTCTGGTGTGAGCACGCTTCACTGTTCACGAGGAGCACGACTGGTCACAGCTTCAGTGCATTTGTATCATCATTTTTTCATCTTTGTTTTATTTGTTTATTATGGTGCTATAACCTGTTTTTTAATGGTAGAATGTTTGCTATTGCCTTGACATGAAGCATTGCTTACTGAATAAATGTTATATTGATAATTGTTTTATTAGGACAATGTGCAATTACCTTAAGCACAATGGCAGAGATGCTTGTACCATATTCTAGCTTTTACAACTATCTTCCATCTGTAGTTCTGGAGAGGGGAGGCGCTACTGGACATGTTTTTAGTGGTAGGGGAAACCAGAGCACCGGACACAGGGAGAACATGTAAACTCCACATAGGAAGGCCCATGACCACTGTTTGAATGATCTCCAAACAACATGAAGTTAGAGGCGTTACAAGTCAGATTTGTGTATTGGCAAGCCCACTCACAGATAGAATTTAAGATTTTCGATAGATTTTTAGAATTAAAATAGCATTAAAAGGAAGAAAAATATTCGGTCCAGTTTTGAATTGGCTTGGTCTGGTCTAGTGCAGATGAGTTTTTCTTCCTTGTCCATGCTTCTGCGCTCTTATGTTATGTTTTATCATCATTTATCACAATTGAGTGCTAATAACAACAGAGGAGCACCGTAAAGACCTTACAGTGCATCGAGCTCTCCTGCTTTTTCATACTGTAATTCCTTATTCTTAAACCAGAGTGCAAAGAGCCACCTAGCAACTATGTTTTACACTGGGTCAAAACTCCTCTAATGCTGAAAAGTTAAACAAAAATATATGTAAGGACTTTTTTTTTATGATGAATGAATGTTTAAATGATCAGAAAATGGTTCTTTTGTGTCAATTGCGTTTTCACTTCCTGTATATCTCAACAAATATAAAAAATAATTATTGTCGACGTCTCCATGGCAACGAGCTGTGCCCAGTGCTTCCTCTCATATAAAAGCGTGCTCTGCTAAAAGGCACAATCACTTCTGGTTATTTTATTTTCCTGTATCAAATCTTAACTTGTGTTTTTAAAATTGAGCACTAAACTTTCACTTAGGGTTGCTGCATTTATTTATTTCATGATGTTTTCTTTCTTTTTTTTTTTGTTTAAAGTGCTTGATTTAGAGAAAACATACCTGCTTTTTTCTTTTTTTTTTTTGGTTTTGGTTACTAAGTATTGCCTCACGTTGTTCCCTTCCTAAAAGTTAAACTATCTTTTCCCATTGATAAATCCAAGTCATCAACACTGCTTTGAAACTGGTCTTATTCACTATTTTAAACCAAGTCTTAGCTCTAAATGTCTTTTCATGTGGAAGGACGCCATCTTGGAACTGTAAATATAAAGAAGACTAGAGCAAAAGTGAGATATGTTTGCTTTTAATAATGTAATTGCTCTACATATAATTGTTTGGGAAAGTGCCACTGATACGAGCTTGATTACTGTGTGTCAACTCAAGGGGGCGCTGTGATGGTCGAAATCTTCCCTTCTGAGAAATACATGTAACATAATCCACTGATCAAGGATGACACGACTGTAAAAATGTTCCCCGCTTTTGGTGTTTCTTAAAATAAAATCAAAATTCATGTGCTATTTGTAATTCTCTGTTTGTAGTTATGTGGACTTGACTTGATGAAATGGACTAAGTATTGGGACTTGAAGATCACTGACTTGAGACTTGACTTGGACTTGTCTCTCTTTGACTTGAGACTTGACTTGGACTTGTCTCTCTTTGACTTGGAACTTGACTTGGACTTGTCTCTCTTTGAGCTTAAGAAAAAGAGGTTGAGGTACTTGGTTTGCAATTCGTTTGGCTACATTTTTAAGCCTTCTGTTTTGATGAGCTAAATGCAGTGAGTTGTACTTTGATTATCCGGTGCAGGACTCCATGACCATTACTTTTTGTTAGGGGTGTCGATTAGTGCATTAATTGAGATTATTAATTACAGACATATTAATCAATTCATTTTTTAATCGCATTAATCTATTTTGAAATCTTTAACTTCATTGTTTCCATCTGCGAGTTACAAAGTGGACATGAGGGTTGTTCAACTTGACAACTTAGCAACAAAAGACTTCATTTTTTGCAATATATTAATATTTCCCATCTGCAACAAGAATGTAATTAATGAAATTGGACAAAAGTTGGGTGTTTTCTCAGCATTTTTAGGTGAGATTAAAATAGATTCTTCTTTTCCTTTCGGCTTTTCCCTTCAGGGTCGCCACAGTGAATCAAACTTCTCCATCTAACTCCGATCTTCATGTCCTCTTTCACCACATCCATGAACCTCCTCCTTGGTCTTCCTCTAGGTCTCCTGCCTGGCAGCTCAAAACTAGCATTCTTTTACCCATATATTCACTATTTCTTCTCTGAACATGTCCAAACCATCTCAGTCTGGCCTCTCTGTCTTTATCTCCAAAACCTCTAACATGTGCTGTCCCTCATTCCTGATTCTGTCTATCCTTAATTAAAATGACAGATCATAAGACTCAGAGAAATTTTTTATTTTCTCACAATTAGAATTCCGGCGTGTGTTTTGCTCAGAATTGTGCTTTGATTGATTAATTCCTGTCTGAGTAATCTTGTATTGTTTTGTTTCTAAAGTATGCATCCAGATCTACTGTCCAAAAAAGACAAAACGGAGACGCTTGTTTTTTGTTTTTAATAAAAATAATAATGACAATAAAGTATACAAAACACACAAAAGAAAAGTAAATAAAATACTGTACAGGACAACTACAGAAAACAACAACTTAAAAATTAAAACATATAACAAAATTAAATTAATTCACCAAAAAAGGTAACGCCAGGGGTCATTTTTTTAAATCATAGGGTTGGGCAATATGTGTCTTTTTTATTTATGTATTTGTTTGTTTGTTTTTTAATTGTTTTCAATTTTTGCCCTTACTTAATTTTTTTTAATATACATACATATATGTATTCGTATTGAACTTTTTTTTTTAATCTTTTTTCTTTCTTTCTTTCTTCTTCTTCTTCTTCCTTTTTTTTTTTTTTTTTTTTTTTTTTTTTTGTTCTCTATCGTTTTCCTTTTCCAACACTAAATATATGAAGTTTACACATATGACTTCTTTAAGAAAATATCAACAACAATAGGTCTTTGGTATGACAGTTCTACATGCTATACAAAGTAATTAGTTTACATATTTTGACTGCTACAAAACCGAGGCCTAAAATTAGTGTAAAACAACGTAAGTCTCCGCACCGGCCTCAGCCAATAGGAACACACTAACGTTTCTGAACAGCCAATCAGAGAGAGGGAGAAGCCGTGGCTCTTCCGGTTCTGTGCAGTGCGCTCCTGTGGCTGTGTTTAGCCCACAGCTAACCCTAAAAAGCTTTATAAATGTCTAATGACCGGGAACTTTAATGATGGAGCGACTGAGTACAGCGGCTGCCAGTCCTACCGACCTGCCCCCCGGTCTGAAGAGCCTGAACCAGAGTCTGGACCAGAGTGTGAAGGAGGAAATCTCAGAGACTTGTCAGATTAAAGAGGAGTCAGAGGAACAGAGCATCAAACAGGAGCCAGAACAACTACCAGTGTAAGATCTGACATTTAAAAACATCGATCTTCTGTTTTAATGATTGATGTAATTACTGTTATAGAAAATACTTTGATAATGTATTGAGCTGCAGAATAATGTCGCCCTATTTGTTAACTAGATCTGCTTTGTATTAAACTTGTAGTGTGACAACGTGACGAAAGAAGGATAGAGTCTAAAGTAAACACACACAATACTGATATTATAAAGAAGTACAACTAAAGTGATGCATGTTAATCAAAAGCTAAACTTAAAAGGTAGGTCTTAACCCTGATCTCAAAAATCCAATAATTCCACACATAGTAAGTTCACCAGTTAATCGTAACTAATCGATTATTGAATTAATTGTAATTTAGTAATCGAATAATCCTTAGTCATTATAGGTTCCCAAACATGTATCAACTGAAAAAAATAAATTGTATGACTCCAATTGAGCAGCAAAGACTTAGAAAATGTGTAAATGTGCTGCTTTTAGAAAAACAAAGCAAAAAGCACATCCTAAATATGTCAGTGTTACTAGTAAACACAAATTTGATTTTGATTTGAGTAAATGTGACTAAACTCAAGTGAGTCTGAAAATTGTACTAATGAAATTTGCTAATAAAACTAAATACTTATGTGATTATAATTTCCATGATAGTTTAGAAGGCAAATCTTTTTTAAGGTGGTAAAAATCTCACTGTCTAATTTACTTTTAGGCTTTGTCTGGATCAAAGTATTGTAAAAATCTTGTAGTCACGTGACTTTTGCATTATAAACAACTACTGTAATTTCTGCCCTATTGAGCGCACCTGAATATAAGCCGCACCCACTAGATTTAAGTAAGAAAAATGATAAAGTACATACGTATATAGGCCGCACTTGTTAATAGTAAGTCTATGAAAATCTATATTTTTGCTGCAATGCCTTATAAGCCGCAGTATTCAAAGCTCCTGAAAAAAGTAGCGGCTTATAATCCAGAAATTACGGTAATCGTTTAATCGAAAGAATAATCACCCAACTAATCAATTACCAAAGTGATCGTTAGTTGCTTGCAGCTCTAATTTGGGGCTTGCATTATTATATTTAGTTACCAACATTGGTCTTTTAAACTTTTCCAGCTGTGTCCCAGAGTTCACTGCTGTATGTGTGAAGACAGAAGAAGAAGAGTCCTCACCGCTTTATTCAACTACGCTCAAAGAAGAACTACCACCACCACCTCAGAAAGACGACATCAGCACGGAACCACACTACGAGACTGAGGGAGACACGGAGCACTCTTCCGACGCCGACAACGACAAAGATGAGCACTCTTCTGACGACTGGAAAGCTCCGTTAAACTGTTCAGACGACGGAGGCGACAACAAAAACAAGCCTGCACCAGAGACGAGCGCAGCTGTAAACTCTGCAGACAAGTCTAAAGCGGTCAAAGAAGTCAAAATACAGCAGTGCCCTATTTGTAAGAAGTTTTTAAAGGGGCATAAAGCAAGGTTACGAAGGCACATTCGAATTCACACAGGCGAGAAACCTTTCAGCTGTACGACTTGCGACAAATCATTTCCCAATACGTCTTATTTGCGTAAACACATGAGATTGCACACAGGCGAGGGATCTTACTGCTGTCCTGTTTGCAAGAAAAAATGTACTCAAAAGCTGACTTGAACCGCCATATGAGAGTTCACACAGGAGAGAAGCCATTCAGCTGCTCAGTATGTAGTAAAACATTTGCACACGAGTCTAGTCTACGCATTCACACAAGCACGCATACAGGGGAGAAACCTTACAGCTGTCCAACGTGTGACAAAACATTTCCCGCTCATTCTAATCTCCAAAGACACATAAGAACTCACACGGGAGAAAAACCTTACAGCTGTCCCTTCTGTAAGAAAGAATTCGCCCAACAAACTGGACTGAATAGTCATGTGAAAGTGCACACGGGAGAAAAAACCTACAGCTGTTCAGTGTGCGGAAAAACATTTGCTCACGAGGCTAGTCTGAAAGTTCACACGACGACACACACCGGGGAAAGACCTTACAGTTGTTCTACGTGTGAGAAGACTTTTTCTAACTCGGCTAATCTGCGGAGACATGTTCGAACGCACACGGGGGAGAAACCTTACAGCTGTTTCATCTGTAAGAAAGGATTTATCCAGCACACTGACCTGAATCGTCATGTGAAGGTGCACACGAGGTGAAAAGACATTCATCTGTTCAATTAAGCATTTCAATCTCCACTACAAAGACAGAAAACGTATAAAGAAGAGGGACCTTACAGCTGTTCTATCTGTGAAAATTAATTTGCCTACATATCAGACTGAATTTTTATTTAACACACTTGAATTTCAACAATTATTAACTATTATTATTTATTAGCTTTTTAAAAATATAATTTTAAGTCAAGAATTTAGCTGTGATGATGATGATGATGATGATGATGATGATGATGATGATGATGATGATGATGATGATGATGATGATGATGATGATGATGATGATGATGATGATGATTTATGTCTAAAATGACCACTAAAGAAAGACAAGGACTTGTTTTGTTTTATTGCACATTTTAAAACTATGACAAGTTCAACTACTTTTTAACTTTTTTATTCCATTTGAGCCATTTTTTGGAATTAACATTTACTTCCTGTTGACATCATGCTAGGGAGTTGCCTAGTAACCATGTTATAAATTGGACTAAAGCTCCTCTAATGTAACAGGCTTGTCATTCTCTAATCGGAGCCACTTGCCGAAATTGAGTCGATCATGCTAGTTGTTACCTTGACTGTATTTTCATTACTTAAACTGCCAGAAATGTGTATGGCTTAAAATGTCATCTTACAAGTTGTAGATAAAAAAAGTTAGGGTTAGGGTTAGGGTGACCACTCCGGTGACCTCAAAGTTTCTCTGCTCTGAGTTTACTTAAGTTTATTAACAGCTTATTAACAGTTGAATATTTTGTTTTCATATTTAAATTAAAATAAGCACATTTAAAAAGTACATGATAAATATAGCATATTCTATGTTGTTTGTCCTCATAGGTGTTGCCGTTGTCAAACACAAACGTTTATGCTCTTGCGCTGAAGCTTCTGGGCATACGCACATCAACTTTTGACTCAAATTCGGCCCTGACTCCGATTGGGGAATGAAGAGGCTTCTTTGGATTATCTGTCGACGTACCTTTTCGCTCTACTGCTCCATCTAAAGATACGCTGTCTATGTAGTTGGCTGGGGAAACTTCTTTGACTAAAACGTGGTGAGAGCAGCTGTTTTGAATCAGGTCTGAACAGGTCTGACAGACGTCTGTCTCCTGAAGCTTGAGACAGTGTTTTTCCCATTGTTTTTCACTCACCTGAATGTATTGTTTATGGACCACTGGGTCGAATTTCATTAAAAAATGTTGAATTAGCAACTTTTGTTTTCGCAGAGAGTTAGCTGACAACAGAGCTGGTTCGACTTGTTGCTACAGCTTGTGTCAATCAGCAGCAGCTCTTTGTGCATTCAGAGTGCACGCACATCTCCCATGTGGAGAAACCAATAATCCCTCTATACAGCTCGCTGGAAGGCTGGAGGCAGTTTTTCCTATTACATTTTACTTTACCATGAATATATTGACTATTGACTACAAATGTAAACTGCATTTAAACAATCTTTATTTTACCTTCTCTCAACTATATTCTAATTTAATGTCTATGACTCCAACTAACCTGTTGTGATGTTAACTTGTATTTTTCAACTCAAGCATTTGACCAAGCATTCCAAGTTGTTGGTTTTTTTTTTGTTTGTTTTTTTCCAAAAGTTTTATGTTTTCTGTAGCAAACCCTTATCTTTTTTTTTTTTTTTTTTTTTTTTTTGACTTAACTTTTGGTCACTCAGGAGGTCCTTGGATCTATTTGTCCAGAGCAGAAGACAGGAGTCACTGAAGGACAGAGAGAGAAAGAGAAAAAAAACACCACTTGGGGGCGTCACTTCCGCTGGAATATTCTGGTGCTTTATCCTCGCGCGCCCTATAAGAACGCGCACGCGGACAGCATCAACAGGTGAACGCCAGCGCGAGGACACGAGCATCACCACGGCACTACTTTTACATCAACTTATCTTCAAAAACATACTTTGCAGACAATTACATCTGGATTCTGCGCACGTGTTGCTTTTGACGCTTCCACAATATCAACGTCAACTGTTTTAACTTACTCTGACGGACTTTTTGCAGGTAAGTGGAGACTTTTGAAGATGTAAAGAGTAAATGTGCACAGTGGAGATGGTTTATTTAGCGCGGATGGATACAGAGCGCGTGAGATACAGTGATGCTGAAGAGAAGTGAGAGTAAATAAGTAATAGAGCATGTTATTACATTACTGTAGGTCAGGGCTCGATTAATCAATAATAATTGATTGTTGGAATAATCGCCAACTAATTTAGTAATCGAATAATCGTTAGCTGGTCTTTCTTTAGGTTCCAAACATGCCACGAGCTGTGGAAAAGCTTCAAATTGAATAGAAATTACATAAAAGTTGTGTTAATTTAGTTTAGTTTTTTTTTTATTTTATTTTTTTATGTAAAACTAGCTTACCTGAACCTAGTGTTGTCAATTTTAAGAAATAGTCTCGATTCTTGATACTAATTATGATACTAATTGTGATTCTAAATTGGGAAACGTGTTTTCCACAGAAATGTCTACGATAAATGCAGCTTTTTGTGGAAAAAAATGTAACCCATTATATATTACTTGTTACATGGAGAAAAACGTAATACATTTGTATTACAATATAATAATAATAATAATAATATATAATAATATAATAACAATATATTTGAGCTCATCACACATTTGTTAGGACAACAATACTAATCCTGTTACATTTACACTTGATTACTGGTTAATTTATGAAAATGTGACACCACAACACATTGTCCTCATAACATTTGATTCACATTTAAGCCACAGACAGTATTTAAGTGTGTTTTGGTCCTGAAGTGTTCATTTCAGAAGAATACAAAAGCAATTAACTTGAGTTACTCAGATTGTAAATTGGTAATATATTATCAACATTTTTATAGGTATAAGTTACACTACTTAGTTACTGAAAAGTGGAATATATTAAAGTAAATAGATACTTTTGTAATGAGTTACTCCCAACACTGCCTCTGAGAACTGTCTGAACTGAATAATAAAGAATTTTGGTTCCAGTCAGAAGTCGAACGCTGCGCTCTGATTGGCTGTGCCCGGGTGGTTCTCCAGTTCCAGTTGTGTAATAAAAACCCGTTTATTGACCATCATTGCAACCAAAATGAATACACGTCGACATTAAACATGTGTTGAAGGATCATGTTTGCAGTGTGAAAACCAGCTACCCCATCTTTAATGCTCTTTTAACACCAAATTTCTATCAAATAGACTGAGATTTTCAACAAAATACAAACACTTTATTTATTAAATGTTTTGGCTTTGATAAAGCGCTGCATTATTCCAAAACTCCTCAGAAAATATACAATTTGGTTCTGTTCATGTAATTTTTTTAAGTATCGGTGCGTATCAAATGAGTATCTAGTTTCAATACCAGTTTTAGTATTGATTATTATCTGTTTTACAATACTTTTGAAACCCAAAAGTCTACATCTCCAGGACGTTCTCAAGCAACATTACTTCAAATCAGATTTGGCAAAAATCAAAATAGTTGTTATTTGCAGCTCTTCCCACAACCCGCCCTCTAAAATTAGAAACTACATCTCTTCTTCTTTATTTTTCAACTTCAATTCCAAATCAAGTCCCAGGCTGTGACAGGTCTTAGTCCATTTTTTAAGTAATTATGTGCATAATGAATCAAATATTCAAAGATAATTTTCTTGGCATTTCTACATTTTTGTAAATATTCCTAATAGAAAATCTAAACATCTGAATTGTTTGTGATTGTTCAGGTGTTTTCAGAGACGACATGATCCTGCTGACTCCCTCCTCCGGTAAGACTCTCTATTATACTTCAGATTACTCTAGTGCTCTAGGTTATCTGTTTATTATGTGGAGTAAGGGTCAGAAGAAAATAATTCATATATACAATGCAATAATAAGCACACATTAGTTCATTAATGTGATAAGGAAAATCTAAAATTGTAACTATGTGTATGTTACACAGCCTGTATACTTTCTATGCTTGTTGATAGTGACCTACATCAGATTTTAATACATTTTAATATATGTCTCTAGTATACCAGGTTTCAACATTAAAGAGTTCTCTATTGCTCATATTAACATCTGCAGTCTCAGAAACAAAGTCCATGAGATTGAATCACTGCTTAGAATAAATCATCTTACTGTACTTGCTCTTTCTGAGACGCACCTTGATACTTTTGATAACAATGCGATTCATATTGATGATTATACAATACATAGGAAAGACAGAAATGCTTTTGACGGAGGTGTTGCTTTGTAGATAAAAAACAATGTAAGTATTAAATTAGGCCCATGTAAGGGTTCAATTGCAGCCATCTCATGGAAAATCCTTCTTCATAGGATGCATTTAACTGTGTTTGAAATCGTCAGTCAGATCTGCTGTTACTGCACTTTAACTTTGTTTTACTGGAGATTTTGACTCAACTCACAGATACTGCAAAATGTTTTATGTCTCATTTAAAAATAAAAAATATATATATACTTGGTAAAAAAAATCTCAATATGTTTGTTTTCTCAGAGAACCTCATTTACTGATTTTAAAATACCTATTTTGAGCTGAAAAGTCAAATGTATTGTACTGGTTGTTAATTGCTAAGTAAGAATTATCACAAACACACAAACCTTATGTAGCTCTGACAAACAGGAGGGACAGCATTGGAACTTTACAGTGATTTTTCTCGGTTTAGCTGACCTTTTTCCAATGTAAGGCAGATTATTCATGGCGTTGTAATGACACACTCTTTGAGGACTGCAGTGTCTTGTTCTACGTCAAATAATAGATATTTTTTTGTCCACTAAAATCCAGGAAGTGTTTTGTTTATATTGTTAGCATCTGTAAAAGCCATTAGCAGTTGGACTTCTGTTGGCAGTAGTGAAAATCCCTATAATGAGCCATGACATGCAGTAGTTACAGCTATGTCTTTAATGTGATTCTTGTTTGCAGAGTCTAGAACAAACTTCTGATCCTAAAACAGAAAAACAACCCAAGTCCAAAAGACCTATATGCAAATGTAAAATGTCCTTGTTTTCTTAGTTTAACGTCATAAACTTGAGGTTCTAATTTCTTAAATCAAGACACAGTTGTAAAAGTCATGTGCACTTTTATGCAACAAGAAAACAGGAAGTGTGCTTGAATCATGATCAAAATAAAGGTATCTGGCTCCATGTATAGTATAATAATAATGTTTGGTCGTATCACCCAGTCAGATGTGCTTTACTAAGTTTTATTGTCAGTGTGGAGTCATGCTGAATGTTTTCAACCCAAAAGTGTGCTGATTCTTGAAAAAGGTTAAAAACACAGCTCTATTGTAACCAGGTAACTAAGCAGAGCTGTTGCATAAGAGTTCCCATCATGCTTTGCACTAATTGGGCAACAGTCCAGAAGCAGAGACCTGCTTTTATCTGGCATTGTGGTGCATCTGGCTTTACCCCTCGCTTGTCATTTAGGGCTATTTTTGGCAGATTGTTTGACTCTGAAGCAAACTAACTAAACTTCTTACTGCAACATCAGTACATGAATACACAAACCTGCTCACAACCACATTTTAAACAGAAGTGAAATCACAACACACGACCATGCTCAATGAAATGTACATTTTTAATATTATTGTTGCTGTTTGAAGACAAATGTATTTGTATAGCACATTTCACACACAAAGCAATTCAAGGTGCTTTACAAGGCAGGTAAAGAAACATAAAAACCCACAATACAAAACAACATTATTAAAAATATAAATAATCATCAGAAAATGTACTTTAAGCGTGATAAAGAGTGCAGATAAAACCTTTTCAGGCATATGCACAAACACAAATGTTTTGAGCCGAGATTAAAACACTGTCCTAGTGAAGGCCTGTCTTACATCTTCTGGAAGACTGTTCCAGATCTGAGCTGCAGAAAACGCTGACTCTCCATGTTTAGTCCTGACTCTGGTCCACGTTAAGCCCTGACTCTGGTCTGCGTTTAGTCCTGACTCTGGTTCGCGTTTAGTCCTGACTCTGGTCCGCGTTTAGTCCTGACTCTGGTCCGCGTTTAGTCCTGACTCTGGTCCATGTTTAGTCCTGACTCTGGTCCATGTTTAGTCCTGACTCTGGTTCATGTTTAGTCCTGACTCTGGTCCACGTTTAGTCCTGACTCTGGTCCACGTTTAGTCCTGACTCTGGTCCGCGTTTAGTCCTGATTCTGGTCCGCGTTTAGTCCTGACTCTGGTTCATGTTTAGTCCTGACTCTGGTCCCTGTTTAGTCCTGACTCTGGTCTATGTTTAGTCCTGACTCTGGTCCACGTTTAGTCCTGACTCTGGTCCGCGTTTAGTCCTGACTCTGGTCCGCGTTTAGTCCTGACTCTGTTCATGTTTAGTCCTGACTCTGGACCCTGTTTAGTCCTGACTCTGGTTCATGTTTAGTCCTGACTCTGGACCCTGTTTAGTCCTGACTCTGGTCTATGTTTAGTCCTGACTCTGGTCTATGTTTAGTCCTGACTCTGGTCCATGTTTAGTCCTGACTCTGGCACCAGCAGTAGCCGCCCCTGATGGTTCATGCAGCACAACATGTCAGAGATGTACTTGTACTCTGGTCCATGGAGAGACTTAAACACAAGCAGAGCTGTTTTAAAGTCTTTTCTCTGAGCCATTGGAAGCCAGTGCAAAGACCTAAGCACAGGACTAATGTGATGGTACTTCCTGGTTCTGGTCAGGACTGGAGCAGCAGCGTTCTGGATGTACTGCAGCTGTTTTACAGCTCGTTTGGATAGGCCAGTGAGCAGGCGTTACAATAGTCTAACCTACTGGAGACAAATGCATGGATAAGTCTCTTCAAGTCTGGCTTTGACACAATAATTTTGATTTTAGTCATATTTTTAAATGCTGTTGATGCTATTGTGATTTTTCTTTTACCTCATTGTGGCCCACTGTTTTCCCAGGTCTGTTTCAGTGTAAGAACCAGCTGCTCCTGAGCGACCGCACTGGGCTGCATCTCAAAGAGTTCGCCCGGAAGAACGCAGCTAATGTTCTGTCTATGTCCAACATGGTGATGGGCCTGGCCTCCATCCTCAGCAGCCTCAACGGGTCAGTCCAGCTCTGCTTTCACTTCAAGCCCGTTTGACTGACATTCTAATTTTGACTCAGTTTGGGTGATAGTTTTATGGGAATTTACTGAAAATTACATTACTGTAAGTAATTTGAGTTGTGGCCCACCAGTTTGTCAAAGCCTGATCCATCAGCTCTCAGAACCTAAGTACAGTAAGTGAGGGTCTGGTTAATCCTTGGATGGGAGACACTGGAACCTCACTGTGGGACAGAAAGAGTAGAAACTGTTGTTGTGTTCTTAGGCAAGACACTATTCCCACATTGCCTAGTGTGGATCTGGTGTGTGTCTGAGTGTGAGTGGTTGGTGGGGTCAGAGGGGCTGAAACATTTCTGTTTTATCTGTTTTGAAATTTGATGTAAACATAGACAAAACTAAACAGTTAAACACAAAACACACTCACAGGTTTCAAGAAAGCAAATGTTTATAAAATTAAATTTTTACTATTTTAAATTGGTAAATGCCTGATTAAGCTAGTACCGGCTACTAACTGTTAGCTTAAAATGGCAATAAATAAGTGTGTTGTTTTAGGTTTTCTATTGGCAAACTTATACGAGATACTACCCTAAATATCAATATAAATGAATCATATTAACTCTTTGAAGCTTCTTTGTGTGTCTTGAACAGCGCTATATAACTATAATGAAATATTGCATTTATATATATTGATTTTCAACTAGTTTGTCAGGGAACACTAGTGTGTCTTGAGCTATTGCAGGTTTGCCTTGAAACTTATTGTAAATTTGACTAAAAAAATGGCATATGAATTTAGTTTCTGACAATTTAGTGGCATAAACTAGGCCTTTTTAACAACATAATCAGCCAGGTCTATTTCACAAAATAATAAAAGATGTTTTTTTTTTTTTTTTGTTTGTTTTGTTTTTTTATGTATTGCAGCAAAATGTCCTTAAGTGTCTAAATTTCCTTTATATTGTTGAACAGATTCTAAACCTCAAAAAGGTTTGAAAATCAGTGGTGTATTGGTATAAATCTAAAACAGAATGCTTCCCACACTTGTCACCAAAAACAATTTACAAACAACTCACACCGTTGCTTGGAAGTGTTGCTTATTATTATTATCTCTTGTAACATTTGTGTCATTTATGTGGACTTTGGCCCATATTTACAATGTGGTTTGTAACAGGTAACAGGTGGAATTACCTCTATGTATTATTACTGGGCAATTATAAACCAAAACTACCAGATTTGGAGAACACAAGCAGAATGTTTAGTTTAATCCAAATATAATCATGTTCATTATGTTGAGCTGAAAAATGTGGTCTAACCTGTCATACACACACACAAAAAAAGTTGCAATTAGGTATTTTTCTTTAATTGATGTCAGTCAAGTAAACCACACAGAGCCTAAGTTTGGTGTGTTTCTCCCAGGCACCACCACGCGGCCTGCTGGCTGGTGCTGATTGGATACATGTTGGATTTGGCAGATGGAGCAGTTGCCCGGAGACTGGACGCCTGCTCGGCTCTGGGTGAGTGCTCGGGACCACAACAGGCTTTTGTGTTGACTTTCTATTTCTGTTTTGAACATACGCTGCCATAAACAGGAGATACAAATGTGAAACCTGAGAACCAAAGGACTGCAGTATCGACTTTTAAACTTAGAGCCATAAACCAGTAAATCATTCAATTCACTCATTTATCTTCAGTTTTTTTGGAAGTGCGCCTGTCACCTTGTTGTGATAGAAACTGATATTTTGTCTAGAAGGCCACCACTGTATAGCTTAAATCTGCCTTAATACACTCAGTCAGTTGATGTGATTTTTTATAAACATTAGGGAAGTAATAGTATTGACAATATTGTGATATCGCGATACCAAATATTGTCACACTATATTGTCGTCATCACCTGGCAGTATGTAGCAGCAAGACTTGCAATTAAAAATAGTGGTATCACTTTATATTATTTATACCTATTTAGCCTTACTAAAGCCTTATTAAAGCATGAATAAGAGTTAACAATTAATGCACAATCATCAATTAATGAATGGAAGTGTTTATTAAGGCTTAGTACCTGCTCTGTAAAGGAGCTAAGATTAGGATTTTGGGTTGAGGGGTAAGGCTTGTAGTAATTAAGTCGTTACTTAACGCCTTAATAGCCTATTTCGTTCATTAACTTCTCATTTGTTCATTAAGAATTAATCCATTATTCATGCTTTATTAAGAGTGTATTAAGGCTAATCAAGATGTAGTTAATATAAAGTGTTACCAAAATAGTTCATTTTATACAAAAAGAACATAAAATTCTAAATATTAAATAAATAATAACAAACAAACAAAACAAGACCTTATAGTTGGCATGGTGAAAGAACAATTTAGTCTGAAGCTATGATTTTGCATCAAAAAACAAATCACTAAATGAAAAAAAAAAAAAAAGAAAAAAAAAGAAAATGGCTTTGATTGTGAGCATAATTTAAAAAAAAAAACACCAAATATAAAGACAATTTACTCACAACTTGACAGTTTTCTGGAGTTTAATCAATCATTTAACACAATTTAGGAGTTACAAAATATTATAATAGTTATAAATAACATATAATTTGTCAGATCATAATATCTGTGTCATTTATGTGGGTTTTGGCCCACATTTACAATGCAGTTGCTAGGTAACCGTTGCGAGTTTCCCCTCTACATATAAATACAGTCAGCATGTGAGGGAACACCCATAAACGGACCTCTGTGGGGGAAACTTAACATTAACAGTAAATCAGAACAACAGTTTAATCACTCACTGCTCAACAACTACAACAGCAAATATGGACTTAAGGAAATATATTGTGTCAAATACAGACACGAAGACATGGAGATATAGAAACTGATCCAACAGCCCAAGTTTGTAAATATATACAACAATGCTAACGGCAGCTGAGAGCTAAATGCTAGCCAGATGCTAATGTGATGCTAGCGCCGCCTGGCTTTTTCAACATCTGTAGAAGAATCTGTTTGCTTTTTTGAGATAACACCACTTCAGCAACATCCAATAAGACTTAGTTGTGACTTGGCCTGAAATAGTTGTGCTTAAAATACATTTAAATTGACAGGAAGTGTCTTAATAGAGTGAGAAAGTTGCAGTTCCTAATGAATTGTTATGAACTTTTAACCCAGAATTCACCCACGGCAGGCCACGCCCCCAAATATGACATAACGACAATATCTATGTCATATTTGCTGGACAAAATATAAATACAAACCTCATAAAAACAGACCTTCTAGATAAAAATGAGCACATTTTTGGGTATAATCTTAAAAATAGTCACGTTAACTGTGTTTTACTGAAAATATGGTCAGACCTGTGATATGCGTTTGGGTTAGGATGGTTGTGTTTAACTTGGTATAAATCTTACTTATTTATGTGTAAGCCTGTGGTGAAGATTAGCCTGGCAATAAAATAATACAAATCCAATCATGTCTCCAAAAAAAGTTCCAATGATTCCTAGATAGATAGATAGATAGATAGATAGATAGATAGATAGATAGATAGATAGATAGATAGATAGATAGATAGAGGCAGATGTCTAAAATAGCTCACAGGTGCTGTTCAAATCCTCTCTGACTGCACATTTCAGTTCCTTTGTCTGTATGTTGTTTCTGCATGGCTTTGCAGGTAAACGTTGTTGTGCTCTGTACATATTTTGTCACATGAACAATCACTTTCTGATTAAGCACCTCATTCCACAGGCTCACACTTCAATTGTCCGTATTATCCCGCAGTCTTTGGTCTTCTGCGTGTCTGAAATTGCTAAAATGGTTGACCCTGGGTTGTGGAATTTGCCCTGTTTGTTTGGCCTGAGTCACCTCATCCTCATCGGGGAAAACAGGGCAGGAGAATGTGGCTGCATCACTTGGGCTGACGTTCAGATTTACACTGGGCATCGTCAGGGCAGTGACCAGGGTGGGAACTGTTGGAAAGATAAAACAAAATAATAGAAACTGTGATCATATTTGCTGGACTAAATGAAAAATAATAACATAGTAACATTCAATGACTTCATGTCAAAAGGTTCAAGACATTCGATTTCTGTAAAGTATTGATGTCATCCGTCATCCATTCCTGTAGACCTCAAATTATTTAGATTTTTTTTGAAAACTTTATTTTCAAAGATTTTCATATTTAACACAGATAAACAATACAAACACATGATAAAAAAAAAAAAAAAAACGACGCAACAAAATTGACAAATGCATACCAACCAGTGGTATACTGCCAGAAACTTTACACTCTACACTCTAACTTTTACAATGACCTCACTTTATACCACTAAGCATAGGAAAATACTACTAATAAATAACTACTCACTCAGTAAATCGTAATGTTTCAACTATTATTCAAGAAAGGGTGACCAGGTTTTGTAGTATTTTTTCATTGAACCTTGCAAACTGTACCGTAATTTTTCCATTTGCAAACACATCATGTAGATCTCAATTTAGAGCACCAAAACACAACTTTTGCCATGGAATTATTAGAGAATTCACCATTGTAATACATTGACCAAAACAATGTAAAAAAATAAATAAATTGAAAATTGAGATGAATTCTTTGTATTGCAGCCAGAAAACCCCAATAAACAGGTAGCATAGTATCCAAATAGGTTTTAAGTAGTGCTATTTTCTGTATTTAGTCTTTTAAGATTCCTATTGGTTTAACATTAGGTCAACCAAAGGTTCTGAGCTCTATTTATATAATTGTTCTTTGCCAGGAAATATCTAAAAGCTCATCTGGTCATTTCTATCAGTGACTACACACATTCACTTCTTGCATTACAACTAAAATATTTATTTTAGCTGCTATTAAATCTTACTTGTCTAAAATATTGTGATGTCACATGACCAGAACCTGTAAACCTGCAAGATTTAGTTTTTTCTTCTGGTTCTGGTGTCACGTTGTTGTTTTTTTTGTCTGTACAGGGGCAAAGCTGGATGACTTTGCAGACTTCACTACTTTCGGTATCGCTACGTCTTTACTCCTGCGGACTCCAGAGCTCCTGGACAACCTTCTGTGCATGTGCTATGTCCTGTCTGTGTTCGCTCGCCTCTGCTTCTTCTCTAGTGGTAAGCCTAAAATCAATTCTACATAAGAGTTTAGATCAGGTGCAATATTGTAGGCAGGACATATTCGGATCAGGCTTGGTCTGAGAACTTGATTCAGTTAAATTCATTTTTTTTTTTTTTTGTAGAGCCTAAAATTAGTCACCTCTGAGTCCGAGATACTAACTAACTAGGAATGTAACAATACTGATAATATCGTGATTTCGCGATACCAAAATTGAAACACTATATTGCCGTTATAACCTGATGATATTAAACAGCCTGACTTGCATCAAAAGAGTTTTGAGTTTTGAACATTAAGACATAAGTATTTTAATGAACAAATAAAGAAACAAGACCTTAAAGCTGATAAAGTGGGAGAGCAATTTCATCTGAAATCCTGAATTTACATCTAAGAAAAGGAATGATAAAAAAGAATGACTGCAAAATATGACTTTAATGTTTATTATTGTAAGCATCATTTTAATATTGTGAGCTCTCTGTAATTTCACAAAATTGTGATTATTGTATATTGAGCTTCGTAGTAAAAAAATATTGTAACGTGAGATTTGCATTTTGCTAAATCCTTAACACAAACATGCCAGAGATTTATTTTGGTGCTAGTTAGTCCACGGAGAGACTTAAACGCAACCAGAGCTGTTTTAAAGCCAGTGCAAAACCTAAGCACAGGACTAATGGATCGTACTTCCTGGTTCTTGTCAGGACACGAGCAACAGCATTCTGGATGTACTAAAGCTCGTTTGGATAGGCCAGTGAGCAGGCCGTTACATAGTCTAACTTACTAGAGACAAATGCATGGATAAGTCTCTCCAAGTCAGGCTTTGACACTAAACCTTTGACTTTGGCAATGTTTTTAGATGTTAAAAAGCTGCTGATGTTATTGACTTAATGTGGCTGTTAAAGTTCAAGTCTGAGTCTGTTATTACCCCCAGATTTCTAACTTGACTTGAAGGTTTTAGAGAGAGAGACTTAAGGTGAATGCTGACACTTTCTCTTTGTTTCTGTGGGCAAAAGATGATAACTTCAGTCTTGTCTGAGTTTAGCTGGAGACAGTTGTTTTGCATCCACACACTGATCTGTTGTTGTTGACCCAGATTTCCTCCTGTTTCCTTTCCCGTTGTAGGAATCCCGTTCATGTACCGGGGTCTTCCGTGCATCTATCCGTCTGCGATCCTGGCCAGTGCGTCTCTGCTCTCGGGAGGAAACATGGTGCTGCTCCGAGTGATCGCGGTACCCATGATCCTGTTCATGATCAGTCAGACCTTCTACCCACACGACCGCGTCCTGGAGTCTCAAGCCTGGAAGAAGGCTGTGTATGCAGGAGGTACACACATTCCACTGTGTGTCGCTGCTTATAGATACATATTTTAGAGAAGATTTATGACCATGGCTTTGTCGACTGGTAGATTATTATTATTTACCTGTTGACATAGTAATAATAACAATATTTTGCATTTTGAGTTGATCCGGTATGACATCAAGAAAAACTGAAACGTCACAGCGATATTTGAATTTGATGAAGTTTCTGAACCTTGAAGCTAATTAGAAGTGAAGTTTTTTTGTTAAATATAATACAGTACAGTACAGTGCAGGACAGTAGTGTAAATCATTGCAATATTGCATGAAGTAAAATACGTATTAAACACAAAATCCTTGCATGTCCTGTACAATGCTTGGTTTCTTCCATGTCTAAACTAATGTCCAGAAATACAGGGAAATACGTATAAAACAAATATAAATCCTTTTATTTACTCAAAAATTAGGTGTCAATAAACCCTGGTTATTATTAATTCTTCTTTTGTTTTTTTTAAACTTAAACAGTAAAAAATCTCCGATCTTGTTTATCTGAATACAGTCATAGGGATGTATAAAGCTTACAAACACACACAGCCTTCTTGTATAGAAAAGCTTTTTGTAGAAAAAGAAAGTCAGTACAATCTCAGAAGAATCAAAACATTTAAAAAAATCCAAACTAGACTAAATAAAACAGTTTTGTTTGCTCGCGGTGTAGTTATCTGAAACGGCCCTGGAAAGAGGACCAGTGGATTCAGCTCTGTATGAGAACTAAACTGATTTATTATTTAATTCAGACAGTACACAGTAGTCTTTTTCTGAAAGTGCTGTATTTACTATATACTTTTTATACACATTTACAAAAGTTAGTTATCCCAACTTCTAAAGGTTGCATTAAATTAGTAGTCTATAGCCCCATCACAAGTATGTTCTCTATAAAGTTTGTTTGTTTATTTATTTATTTGTTATTGAAGGAGTGGTGATGGTGTTCTGCTCAGCGTTCCCTCCGGCCTGTGTTTACTACCTGCTCTGGTCCATCTCTTACATCCTGTTTCCCACCTCGCTCTGGAGCTCCAAAGTGTGAAGAGGAGCAGGAGGAGGAGGAGGAGGAGGAGGAGGAGGAGAGGACTACTTCTGCTCAAAAGAACTGAACATGAACCTCTGCTGCCCCCTGCTGTCACACCGGACACACTCTCGTCCTCTCATTTGTATCCTTGAGCATTCGAGACAGGACATGAAGGTTTACATCTATGTGCTTGGTTTTATTTATGGCTAGTGAACATTTTTGCAGAGTCACCACTTCTGGATGTCAAAACATAGTGTTATGAAGAGTTTATGTTTAGATATTTATTTTATTACAGAATATTTGTACTGATATGAAGAGAAAAGACACTAGTTTTAGAGCAGTATTATAAGATTACTACTGAGTTTATTAATCATGTTTCACTTTGAGCTTTGTTCTGAAATGTTGTTTTCTAAATGTTTATATTAGATTGTCGATATATTGCCTCTGTTTTAGGAGGCTTTACATTTTAAGTCCACAAAAAAGCTGCTCTACTTCTTTGTGAACTATAGTGAAGCATGCTGCATTTCTAACTCTTAGGAACAGGCTTGTTTGACTTTGCTAAATCTGCACAGATTCCATTGATGTTAATGATCAACAAGAGTTGAAAGTGTCCAGAGAACAGAGAAAACACCTCTGAGATAAAGTTACTGTTGAGCGACACTAGTCAGATCTGTGCAGACAGCTTATGTCCAACAGCCTACTGAGACTGTTTAGCAATATTTCACTTTCTGCCATCTTTGGTTGATCTTTCAGACTCCGTAAATACTATCAATCAATTTATTGTCTATAGTACTTCAGACCGGCAACTCCCTTTTTACCTGTACCTCCAATAATATTTACCACAAAGTTTAAAGTGATTGAGTACATGTGCTGTTTGTATAGACAAACCAGAGGCCATGGAACCACTTTTTGGGAAACACTTCCATTGATACTCATTCATATCTACTACCTTCTCCTGGAGAGAGACAGATATATTGCAAAGAACCTAAAAGTTATTTTGAAGATTTTTCTACCAGTATATCCAGTAACAAAAATATATAATAAACATTCTGTGCTCACATAATCAGTTAATTCTTCATTTTTAACTGAAATATGTGACTTTCTTGTTGCTGAACCACGTTCCATTTTAGCTCAACCCAACCTTCGAAGTCTTTCTTCATTTTCTCCCATCATCAACCTCGGGTTGTCACATAGGACAAAAAGTAAATCTTTACTGTTAGCTTTTCAAGATCATAGATTCAGGAGCACTGACTAAGGTTAAAGTAGGACGGCAAGTGATCCTGATTAAGTATTCACTATCTTAAATAAGTATTCTCTATCTAATATTAAACGTTTTTTTTTTTCAGAATTTAATTTTTTTATCCTGTTTAGAAAGTTCTCTCACAAAACACTTCTGAAATAATGAATTTTGTGACATTATAGATCAAGCTCTGACTTGACTGATCACCAGAGACATTTCTGTATGTTTATTACAACTGTACATTAGCATGTCGGTAGCAATCTAGCATTTGTTTATCTGCTTTATCTCTCTCATTTTGCCTCTTCTCGTCTGGTTCTCGTCTTGCCTCATTCATCTGCAAAAGAGCATTGTTTTTATATGCATCATTCTAATCTACAGTCACTTTTTGTGCCTAATTGCAACACTGTGAGTGGCCAGTGAATGTATTTAGGTAAGATTTTACAAAAGCTGTACCATGAAACTTGTCTTTATTGAAATATGCCATACTGTGGAGCATTACAATCCAGGCAAAAACAAATACATCATCACTTAGAGAAGCAGGAAAGCAGAAAAGTTTCATAGTGTAGCTTTAATGATGAATACTACCTGCAGCAGCGTGTGAATGTGTGGTTTCATTAGCAATGTTTGCATTCTCAGAGACACTATACACTGGACTTTTGGACTGTTTTCACTCATGGAATAATCAGTTAAGTTTGTATATTTTGACAATAAAAATCTTAACCACATACTTTGTTGAAGCATTTTTTAAAGTGTGTATGATAAGCTTTTATGATTTTCACATTTTAGCTTAATTTTCGAAGATTAATACTCATAAATATATAAATATAAATTATCGTTCAGCATAACTTATCAACATGTTGTGAAAATATTAAAAAGAGCAGAGTTGATGACATACATTATCTGCAGCTAAAACAAAACATAATTGATTATTGAATAATTTATATTTGTAAGGTGTCAGTTCACTGTCTTATGCAGGGGTTCTCAAAACTTTCAGACTGAGACCCCCAAAACTGCCATATCAGCGACTCACGACCCCCCATGGCAAAATGAAATAGATGGTTCTAAGGATTTCACGATGTAATGCCATTCATAATTCATTTTTAATTGTTTTTATGTTAATATTTTATTGTTCTACATTATCAAAATACAATATACTGTTTTTACTTGGGAGAATTTTCAGTAAAAAAAATATATATTTTTTTTGGTTAAGGTGGATATGGAGATCTTTCTCATGAGAAGCACATTTCCTGTTAAAAAAAAAAACAAAATTTGTGTGTTTTGAAGTATTTTTATTTAGTTCTGTTACAAGTTCTGTTTATCATCAGGAATTATTGCTTTTATCTTATAAAAAAAGACTAAACTGATATTAAATTTGTAAAATGTTTAGAAAAATCTTAAATATGAATATTCTTAACTGCGGTTTAGTTAAATGAGACGACCATCCTGTCAGAATAAAACAATAAAATTATGTTGCAATCTCTGCGACGCTAAAATTACATTGCGATCCCAGTGACACTAAAATCATCTTGCGATCCCTTCGACAGTAAAATCATGTTGCAATCACTGTGAGATTAAAATCTTGTTGTGATCCCTGCGACAGTAAAATAATTTTGCAATCTCTGCAGGGGTAAAATCACAAAGCAATCCCTGCAACATTAAAGTCATGTTGTGTACCCTACGGCAGTAAAATCATGTTGCGATCCCTGTGATGATAACATCATGTTGTGATCCCTGCGATGTTAAAATTATGTTGCGATCCCTGCGACAGTAAAATCATGTTCTGATCTCTGCGACAGTAAAATCATGTTGCGATCTCTGCGATGGTAAAATCATGTTGCGATCCCTGTGACAGTAAAATCATGTTGCGATCTCTACGGCAGTAAAATCATGTTGTGATCCCAGCAACAGTGTTGTAGTGGCTTCTGTCCACAGTGTTGGGGACACAGATGGGATGTGTGGAGGCCAAATACAGAGACGAGTCCAACAGTCTGATGATGGCGGAGTAAGAAGGTCGGTCCTTAAAGCTCCACATCCAGCAGTATTTCATTAAGTCATACCTGCAGACAAAGTACACTTTAGACAGACGCAAAATACAGACTGATTGTGTACATGTGAGCAGTTTTTTTTCCAAACAGCAAAGCTTTAGCGTGACGGATAAAGTAAGTAAGTAAACTTTATTTGCATAGACCTTTCACTCTCAGAGTCACAAAGTTCTTAACAGTGAGACCCCCTCCTCACACATAAAACACAATTTTACAAGCACACAATTGTTCTTTGGTGTTTTCAGAGAAAATCAATCACAAATCAGGTGATGTTCTGTGCACAGAATCATTTAGAACATTTTATTTAGCACTTATTTTATATATAATATGTTCTGGTCAGTTAATACATAGCTAAGGTGACACTTACTGGTTCTTAACTGTAACAATAGTTATACATAACGCTTTTTTTACCACTCTTAAGCTGTGTTCCAGGGAACTGGGAGTTTCCCAGTTGAAAATGACTAGTTCCTAGTTGAGTGTTGAAACTGAATCAACGTGTATGCAAAGGCTAATGCTGGTCTGTAATTATTAGTATCATAAAGTGCTTCCAAAGGCAAGGCTAAAAGTCTCAAAGTCTGTCCTAAATGTAGTGTGCCGTATAAATGTGCAGACAAAAGAAAAGAATTACATATCATCACTCAAGCAGAAGTAAAAACTAGTGACCCATCTCAAGTTAGAAGCTCCACTCCAGACAGACAGTGTTAAATCCTATTTCAGCAGTTTAGAACTAAGGAGATGTTGTATGCTAACTGAAGTATATAAACTATTTTAAATTAGTACTTTATACACAATGGTGTTTGATAATGTGAATCATTGTTTCATCTCTCTTTTGTAAACTGTATTAATCTCTACACAGTGCTACATATTGTCACAACTGGTTTGTCTTTGTTAAACTCACAGAGAAGCTCCACAGTTGTTTGGCCTCTTCATCCGATAAGACTTCTGCAGCTTCGGCAGCACAGACACAGGCTCCAGCTCAGGGTACGGAGGAGAGCCTGGACAGACATTCATAGGTATAATCAGTCAGTTATAAGCATGTTTATCTAAAACTGTATAGTCTGAAGTCTTACCTAATGTGATCATCTCATACATTAAGATTCCAAAGGACCAGCTGTAAAAGAGAAAACAATGTCTATGTAAAACCAGTTCATTTTGAAGATTTGCTTTGATTATTTCAGTGCTTAAATTACCACAAAATGTCGTATCTGTCTATACAGTAGGATTTTCAACATGTTTCAGTCCCCACTGCTTAAAGTACCTAACTTTGGTGTGTGTACATAGGGAAAATGTCTCTTATCCAACAAAAATCTACTGCAAAAGTAGCATCATGTGACAAAAATCAGACACGTGTATACTGCTTGAATAACTAATGTATTTCTTATTGATAGTGAAAGTTCTGATTAGGTGTGCTTGTGTTACTGCTGTGTGTAAAAAGATGTTCTAAACTAAAGCTATGATTGAAGCAAATGCTTGAACTTTGGTCATTTTAATAACTATGTACCAAAGGGATTGTTAGAGCTAACTTCTATAGATTAAAATACCTATTTCTGATTTTTTTTGTTTTGAAATCCAGGCACCCCAACTCTTAATTTGCATTATTCATTTAAAAGAAGTCAGCTGCAGCCTTACACGTCACTGCGGTCGATGCTGAGTTGCATCATGATCCTCTCAGGAGCCTGCCATTTCAGAGGAACCTCTGTTATTCTGCTGGTCAGTGCTGACTCCGCCCTCCTCGCCCTGAAAGCCCCGCCCAGCCCGACACACGAGCTGAGAGACCGGGCCCGAGGAGAATGTTCCGAGCTGCAACGTCTCCATGTACCAGCCTGTGCTCAGACACCAGGTAGTCCTGCCAGGAGAGAGAGACAGGTTGAACTACTCATTTCACAAATACAGAGTTAAGATCATATTATATATACATGTATTTAGGATTTTAACTAACATTTTACAAATTTGATCTGAGCTGACCATTTTTAGGATTAAATATGTTCTTCCTGTTCATAAATGATGGCATCACACTAGTAAGTGTTTGTTCTGTCTAATTGTATTGTAATTTTACCTTTTGTCTGTGAAAGGTGCTATATAAATAAATGACTTACTGACAACAAACATGCATGCACATTACTATAGAAACACAAAAATGTATTGATGCCTAAGTGACTTACCAGACCAGCTGCCACCTGCTTTGCCACCACAAACACAGATCTCTCTGTGAAGTCCTGATCGGTCAGGGTCACATTGTTCTGTGAGGAGTCACACAAATAAAGCATTTATACATACATACACATACATACTGTATGTGTGACTATATGGTCAAAAATAAACTTGAATGTTTTTCTAGCTTAGATCTTGTTGTGACCGGAAAAAATGATAAAAATGTGTCATTTTATCTTGGGCGGGATTGCATTTGGCCAAGTGAAGGGCCTCCTCATGTTTATTTCTATGGAAAAGCAATGCTTTAAGCTATATTTTTCACATTATGGCATGAAACTTAGTTAAAGAATAATTTCATCTTCACATTTATATTCAATTGTGAAGTTCACCTCCAGAAAGTTACACGATGCACCTATTGTGTTTTTCTTTGTATTTTGGAATAAACCATAATATATGTAGAACAGTACTTTACATTTAGTTTTTTGTAAAACACAAAATGTATATAAAACATCTTAAAAATAGAAAGAGGTCCATTTACTTTCTGTGCAAAACTGTAGAATAGGTAAGCTCCACCTCTTCATTGTAAGATTTGATTGTAACAAGCAGCAGATTTTAAATTTGTCATTTTTATTGTTGTAATGTGGCTCTGTGACTATTTTGAACCACACACGCTTCTCTAATATACTAAGCATATTTAAGCAAAATGTACAGTTTAGTGCACAGTTCATTTACTGCACTAAAAATGTATTTATAGATAAAGCTAGAATCTGGAATATGTTTTCCATCATTCATGTTTCTGCTTAGTTTCAATAAATGTATTCTTATTTCAATGTTAAATCTTTGCCAGTGGAGAGAGAATATTTTGTGTATCTCACGGGCAAATAAGTTTCAAGCTAAGATTTCTCACAAACAGTCAAAGTTTCGAAACAAGTGAATTCTGCAGTAGTCAAAGCTACTCAAAAAAGGATTTAGCCCTAAAAACAATACTTAAACTGAGTCGCAATTCAAACAGAGTGTGATTGGTTCGACAGCAGGTGTTTGTGATCAGCACACAGTTTGGAGTGCAGATGTCACACAGTTAACAGCTTGAGTCGTTACATTTCGGAGCGTCCAGAGGAAGTGCAGCAGGTTCCCGGGACTGCTCTGCTCCAGGATCAGGAACATGGGCAGACGAGAGCTTTGACAGAACAACATCTTCACCACGTTCTGATGTCGGCACACTCTGGAGTGAAACAGCACCAGCTCCACAAACTCTGCAGACTCTGGTTTGTCCGGATTGTCTGAAAATAAGAAACAGAACAGAAGCAGAGACAAACATCATTATCGTCTTAAAGGTCAGTGAGCTTTTAAAATGACTAAATTACTTCACTTATAATAAATTAAAACCAGAAAATCATCATCAATTTCATTCAGTCATTCAAATCTACATTTAACCAGGCAAGACACATGTTTTATTTCTTTGGTGTCGCCCCCCTGTGTATTTCTCTGAGCTGTCTTTTTTGTTGTCATCTTATTGTTATCATTGTAATTTGATTGTTGTTTTAATACTGTTTTATTCCTGTAGCACTTCGTCAACTTCATTGTTTTTAATGTGCATTATACTGTATATTAAGTTACAGTTACCAGTTTGAGTCTTAATTGTGTTAAAAGGTTGACAAACCTTAACCTACCAAGTTGGCAAATAAGATACAGTGAAATGAAATGCCTAAAATGACCAGTTTAAATTCAGTTGTATTGGTATTGTTGATCTTTTAGGCTTTTAAATTTGAATATAATGTACACTGACTCTGCAAGTGAAAACATTCTAACTGTGTCACAATATAAAAAAATATTAAAATCTTGCAGTAAGACTTTTTTTGTTGTTTTATCTCTGCATATGACAAAGTTTCCAACCCATTGTACAACATACACTGTTCACATTGGATTCCCCCAGAGCTGCCCTTTGTCCTCCGTTGTGTTCATTATTTTCAAAGACAGAATTTCCAGATGCAGTCAGGAACCAGAGGGTGTCTGCTTTGGGGGCCACAGGATCACATCTTTTTACAGATGATGTTGGTCTTCTTTTTATCATTTTATTTAAAGTGGTGGTGCAAAGATGATGTTGTTCTGATGCTTCATGAAACCAGGACCTGCTTGCACTGAGACAGTTTGCAGCTGAGGGATAAAAATCAGCTCCTCTAAATGGTTTTCAAAGTGGTACATGCTGGCTTGGGGAAGAGTCCTTGAGTTGAAGTATCTTGTGTTTTGTTCACAGAGACAGAAGTCTGGAGTGTGACACTGACAGTCAGATTAGCAGTGATGTGAACACTGTTATAGTGAAGGAGGTAAGTCACAAGGCATTCATGGGTCAGTCTTCATTCATGAGCTTGTGCTCCTTCATGACAAGAAGAGCCAGCTGGCATCACTCGGGGCATCTGTTGTCCCATTCCAGAAAACACCCAGGACACTGAAAGGACTATTCCCATCATCACCCCACTCTTAAACAAATCTTATTTTGGAAACTTATGAGCTTTTGAAAATTATAAATACTTCAATTTTGCATGCACAGTAAACACATTTCTTAATGGACTTAAGAGAGGAAATAATATTGAAATCTTCAGTTGGTGCAGCCACTAGGTCTGTAGCTAGAGGTGACTGTGTGGGGCCCTATAGACGCACTGTCTTTGGACAATCTGTTCTGTCAGTCAAGTGTAGCCCTCACTATAAGAGAATGTCCTACATACAACACATTTAAGAATCAACCAACATTGCCCTCACCAGGGCTCCCCTGCAAAAGAGATTCTGAATCTCAGTGGGACTTTCCTGGTTAAATAAAGGTCAATTTAATAAAAATAAATTAAAAACTATTAAAGAGGTTTTGCTGTTGGTTTTGGTCATGTTCTGTCTCTAATGGAATCATCATTCATTTTCTTCAGCAAACATACAGACATGACACTTTTCTAATGACATTAGAAAGTCTAGTTTGTTACCTGTTAGAGACTTGATCACTACAGGCTGTGAGCTGCCGTCTTTCCTCCTCAGCGTGCCTTTACAGATGGGTCCATAGTGTCCCTTCTGCCAGAAGTTCACTCCCTCCAGGGAACAGTCCGGAGGCATCTCCCAGTGACCCAGCAAAGGATGCACTTTAGGATGAACTCCTGAGTCTCCGCTGAGATCCATGGTCCAGTCTAGGACAACACAGTTAGAACAATCACGCACATTTGTCTTTCACTTTCCTTTGAATAGTCTGGAATAAATGTCTGATGTGCTCAGGGAAAATGTTTGAATGCACTGACAGTATGGCTCTAAAACAGTTTAAAGTGGCTATGACAGTAAACATTGAACATGACCATATTACTAAGCTTGTTTTTACCCAATTTGGCTTTTCTTTTGTTCAGCCAATACGACAAGCAACTCACCTGTGCTCTGCTCTGATGACAAGCTGCATTTGATGTCTCCTTCAGGTTGTTTTATGATATTTTGTGTAGCACCAATACCTGCTGTTTCATTGATAACTGATTAAGTGATTTAGAAACAAGACTTCCTGTAGATCTTGATAAGATATCTGCATGTACCCACTGCAAAGTGTCTCATTTTGAAAAAGGTTAAACAAAATCCAGTCTGACAAAATCCAGACTGTGCAAACGCAAAACTGATCCAGTGCAATGTTTTAAAACAGGGCAGGAGTCTGCAACCTTTAACTGTAAAAGAGCCACATTTGCCCAATTCAAACCAAGTCACAGTTGGAATGAGCCGCTACTGTATTTACTCCAAAACAAAAGTAAGAGAATTGAATATACACAATGTTTGCAAAATTAAACGTGTATAGTCACACAAATAATTTTGATGACAAGACTAATACGTTTGTTTCACTTTTCCTTAGGCAATGCACCTGTGTGTTGGTCAATACATTTAGGAATTATATATGCACTAAATAACTGATAATTTAAAATAAACACATAATGTTTTTATTTAATCTTCATTTTACCAGGACGTCCCTTTAGTTAAATCCCCTTTTCAAAAAAGATCCAGCCAAGAGACACCACTGTACAAGAAGGTAACATTTTTTCTAAACTATTAGCTTTTATTTGTGGCTTGGATTTGGATTTTTAAGTGAAGAATTAAAACTTTCAATTAAACTGACATATAGCGTCCTACCTGTGAATTGTCCGGATGTTCTTTGTCTTTTCTTGTTCTTGTACAAACTGTAGAGAAGAATGAGCACCACCAAAACTGTAGTCGAAGCCAGAAGAGACGGGATGATTATGACGGCGAGAGGACTGGACGAATCTGAATCTGAAGCAAAGAGAAAGAGTTTAAATGAGGCAAAGAACAATCTGGGTGGAATTGATTCTTTGTCCAAACGCACCAGTGAGACAGAAGATTGTGGAGAAGCTGCTGTTACATCTGGAGTTTACATCCATAACAGCTGCAGAAGAAAACAGAAGATTCATTAGTTTTTAAGTGGCAATGACCAAACTAATTTATTATTTATTTAATTTTTTGTGCTGTAAAAAGTTTCTTAAAAAGTCAAATGTCTTTCCACTCAAACAGCAGATGGATGAAATGAGCAGGTTCTATGCAGCGCTGAAGCTTCTGTAACATTTGTCCCAGTCTGCCTATGAATACAGATCATGAGAGAGAGCCGAAGTGTTGCTGGGGCTTCTGGGTAACTGGAGGCGTGGCTGAGGAGGCGAGTGATGCATGGTTTGCTGGTTAATCATTATTTAACCATTATTAACTCCAGTAGGATGAAATCATCTCAAGGACTTTCCAATCGTTTTTGCTATGATAATCACTGACCTATTTATTACAATGGCAGCACTATAAATTTTAGAAATTCAAACCATCTTAATAATAATTAAAAAAAAGATAAAAGATCAAGTTCAATGTAGATTTGCTAATAATAAAACAATATGTAAATACAATTGTGTGTTTTTTTTACAAGTGCTTTTCTTTCTAATTACTAATTATTTTAGAAAAAATACTCAGCATGCATAATTAGTAGGGCGGGAACTAAATATCTTTTGCAATAAATGTATCATTAGTCAATTTTGAGTATTGTATCATATCATTATTGCAATACTTGAATGACATCTTCTATGTGACATGACAGTCTACTTCCTCATTTAGGTGGATCAAACAATAGAATTTCTTCGCTTAGATAGAAAATAATTTTCATAATAAGATTTTCTTTTTAATAACCACAAACGTGTACACGTTTTCTACTGAAAAGTACATGATGAATACAGCCCAATGTGAAAAAATACTGTCTGAACTGAATAAGAAAGAACTAGTTCTTATCAAATGCAGCGCTGTGATTGGCTGTGCTTGTGTGGTCCTCTCCAATGTCTTTTAAAGCTACAATTGCAACCAAAAATGAATAGATGCTGATATTAATCATGTGTTCAAAGGATTTGTGAGAAGAATTTTTCAGATTAAAACCTGTGAAAATCAGTCACATCACCTTGAACTAAATGTACATTTTACAGAGTCAGCTTTGTTAAATTATGTTTGATGATGACTGTTTCAATCTCTGTTGCTTTTAATGTGTTTATCTACAGTGTGTATGTATAATCCTTTCACCAATGACTGAATATGGAAATTAGCTCTGTTAATGAGCAGAACGTTACTGTTCATTGTCCTAAATAAATGAAATGACAAAACTGTTTTGATGTTTTTGATCTCCTGTTTTGATAGTTATAATGGACATAAATTCCAGTTTGAGAAGTGTAAAAGTGTCATAGTTTCTTTCATGTGTCTGTTAGAGATAACACTGCTGTTGCATCAGTATTGTTCAGAGCTGCTCTGCTGATGATTGAGTCAAACAGAGAAGAAATCTGATTTTACAGTCTCGCACATTTCTTTCTTTTACAAATGACAGACTCATTAATGATGAATGGAATCTTTTTGAAAACATCCAATAAGTGCCGTTAGATAGTAAGTGATAAGTATAACTGTCTTTTTGTTCACTCTGAAAGTTTGACGTGTTACAAGTGATTTTCAGTGATTCTAAAAGTGACACTTGTAAAAGTTAATTTAATTATTTCAGTCCATAGTAAAGCTATAATTTTACAAAATATAGTCTTTGTCCAGGAAGTACTTTTGTTGTGGTCTTTGTAATCCCTTTATTTTGTCATTCTGAAAGTTTGTTTTCATAAAGCAATGTGTTTTTTCTTTTGATAATATTACAAAAATCATGACTTGCACTAGAACAGAATAAGCCATTCATTCAGCTGATAAACAAAATAGGTCAACGTGGTTACCTCACAAATGTCAAAGTCACATTAACCTATTTACTGACAACAGATATGATTTTACTTACCTGGCAACCATCACGTCTCTTCTCCTCGTATGACAACATTTTGTACATAAATGAAATCTGTCTGAAGCAGCAGCTGTGTTCAGTTGGATGAAGTTTGTCCAAATGGTGCAGACCGGTTTGCACATGGTTAGCTGTGAGGACGCCGACCTGTGAGTCAATCAATCATTAACGTGTGTCCTCAGAGGTAAAGAGCAGCTGCAGCCCTCACCGTGGATTTCAAAGGTAAAGTGGAGTGAACACTGGAAAAAAAAACTAGGACATGCATGGATTATTATTAAAGTTAATTTTTATTGTGCAGCTTTATCAGACACAAAAATGAAGCAGGTTGAGGCGTAGCACAAAATTTGTTGTTATAAAAATGATTCTGACCCATATTAAAGGTAGCTTATTATTTTTTAAATCAGATTTAAACCTTTTTTTTTAGTATTATTAAAATCTACACATATAATTAGACCAGGGGTGTCCAAACTCTTTCCACAGGGGCCGCATTTTGAAACCTATCTGGAACAGAGGGCCACATAATGCATAGAAATAAAGTGAATCATTAAAAATGTTCAATTTTATTCCATTTTGATCAGCCATCAACAGTTTTATTATGGCATTACACATTACATTTAGTTTATTTCAAATCAAAGTGATTGTTTTGTTTTGTTTTTCAAGTATGATAGTTTTTGAAACTTGTAACCAATTTAGCAGAAAGTCTAAATTCCAATTTTTGCTGACCCTTAGACCAACAAAAATTGGTCTAAGGGCCAGATTTGTCCCCAGGCCGCAGTTTGGACATGCCAGAATTAGACTAATAGTGACACCAACCGCCTGAAATTTAAATGTGTGTATTGTATTTGCTTAATATTTACACTAAAAATTTGCAAAGATGTACTTATTGCCCAAGCTCCAGGAAACAGCGCCAAACCCATCTTGGTTGTGTAAGTGGCAGTGTAGTCTGACAAAACCTGATTCTGACAGGTGTCTAAAGCTAATCATGATTGGCCTAGGCAGTACTTGGATGAGTAAATTCAAGTTACTTTTTTTTTTTTTCAATGTAATCCCAAACTTTAATGTCAGGCTCCTAAATTATTTCATTTTGAGGATTTAGTCCGCTCTTAGTATTTTTCTATTCATGTAGGTTTCATTTTCTACTAGAATAAACATGTGTAGTTAAAGTGCGTGTGACAGGTTAGACTACATTTTAATAAAACACAGTAAACATGATTATGACTAAGACTTCACTAAACATTTAGCTTGTTTTAACCCAGTTTGGTTGTTTTGGTGAAGTTTATTGTCTTCTTTTGTCCAGTAAATATGACACATGGAGGGGAATTCACATCTGTTACCTAGCAACCACATTGTAAATCTGGACCAAAATCAACATAAATAACACAAGAGTGACAATGTGACAAATTATTGTAACTTGTAACACTTTGATTGTCTTTGCATTTTGGCACTTTAGTCAATAAATGGGTCGGTGGCATCTTAGTCGATTAAAATTTGTATTAGTCGACTAATTCTTTTGGATAGATTATAAGGTTTTATTGAGGATTTGGGATCAAATCATTGATCAGATCTGCCTTTTTCTACATAACTACCATGTTTCCTGTTAAATTTGTAGCCAATATAAAGTATTGTTTTTGCTTGAACTCAATTGGATTTTTAGTATTTTTGTTTGGTTCTGATAAATAGAATAAAACTTACTTTTTAGCTTCAAAGTTCTAGCCACGCCCCCTTTTTAGTCGACTAATGGCCGATGGGACATGACAAACTGTGATACATATTCACCACAAGGACAATGACACCAAACTATTAAATTAGAAATATTTAATAATTTGTCATTTTGGCTTTGAATAGTTCTTAGTTAATTGGTTTCACAAGATTTTTTTTTTTGGCCAAATGTTGCTTTGTTTATGCACAGACATTTGCTAACTCATAATACTATCATCTTTAAAGTTCACAAAACTCACAATAAAATAAATTAAAATCAAATTCCCCAAAGCACAGACCTCTAGTTTATGCATCTCATCAGGTGAAAATCAGTCTTCAATCTCCTGTGAAAAAAGCTTAAAACACATCGTATCACTTCACATTAAGTAAGTGAGCAAAACATTTAATTTTCCTCTTTATTCAGTGACTTCTTTTGACCAAAGTCCATTTCCCACTTTTAAAGACGAGATGGAACCCTACAATGTTTCCAATAATTGAGTTTAGGGGAAAAACATCTCTCACAAGCAGCTGAAGTGTAGCGACTGAAAAAAAAAAGTCATGCTTTTGAGGGCCTTTTTCTACCCTAACTACCCTTTGTATAATTAAATACACATATTTTGTTATTGTCTCATTGAAGTGTGGTTAGAAAAATATACAGAAGCCAAAACACTGCTTGTATTCCTAGAAAGTATTGGTTTTGACCTGCTTGTTCTGGATTTGAGCAGCTGGAATGTGTGCTTTAAGGGCAGTGAACTGTTTGGCTTAAGCAACAGGCCGTAAACTGTTGGACTAAACATATAAATGTTTGGTGTTTTTAAGCCTTCTGAATGTAAATGGGAAACTAATGTTTCGGATCTAATTTTTAAAAACAGCTCAACATGTACAGTGTATACTAGACGTAGGTATTGTGTTTATTTAAGTAAAAACAAAGCCAACAAATGTTAAACCTAAACCTATGTGCACAATGTATTTATTAAAATAGGGACAGTAATCAATTCAGTTCAGCTGGTTTGAATCCTATTTATTCTGTAGATACCAGTCTGTCAATGTAAACCAGAGCTCTTCAGAGTATGCACTGAAAAAAGTGATTCTGTGCCATAGTTGGAGTAAAGTAATAATCTATATAGAGATTATTTGTTTATCAACACAAATGATGCGCACACTGAGCTGTAGCAACCGTTTTGCTGCTAATTCAGGACTTGTGAATTAAATTTGACCCTTTGATATCATACATGTTACATTAGGGTGAGTGAAAAAACGCAGTGGAAAAACACTGTCTCAAGCTTCAGCAGCCAGAGGTCTGTTGAACCTGATCAGCTGCTCTCCTCCTGTTCTGTTTCCCCGGCCAAATTGACGGACAGCATCTCTTTCTCTTTGAGGCATGCGCAGTACAGTGTTGACCAACAATCTCTCTATAAGAATTAAAAGTAAATTTTTGAGTTTTGGTCGGTTTTTCACTGTAAAGTTGATTTATGTCTCAAACCAACTTACGTTCCTCAAGTTCGTTGATAAACTACTTTAACAAGTCTATCAAGTTAAAGTGCATCTATCAAGTTTAGGCTTGCGAGTACCTGAGATGTGTGAAGTATCCACGTAATCTTTCCGCCTTTCAGCTGGCAGTTGCCAGTAGCAACTAGATATAAACTTCAAATTTTACTGTACAGAAGACTGCGTGCGCTCTGTGTTTAAGCTGAATTAAGGGTAGGTTTTTCACAAATGCTGTGTTATTCATAGTAACTTATTTTCCAACGTGATTGTTGGTGTGCCACAGGGTTCTGTACTCGGTCCAATTCTTTTTACTCTTGATATGCTGCCGATAAGTAACATTACTAAAATCATGGCCTTCCACTGTTTTACAGATGACACTCAGGTGTACTTATCAATGAAACCAGCTCAGACTGATCAGATAGAAAGACTTAGTGCCTGTGTGAAGGATATAAAAACCTGGATGTTCTTATCTATCTGCTTTTTAATCCTGAAAAAGCAGAAGTCATTTTACTAGACACCTGCAACACTCAGGCAGTCAGTGTAGCCTCCAGCTCGACTGCTACCAGCCTGTTCACTTTGCAGTTACAGACCACACACTCCTGCGTCGCCCACAACGTCTACTCACATGTTATGTAACTGTTTTAGTCAACTTTGTGTTTTTCACCAAAAAGTCTATAATAAATGCAGCACTTTGTGAAAAAATGAGACCACTGAGTACTGTCTGAATTGAATAACAAATAACTCTGATTGGCTGAGCTTGAGTGGTCCTATCTAGTTTCAAATAGTTATTTGTAAAAAATGTTTTTAAGCTGTAATTGCAACCAAAGATGAATACGTGAAGATATTAAGCATGTGTCAAACAATTTAAGAGAGGAAGTAGACAGGTTTAAAACCTAAATCGTGTTTGCAGTGTAAATCAGCTGCACCACCTTTAATTAGGCAAGATCAGCCAGTTACGCAGCAGCAGTACTCACATGTGGCTCTCTCTCTGCCCTGTGTCGAGTCTTAGGTGGTGTCAGGTCCATATAGAAGTCTGGGGAGTAGAGCAGACAAGATAGTCAGAATAAAGAAAATGCGGCAGACTGCATGGAGCAGTTGAAGGTGTTTTTTGTACATGGGCATTGCGGTGGCATAGTAGTTAGCGCTCAGGCCTCACACCAAGAAGGTCCTGGGTTGAATTCTCAGTCGACCCGGGGAACTTTCTATGTGGAGTTTGCATGTTCCCCCTTTGTCTGCGTAGGTTTCCTCCGGGTACTTCAGTTCATATACCTCAAAAACATGTCCATTAATGCCTCCCCTCTCACCTGCAAAAGAGAATCTGAATCTCAGTGGGACTTTCCTGGTTAAAAAAGGTCAAGTAAAATAAATAAATAAAAATCAATATGTGATCTCTTCTGTTGGCAATTCCAAATGTACACATTTTGGACTGTACTTTTGCTCTTTTTCACACTAACAGTTCTGTTCATTTTGACATTCCATGCAATGTCCAATCCCACCACAAGATGGCGAGATCAGGCAAAATATAACTGTGACAAGCCGTCTTCAACAATACAAAACATTAGTGTTTGTGCATCACTAGAAGCATTTGTTACAAGCACCTGTTCCGTGAAAACACATTTAAACACAAGAATAAATCAGCTGGGACCATTTAAAATCACTTTTCTCACCTGAATTCCTCGTCCTGACTCTGTAACACAGGTTCCCAGGAATCCCCGCAAGTCCCGCCCCCAGTCATTGACCATTGGCCGCGCGGGAACGCCTCGGGGAGCATCGCTGACCTCTGATTGGACGAAAGGATTTGCAACCGAGGGAGCACAGCTGTAGACCCGGCGACTCCAGTCACACGCCGCAGAATCACGCCGCAGGTTCATGAATCACACGGAACAGCGCCGAAGACGTGAGAGTGGTGGGAAACATAGTACAACAACAGACCAAGAAAAAGTTTATTAATACGTTTTGGAGAGACTAGAACCTATATGTAAAGTTAACAAACGTTCAACCAACATTATAGAATTTTTTAATTTATTTTATTTAATCTAGCCTAGCTATTTCAAAGTAAAAATTCGATGCTCAAGATTTATTGATTGTTGAACAGTTATAGGTAGGTTTGTAAAAATATCACACGTGTTTTGCTTTGGTAAGCTACATTTTGAATCTATGTAGCTAATGTGATGTTAGTAGAGTTGTGGTGATTTGTGCCAAAGAGCCTGGGTTAAGTTGTGCCACTAACACCCCATTAAAAATAATTGAAAATATATTATTTTATGTAATGGTGTTATCTTATCACTAAAACTATTTAATTGAATGGCAAATCCAAGAGAAGTGGATTTGCCATTCAATCAATTTTTGTATTTCTAAGCTGCTTTATGTAATCTTTGATATTAAGTGTTTATAAAATAGCTTTATAATGAACTTTGAATTGAAGTGAAAAATGTATAATGAGTTTGTTTAACTTGTAGGCTATAAATAATTTGTTTGTAGAATAAAATATACTTTTTTACTTGAAGAATAAATTACATAACTTATTCCAGTGAAGTCTCTCACAACTTCCTTCACACTGAGGCAAGTTCCAAGATGTATTTCTGAAATCCTGTGCTTCACATCAAAAATGAGAGATGCTCCACATCCTGAAATATGTGTTCATATAGTTTGAAGAAATACTATCTTGGTCTCACTTTAAAGTCATGTTAAGTTAAAACTGGCACAACTCACCCCAATTTCCTCTATATTGTTGTTTATAAAACGTCTAAGCGCCCAAAGAAACTCCTTAAAGGCCGCACACAATCAGTAAAATACAATACATTTAATATGAGATCAGGCTCCAGGTTACTTTGCACATGAATTTTGAGCCTCTTGGTCAAAAAGGCAAGAACCCCTGCTCTAGAATAAAGCTTACACACAATAGTTTGATTATGTGGACATATTATAATATACGTTATACATGGCTTTATATACCCTGATTTATATAGAAACACCATGGTTAGGGTTGTATTTTAAAAAGCAACCCTGGACCATTTGATTCAGATCATTTCAGCTCCAGCTCCAATTGAGTTTGAGATCCCTCCATACATTATCCAGACTATTTGGAGTATTTCTGCAGCATTATCATATCAGACCAGATTGACACAAGATCTAACTCAATTCAAGGAAAAACACTACTGTCATGTGAGCATTACTGAACTTTACTCACACTATGCGAAAAAAAAAATAAAATAAAAAAATAGCGTGTAACTGCAGCTAGCCCGAGAGCGACGCCTCCGGGTCTGTAGCTTTACACACCGTCTGGAGCAACGCGGAAAAAGATTGGGGAAAAAGTTATGGAGCGCAGCCTAATCGGATCACGGCTCTTGCACGCTGCTGTGTAATTTTGGAGTCGAAAATCCCGCATTTTTTTCTTTGCAGAGGTGAACGCTACGGTCTGTGCCACGACAGGGACTCCGAAGTGTTGCGTAAAAGGCACGGATACGCACGGGAGCTGGTTTTGTTTTTCCGTTTCCAAGCACTGTGCTGATGTCACCGCGAAGGAGGAGGAAACAAGAGGACAGCAGGTGCCCAAAGTTACCTCGGTAGTAGCGCTGGATTCACCCCGAGCTGTCAACTGTACGAGTCTCACCAGCAGCTCACCGAGGAAAAGTTTCAACGCGGTGGTTTGCTGCTGTTTTATCGTCTCAAGTCGCATTTTTTACGCAGCGACAGAGCGAGAACGAACCAAACTTACGACTACCGCTACTGCTGCTGCTAATGTTTGTTTTCGCACTTTGAACCGGACCGTGGGATACATTCTGTCTAAACAACACAGGAAGGCACGTTTTCTGTGTTTCAATGCGGCACTGACGCACGGTTACGCACGCCAAGCACTGACAGGAGATGCGCTGAAGACGACTGGGAGCAGTATTGTCACGATACTAAGGAATACACCGATTTCCAAAGCACCAGGGATGATTTAAGAGGCTGTTTTGAAGCTAAGGATTTCGATAATCGATTGGCATTTTCGTCCCAATTCATACAAGTTCTTACAAATCTCAAAATCGGTCTAAAACTGCTCAGGAAAGCTCACGTTTCGTCCTGTAAACGTGTTTGTTGTAGTTCTAGCAACGTTTAGTGTCTGATTTTGTTGCTACTTTTGGGAAATCTTCAGAAAGCAGCAGCACTGCTAAGGATAAACGCATTTGGAGTTATGATTTTATGCTGAAACTGTTGGATTTACACACAGGACGGGACTTCTTCTCTTCTCCTAAACCATGTCCAAGACGCTAAAGAAAAAGAAGCACTGGTCCACGAAGATCCAGGAATGCACCGTGTCGTGGGGAGGCTCCGGAGAGCTGATGTCCGTGGTGGAGGTGCGCGGAGGGGCAGAGCTGGGGCAGTTCCCGTACGTGGGGCATGTAGCCGCGGAGGCGATGGTGTGTCACGTCGGTAGGCTGCCCATACCCGGAGACGTGCTGCTGGAGGTGAACGGGACTCCGGTGAGCGGGCTGACCAACCGGGACACGCTGGCGGTGGTGAGGCACTTCAGGGAGCCCATCCGACTCAAGAGCGTCAAACCAGGTGTGTGTGTGTGTGGGTACTAAGCATCTACACTACAGGGAGTGCAGTCTGCGTGTGAGATGCACTGGCTCCTGCTGCTGATGGATACATACAGTATTTTGTTTGCTGTTTGGACCTGATTTTGCCCAGTTTTGGAGCTTTAACTCTCTTGTAGAGTGACCAGATGTCCACATTTACCCGGGACAGTCACAGTTTTGACCAGATCATGTTCTAGCAAAACTACAATCCCACTTTTAACAGTTTTCCCAGTTTTGGACCATTTTAATCAATAATAAAAAAAAAAAAAACAGGAAGAAAATAATGTAATTTCCTCAGTCAATGTTGAGAGAAACATGCTTGAAAATGACCATAGCATAGAATGACACACTCAAGTTTTTGCTAAAAACAGATGTTTTGATTTTTTAATTCTTGAGCTAGAGAACACATTGTGTTAAAATCTGATTTTTTTTGTGTAAACTAGTGCAACACATATTTGTGTTAACTCATGTTGCAGGACACACAACACATCTAACCAATCAGACTGTAAGACATAGAACAATATAAAAAATGTATTCAGATACAGTATTAGGCTCGGTGGCTCAAAGATCCCTGGTTTGAGTCTCACACCTCCCAAATCTAAAAAAAATCTGAAAAAAATATCCTAGGCACACTGTGATCTGTTAAAGGACAATAAAGGACTTTTAATTCCTTTAACAGATCACAGTGTGCCTCGGATAGTTTTTCAGATCTTTTCTGTCTTTTACTACGACTAAAGCTGCATCCTGATAGAGCACCTGGTTTGGTCTTTTTACATTATTATCACATTTGTTGAGCCGGCGATGCACTCACTTTCTCGCTTCTCTTACCCTCCAAATCGACTTTAAATTAATGCACTTTCGTAAAGGTAAAGGTTCGTAAAGTCATTAGGATAATATGGAGAACAATGACTAGCACATGGTTTTTAATTGTGCTGTATCATAAACACAGTCACTGTGTTAAAACCAACACATATTGCATTGTCCTAAAGTAGAAACTCTGGTGTGTAAAAAAAATAACATGTGTTTGTTAGAGAGCGAAGGGTAATAAACATTAATTGAAAATAGTGGGTAAATATATATTCGTACGCACTTACACTCATGTATATTCTCTGAAACTTCTGTCAGTGCAAATTGGTAGATTTTTTCTCATGTTTTGGTCATTTTCAAGCTCAGTTTTCACAATTTTGACAGAAAAAAATAGCAATATATCCTTTCTTTCCCTATTGGAAAGTGTCAGAGCGGTCACAAATCAGGACATGTCTTGTGTAAAACTGGGACAAATAGGTGTTTTAGAAACATTTGCTCAGACATGGGACACAAGACTCAAAATAGGACTGTTTCAGATAAATCTGGTCACAAAAATTCACTTTCCTTTACTGGCAGAAGTCTCTCAGATTAAGAACTGACTCACAAGTGAATGAATCATGATTTGACCAGTGAGCAATGTCCTTTTTGACCCTCCTTCACTTTATTATTGTTGCTTCTGAACCCAACCATGTGTGTCCCATTTTTTATTTTCAAAAATGCGTTACAATACTTTAACATCATACATAGCTAGTTTGAGTTCTCTTGGGTTTGTTTGGCGCAGACTGACTTCTCCTTTAGAAACACAAATCATCTCATCACCTATTGCTCTTGTTACTTCTTCTTCTGCCTTTGATCATTCATAAATTTGACTCAGTCCTGGTCAAACCTTTTCCGCTCTCGGCTTTGAGTTTTAAAATATTAATGAATTTTAGCTCATCTCTGCAAATTACCCACAAGGAATAAATGGAATGAGAAGGAACTATCCACAGGTATTAGTCAAACCGGAGCATGTAGTGGTTGAAGTTTGACTTTAGTCCACATTCTTGCTAGTTTGATCTGTTTTAATGTACTCTGTGTTTAGTTTCTTGTTTTGAGTCTCGTTGGAAATCAATGTATATTTGAATTTGTGGATGGTAAAGCTGTAATCCACCAAACAATTTTAGTCCTACTGTCAAATGAGTCAACTAAAAGGCAGCGTGTCATCATGACCTGAGCAAATATCTGACACAAGCTACTCTCACAGGATCACAGATTCTGCGCCAAGAGAACTTTTTGTACAGATGCACTGGTCCATGATGTGATGCAAAGTGCTGCCTTAAATGTTTTGAGCTTTAAATGCGTATAATTTACAGCTGGACTCATCCCTTTTTGTTTACTATTTACTTAGTCTGGTTTCTCATTCAGAGACATGTGAGAGCAAAACACAGAGTTGAGAAATACAGTGGAAATGCACACTGTTTAGTCTAACTTAGCATTTATTTCATTCTGATTTACCAAGTTTTTCCTATTCCTAGTTCTTTCCTTTTTACGTTCCTTGCTCTTTTCTTGTAAACTCCTGTTTTTTTTCCATTCCACATGAAGATAACATGTGCATAGACAGGACTGGCAGAGTAACCTGAAGAGCCTGTCTCCCAGAACAGGTGTTACTTGTATCATGAATAAGTTAGAAGTGAGTCTAGCAGCAGTAGTAGCAGCAGCTCGACTGGTCAGATCCTCTTTCTCTCCTCAGATGCAGATGTCATGTGGACACTGCTTCTGTGATCGTCATGCTGTCTTTAGGCTGTAGTCTTAGGTGTTTAGTCAATTAATCAGTCTTCTATTGAAATTGAAGCATATTGAACTGCAACAAAAAAAAAGAGAAATGATACAGAATTATTGGTCTAATATGCCTGTTTAAATGAAAGTATATTTGTAGTATCCTCTTTTTATCCTTGCTTCCCTTAGTCGCTTGATTTGTCGATGGACGCTTTATTTTGATTATAAGGATTTATATTCAACAGCAACAAAAAGAGGTGAATCAGCTGAACATTTTAACCAAATCATTGATCCAAGCTGCCTTTTAAGAAATAGTACCTCTGTTTTCTATTCATTGTTTATAAAAAATGCTGCTTTGCATAGATTTTTAAGCACAGATTGGGTCAATGTATAATGCGATATTTTTAGGTTGCTGAGCTTTTGGTTGATTAATCGATAGATGAGGTACCTCGTTATCTATTGGTCAGCGTTTTACTGGCCTCATCATGTCCACAGTTTATATATTTTTATAATGATTTTTTTTGTTTAGCATAAGTTTAAGGCTGTTACAAATCTATGCAACTGTTTTTGACCAAGACGGACAACAAACAATTTTTGAAAATCCTCCATACAACCTTTAAGGGAAAAAAAATGTTAAAGGAACCGTATGTAAGATGCACAACTAGTGGTTTTAGAAAGGTATAACAATCACAAATGAACTTGGGTTGCCAGAGTGTGAAATGGCCCGTGCATTCAAGATAGGAGCTACTGATTACTGATTCAAAATTAACTTCAGCTTCTAAGAAACCAAACTGGCAACCCAAATGAGAGAGTCATGTGAGGCTTATTCTGCTTTCTGATTGGATAATAAATGTAAACATCAACAAAGGGACATCATGTTCATTGCTTTTAAGAATAACTCCATTACATTGACTTTCAGTAAAAAATAATAGTATCTTTTGGACTTGTTGACCTTGTATCTGTGGACACATATATAGTTCATGTTTATGAAATTTGACATCAAAATCTTACACACGGTTCCTTAAATATAAATCAACTAACAAAATTGTAGAAAACTGAAAATTGAATTGAATTGTAACTTTAGTGAATTGACCCATCCCTAATTGACACTGAAGAAGGAACTTTCTGAAAAAGCAAATACTTGTATTTATCTCAAAGACAAAAGGAAAATACAGAGTTTACAGAATCGTGATAAAAGTGAAATTGTTATCTGGCTCCAAGAAAATTGTGATATTGATATTTTACCATACAGCATCTCCCAGTTCTAAACACCAATATGTCACCTTAGCCCGAGGTTTAAGTCTTGTCCTGGTTGGCTTGGTCTGTTCTGGTTCAGTCTCAGTTTATATTCAAGTAAGATGTGTTGTGTGAACGCAGCTTTGGAGCAATATGTTGTGCCTTATGGCTTCATTTATAATTATTGACTGTCAGAATAAATTCCAAATCCATCCTAATCTAGAGGGATTTTTTCTGTGTCAGAGAATGATACAACACAGATTCATTCTTACTGTATGTCCTCGTTTCCAATGGTGCACATGAGTCTAACTAAAAACATATCGATCACACTTGCCTTGGCTTTCTGTTGCCTCTTACTCGCTCGACGATTAGTATTCACCTCTGTGTGGAGCTCAGACAGTTCTAATCAACAGCATGTGTCAAAAGGCATTGACATTTGGAGGCTTGAGTCTGATGTGGAGATGTGAGCGGTGCATGTGTGTGGACATTTGGAGGGTACAGAGCTGATCGAGGCACTTTTGCTCACACTTAGCTGGGGTTTGTTAATGTTTTCTCCACAGAGGCTCAGGCACCGCTGCTCTGCTGTGTCCGGACCAAGGCTAATGTAATCGGTTTTGGCGATGGTCCATACATAATTTTGCTCTAAAGTTTTTGGTGCACTCACTAGTTCATTTGCGCTGATGTAGACTTGGTTTGAGCTGCAAGATGAAAGTGAAACTAAACACAAAATCAGACTTTTTTTGCGACTAAACTGTGTAAATGGTTTAAGTTGCGAGTCTTATCTTGCTTATAATATTATAATCTTTAGCTATAATATTTTAGTTAGTAATTTGGCCAATTGATATTCATCTTCGTTCATTGATTTTCCTCCAAGTCCATTTGCTTATCTGATATCACAAATAACTGCATTTAGAGTAACAATATTTATCTAGCAAGAAAAATGACCTGCTTTTAGGGGCCCTTTCCTGCCCTGGGCCCCTAAAAAGCCCCCCCCCCCCCCCCCCCAGTCCGACGCCTCTGGTTCTGGACACGTTTGAGTTTCTTGCAAACTGCCTGTTGCACTGCAGTCTGTATATTTCCAAAACCACGTGGATTCCTGTGAGAACAATAGCTCTGAGGGCCTTTTGGACACAACTCCTCTAGAGATACTGTCATTTATGTCATGACTAGAGCTGGGAAATATAGCAAATTTTAGAAATATCGTGAATGTTGTTTTGAAGATATGCAAAAATTGAACATTGAGTATATCGTTCCGTAAAAACATGCTACAAAAGAGTTAATTTACAATAAAATTAAATAAGTGATGCTGTACTTTCCTAAAGACAAGGCAAGTTTGAATGTAATTCTATCAGAATTTGTACATTAAGCAATTGAAAGAGCTTTAAAATGGGTTTATAATGTGAGATTGTTTTGTGGTTAAATCGGCAAATACTTCATTCATTTTCTACCGCTTAATCCCGTTAGGGGTCGCGAGTGACTGGAGCCTATCCCAGTGACTTTGGGCCTTAGGCGGGGAACACCCTGGACAGTGGCCAACTTGCCACAGGGTTAAACAGACAAACATTCACTCTCTCATTCACTCACTAAGGGAAATGATGTTAAAGGACAATACAGTGATGCCCAATTAACCTAAACATACATGTTTTTGGAGGTGGGAGGAAACCGGAGTACCCGGAGAAAACCCAAGGTGACACGGGGAGAACATGCAAACTCCACCCAGAGAGATCGTGAGATGTTGATATGTCGAACCCACGACCTCCTTATTGGGAAGCCAGAACTCTAACCACTTGGCTACCGTGCACCCACTAAATCGGCAAATATTTCATCTTAAATACATCTTAAATGAGAAAACTAAGGACTATGTGCCTAGAATTTGTAACATTTTACAGTTTTGAGTAGATTTTGATTGGTTTGAATCTGATTGCCAACAGAACAAGTCTCATTTTACTTAAAGAAAAAATTTAAATTATGAAAATAATTATTCTCTGTGTTTGAGTGATAACTACATTCACTTGTTTTATTTAAGACAGTCAAACCTGCTCAAATCACATCAGTCAAAGCAATTTTAAACTGATTAGAACATTTAAGGTTGTCATTTTTTCCAGTGTAACTAATTTGAACACATTTATGTTGAATTAACAGATATTGTCCAAGTATCGTTATCAAGATCACCAAAAATTATCGAGATATTAATTTTTGTCAATATCGCCCTAGTCATGACATGAACTTCTACCTATGTAATGTTCGCACTTCCCAAAACCTGAGTGTTCACGACAGCAGCTTTTAAACACACGTGGAGCATTGACACTAACACGTATTTGCATAACTTCATATTCATTTTCCTTCGCAGATTTGTGAAAAAATCTGCTACAAACAACAAAAAAAACAGAGGAACCACATAGAACATGATTCTTTGTTAGATTTCGGTGCAGATAACGTGAAAAAATAACGTTAATATCTAATTTATTAAGACTTGTCAAGGGACTTTCAGAAGAACAAGTAGTATTTCTACAATTTGCCTTTCCGCAATATTCCAATAAATATTTTATCATCAAATTCATGTTCTGAGTTTTGCATGTTGTTACATCACTGACAATGTCATGCAACTACATTGGACATTTAGTTTAATTGGGATTCATTCCAATTCATTCCGGAATACTGGTCACAAAAATCACAATTTGATTTTTTTTTCCCAAATCGTGCAGCCCTATTGTAAACAACATATTATACATTGACTTAGTATGACAGCTGATATACGACTCTGTATATCCACCTTTTCCTGATCGCACAGTCCTTTTAAAATCTTCATGATGTGCTGTCTTGGCAGGCTTACACGTTTGCAGTCTTGTTTGGATAGGACCAAACAAAGTGTGTATTGAACTAAACAAAACATGCCTTTGACCTTGTGTTACGTAACGTGCTGCACTTGTAAGCGACGCTGGGGCTGCTTACCATGTTCTGCTGGCGTCCCCTTGAGGCCTCCCGTGTTTGTATCCCTGTCCCGGCGCTCATGGTTAATTCATGCGTCATCCATCATTGATGCCGCTCCACGCCACCAAAACCAAGGATCGGGTTTAGAGCGACTGGTGAACATGTGAACCTGCAGCTGGTTTCTGCTCAGACTTAGAGACAGGCTTAAATGTGAAGAGGAGAAGGAGAGCCAGTGGACATGACAAGGGTTTAAGGCTTGTCATAGTTGGCTGACTGGCAGACAGACATATACTAGATTAAATTAATTCTCTTCATTTGACCCATTTCTTTTGGTCAAGAATAGAGTTGAAGGAATTGTTGCAGTTGCTTATTGAAAACTAAATCTCAAGGGCAAATCTCGATGACGATTTTCAGACGATATGATGTCAGTTAAGGCTGCAACGATTAATTGACTTAAAACCAGTTGATTAAAAAAAATAGTTTTTTTTGATCATTGTATTTGCTAACTAACCTAAATAAACTCTAAACTACACATACAAATACGTTTTAAGAGCAAAGACTGCTGTATTATTAAAACAGAATGTCAGAAATCTATAAACTGTTGCTGATTTGCAACAATAATACACTTTATTTGGTTAATATTGTCCAACTGTAAGGCTTCTGTCGCCTTCTTTTAGCATTTGTTTGGTTGTGATTGTAAATGTTACAGTTACAGAAATAATTGTTTGGCTTTGTCAAAAAAAAAAAAAAAAAAAATAATATAATAATAATAATAATAAAATAAAAAATTCAGCATACATGTGCTACAAACAAATACATTTGTTTGATGAATAAATGATGAAACATGTATGTAAAACGTCATTTTTTGCCCTCAGACGGTTCCTTAAAACCACGAAGTACAATCAGCCAATGAGAGAACAGAGATGTGTTGGGCACCATCTCCAGTTGGGATAGTAAACTGTATATGTTCTCCTTCGTTGACCTTGTGTCAAATATTCACAGCAAACAATGTTTGACTGTTAAAGCAAAAAGTCTCTGCCTACGTGGAGCTCATGAACCCCAATAGTGAGATGTTTCCACAAAGTAAAACGAAACCTGCCTGATGAACGGTGTAGTCCCTCATTCATCCAGGGTGATCCATAGTAGAAGTCTTCAAAGTATCATCTGACAGTGTTTCGAAGATCAAGACGTTTCGACTCTCATCCGAAAGTCATTTTCATCTGATTTTCAAGTCAGAAAATCAATTGATTTTCAAGTAATTTCTCATCAGATTGAAAATGACTTTCGGTGAGAGGAAACGTCTTGATCTTCGGAACACTGTCCAGATGACTACTTTGAAGATATACTAAACCGCCTGATGCAGGATAATTGAAAACCTGAGTGAAACAACTATCTTCTAGTTGTTTTTGTAAATGGTAAACCAATAGTCCTCCTCACTGTCGGCCTAGAATCAGAGTCAGTCCAGGTGAACTCTGGAGATACGTCACAGTCAGGTTCAAATCTGGAGATGTGTCACAGTCATTGAGTTTGAGATCTGATACCGCATTAAAAGTCAGTGAGCTGTGTCCTCTCTCCTACAGACGCGTCTCAGCTCTTTTGTTCTCATTCACATAAACTGTTAAAATGGCTTATTTGTGGGGCAAGACAGAGTCATAGACATTACATGTCACCAATTAGAAGAGTTATCAAGTTTGATTAACCCACTGTGTTAAGGCTGTTTGTCATGTTTTGTTGTGGTGGCAGCTTTCGACGTTTTATCAGATTTTTGTTCTTCCATTACACTCACACACAAACCAGGTCTAGAACTTGTCGAGGGTCAGATAGTTTACTGAGATGCAAGGTGAGCTCATGTGTTAGGTCTTGTGGATAGATTCAGCAGCATTTATGTCCAATTTAAAACCCAGCAAGGATATTGTCTCAACCATTATCTTGGAATCAATGCCCAAAAGTTCACTTCATATTCAGATATTCTTTCCCAATATCGAAACAATGCATCCCCTAATTGTTGTATATTGTGACACATGTGATGATGAACCTCATTGTGCCCTGCTACATCTCATCTCCACATCTCTCTTTGGTCACCTACAGAAGCTTTTTTTGTGCATGTTTTTACTTTGGCAGCATCATCCTCAACACTTCTAAAAACGCGACATGACTTCACTGCTGTTTTCCAGCGTCTGCAGCAGCACGCCCTGTCTTTACTTTATCTGCTCTCACTTCTTCTGCCTTATCAGCACAAAATACACTTTTGGCATGCGCGCGTGTTATCATCACTTTTGCCTCTCGCTCTCGTCTCTGCTGTTTTGCTCCTTCAGTACATTTCCTATAATTCACACTTAATCTGTCTGGCGCTAATCCGCTTTGATCACCACTTCTCTGCTGATTTGAACCTTTCTGACAGTCCCTTTGCGTCTCACTTCTTCTGAGGAAAAGTTCTGAACATGTTAATGACTCTTTGAGATTGTGAACGTTTTGGACTAAGACAATTGACGGATAATGAACGATCGTACAGATGATTCCACACTGTACAAAATAGAAGGTTGTCTGACATTTTCTTTCTACTTTCCTTCTCTTTCTTAATTTCTCCCCCTCTCTCCCGCCTCTTGCTCTTCTTTCGCTCTCTGTCCTCTCTGTGTGTCTGTTTTTCTTTCTCTTCTCTTTCCTCCTTCCAGTTTCTCCTCTCTTTTGACTCTCTATTTTTCTCCTCTATCTCTTTCTTTCTCTCCCTCTCTCTTTTTATTCTCTTTCTTTCTCTCTCTCTTGTATCTCCTTCTCTCTTTCTCTGTCTTCTCTCTCTGTCTCTCTCTTGTCTCTTGTCTCTTGTTCTCTCTCTCTTTCAGACTCTCGTCTCTCAATTCTTTCTTTTGTCACTCTCTCTCTTGGTCCTCTTTATCTCTCTTTCTTTCTTGTCTCTCTTTCTCATTCTCTCTTCTCTCTTTTGTCTCTCTCTCTCTTGTCCTCTTTATCTACTTTCTTGTTGTCTCTCCTCTCTCTCACTGTTTCCTCTCTCTTCTCTCTCTCTCTCTCTCTCTCTCTCTCTCACCTTTCTCGCTTGTCTCTCTCTCTTCTCTCTTTCTCTCCTCCTCTCTCTGTCTCTCTCTCACCTCTCTCTCTTTTGTCTCCCTCTCTCTTGGTCCTCTTTATCTCTTTCTTTCTTGCTTCTCCTCTCTCTCTCTTGTTTCTCTCTCTCTTTTCTCTCTTTTCTTCTCTGTCTCTCTCTCACCTCTCTCCCTCTTTGTCTCTCCTTTTTTCTCTCTTTCAGACTCTCGTTCTCAACTCTCTCTCTTTTGTCTCTCTCTCTTGTTTCTCTTTATCTCTCTTTATTTCTTTCTTGTCTCTCCATCTCTCTCTTGTCTCTCTCTTTCTCTCTTGTCCCTCTTGCTCTCTCTCTTCTCTCTTGTCTCTCTTTCTCTCTCTCTCTGGTCCTCTTTATCTATCTTTCTTTTTTGCCTCTCCCTCTCTCGTCTCTCTCCTTCTCTCTTGTCTCTCTCTTTCAGTCCTCGTCTCTCTATTTTCTTTTGTCTCTCTCTCTTGTTTCTCTTTATCTCTCTATCTTGTCTCTCCCTCTCTCTCTCTTCTTTCTCTCTTTTCTCTCTCTCTGTCTCTCTCTCTTCTCTCTTGTCTCTCTCTCTTGTCTCTGTCTCTCCTCTCTCTCTCTTTCAGGTCTCTCGCCTCTCAATTCTCTTTTGTCTCTCTCTTTCTTGTTTCTCTTTATCTCTCTCTCTTGTCTCTCCTTCTTTCTCTCTTCTCTCTCTCATTTGTCTCTCTCTCTCTCTTAGAATTTTAAGTTATAAGAGAGAGAGAGACTAAAGAGAGTTTTTGTCTCTCTCTCTTATAACTTAAAATTCTAAGTTGAAAATCTTTAACTCACATTGTCAAGCTATATCAACATAAAGATTGAAGTTAGTTTAACTTTTAGGCCTTTTTTTACGTGCATGGCAGTCTATCCAAATCTTTTAAAATGTGTCCATGGTTTCCCCTCTCACTAAAACACGTACCTGCCCTGTCCCTCTTCGCTGATTGTTTTTGCTCCTGAAGTGAAGTGTGTAAACAAACAGCCGATCTTGACAATCTGAATCTGGCAAACTGGATTAAACACGGTCAGAGCTGAAGAGGCTGGCACGCTCCACACCACACCAGACCGGCTTTACACTGAGGAAAGAGAGAGAGAGAGAGAGAGAGAGAGGGAGACAAGGAGGAAGAGTGGAAAGAGAGAGAGGGAGACAAGGAGAAGGAGAGAGAGAGAGAGAGAGATGAGGAGTAAAAAGACAGAGAGAGACAAGGGAGGGGGGGTGGAAAGAGAGAGAGAGTGGAAGAGGTGGCGAGGGGGGGAGAAGATGGGAAAAAGAGGGGAGAAAAGAAAGAAAAGGAGTAAAAAAGAGAAAGAAAGAGACAAAAGGGAAATAGATAGAGAGATGAGGGAGAAAGAGAGAGATATGAGGGAAAAAGAGAGGAGAGAGACACGAGGTGGAGAGAGAGAGAGATGGAGAGAGACATATGAGGGGAAGAGAGAGGTGGTGAGAGAAAGAGAAAGGCTAGAGAGAAAAGGAGAGAAGTGTGGAGTAGAGATGGAGGGAAGAACATGAAAGGAGAGAGAGAAGGAGAGAAGTGTGGAGTAGAGGAAGAAAAAGAGAAAATGAGGAGAGAAGTGTGGAGTAGATTTGGAGAGGGAATGAGAGGAGAGAGAAGAAGGAGAGAAGTGTGGAGTAGAGTGAAAGAGAAAGAGAGAATGAGGAGAAGTGTGGAGTAGAGTGGGAGAGAGAGAATGAGAAAAGGGAGAGAAGTGTGGAGTAGAGATGGAGAGAGTGAGAGAGAGAAGAGAGGGAGGGAGAGAAGTGTGGAGTAGAGATGAAAGAGAGAGAGAGAAGGGAGAGAAGTGTGGAGTAGAGATGGGAGAGGAGAGTGAGAGGAAGAGAGAGAGAAGAAGAGAAGTGTGGAGTAGAGATGGAGAGAGAGAAGGAGAAGTGAGAGAGAAGAAGAAGTGTGGAGTAGAGATAGAGAGAGAATGAGAAGAGAGGATAGAAGGGAGAGAAGTGTGGTTTAGAGATGAAGAAAGAGAGAATGGGAAAAGAGTGAAGGAAGAGAATGAGGAGAGAAGTGTGGAGTAGAGATGGATAGAGAGAATAAGAGAAGTATGGAGGAGAGATGGGAGAGAAAAGAAGTTAGATAAAATAAGATAAGTGTGGAGTAGAGATGGATAGAGAGACAGAGAATGAGAAGAGAGAGAGAAGTGTGTGGCAGAGAGGGAGAGATAAACCCTGGTCGGGGGTCTGGCTCCAGACCAGCTGATCCTCTCTGTATGCAGCTCCAGCTCTCGGCCGTGAGGCAGTAACCTTGAGGGGACGATTGACAGAAGAGAAAGAGGTGTCCTGGTCCTGGTCCTGTCTGATCCTGGTCCTGATCCTGATCGCTCTTGTCCATTACGGCTGCAGGCTGTGGAGCCTCGTTCAGTCGTAAACACATGAAACGCTGATGGTTTTAAACAAATCAGACACAATAAAAACAAAAATAAAAAAGATACAAATTATACTGATGGCCATTGTATTGAATAGAGATTGAGACATATAGTTTTTCTTTACCGATGCAATACCGAACATTTTGTCTGCAGATGCTAATATCAATGGCTGATATTCAAAGACTTTTAAAGCCAATGTTCAATTCCAAAAGAACAAAAACAAACTACACACATGTAATGATGCTCGATTATTTTGGCCAAGAAACATTCATTTCACAGCGTCATGAAAGACACTTCTATTGTTCATAATGATTTATTTTAAAGGTGCCTGCTTTAAAAAAAAAAGTTATATTATGTTCAGTTAAAGATCAATATTACAGAACTTGTCCTGCAAAATGTTATGGATGGGCATAGAGGTGTGCATGATATCACATTTTAGATAATATTGTGACAAAAATAGTTTAACAGCATTAAAGATAAAGATAGTTATAACATTGTAGATGATGAAAATGAGTCAATGAATCACTCAGTGGTGTATTAATTGCCACATTTTTGATGACTTAAAACATACATTGCAATATTATTCAGAATATTTTGCATGTTTAGCTGCATTTTTCTTCATGAATAGTAAATTAGAAAACCAGAGATCACCAATCCAGCTTTTTCCGTTTCGATACTGATTCCAATGCTTTGTTTTTAGTAGCTTTTTTTTTTTTTTTTTATTAAATATCTGCCGATACCCGATATTAACCGATACTAGTGTAAGGACTGAAATTGCTTTCTTTTATATCAAAACAAGACATTTTGTCATATAGTGTTATGTAATTGTTATTTATAGTGAAAATTACAACTAAACAACTTAATCTGAATAAAATGTCCAATAATATGAGACATTTCTAGATCAACACCAGCCAATAAATTTGTCTTATTATGTCCAATAATAGACACAACTATGATATCGGCTGAATCGATATCATGAAGCCGATACTCTACAATCACTGGTTAGAGAAAGGGGAACGTTTAGTCGGACTAATTGACTAATTTTCTGAACTAATGCTCTTAAATCATCGGCACTGATATTCAATCCTGTATCGTATAAAGGTTGAAACATTTAGAGAATTGACTGTTTCTGCCTTAATTGTGATTATACCATCCAATATACTTTTGTATGTACTGTACTGCACACACCATTACGTGAATCCGTTTTTCAAGTTATATGACCACTCTTTTAAGTACATGACATTTTTTTCACTTTTATAATTTCTGTACCAACTTACCTTTTCCACTCCTGTTTAAATCTAATAGTTCTGTCGTCTCTAATAAGACTTCTAACAGAGAGTGTGTTGTTCACAGTGAGACTTCATGTCCTGTCGTCTGCGTGTCAGCGGACCCACTCCGACTGTCCCGTGCAGTTATTTGGACCATTAGTGGAGCACTTTTGTCTCTTTATTTCTGAAGTTTGTGGACAGGCTCTGTGGACGTACGGCGTGAGGTCTATTTTAAAAAACAAGCCACCAAAAAGCAATTGTCTTTTCCTTTTGAATAAACGTATTTGTTCTTTTTAAATTAGCTGCTGGTGTTTAGTTGACACGCACTGGATTTTCACTGAAGTCCTGGAAACACAAAATGTTCTCATTCGCTCTGATACACCTGTCACGTTAAAGTTTAAACAAGTATTACTTCGTGGTGTACACTTTTTTCTCATTTTAGGTTTGTCTATGTGAACTATTTTTGTATCTAGTTGAAAAAAAATCTCAGTTGTATCTACCCCCCTCTCTCTCTCTCTTTCTTTCTCGGTGTCTTTCCCCCCTCTTCTCTTCAATCTCTTTTTACCTGTAACTTTCCCTCCCTTCTCCTTCCTCCTCATTCTGTCTCTTCTCTCTTCCTGTGTCCTTCTCTGTCCCTTTTTCATCTTTCTTTCTCCATCACTCCATTTACCTTTCATCAGTTCCTTCCTCATTCTTTCCCATTCACCCTACTCTTTTCTCTTCTCTCCTTTCCCCTTCACCCCTGTTTCTTCCCCTGCTTTTCCTCAATGTCTATGCTTCTCTTTCTCTCCATCTTTCCTTTCTGCGCCTATCTTTCTGATCTTCTCTCTCTCTCTTTCCCAATTAACGTCCTTTTCCCCTTCTCTTCCTCTTGTCCATTCTTTGTATTGTGCTTAAACCCCTCTCTCTCTCTCTCCTTCCATCTTTCTCTCTGCATCTTCCTTCTCTCTCTCTTCTCCTGTCTGTCTCTCTCTCTAACCCCTCTTTTTCTTTCACTTTCTTTTTACATGTATCTGTCCCCTTCTCTCCTTCCTCATTTACTGAACCTAGCACCCTCTCTTGATCTTCCTCTCGCCCTCTCCTCCCTATACCCCCTTCTCTCTCTCTTTGTCCATCTTTCCTTTCTGCATCTATCTTCCGCTCACTTTCTCTCCCTCTCTCTCTCTCTCCACCCCTTTCCTTTTCCCCTTTCACTTCCTTTCTCCCCTTCTCCATCTTTCCTCTGCATCTTCTCTCTCTCTCTCTCTCTGTCTCTCTCTCTCCATTTCTCATTTCACCCCTTTCTGTCTGTCTGTCTCCTCTCCTCTCTCTCCATCTTCCCTCTTACTCTTACTCTTTTTCTCTTCCCTCTCTCCTTCATTTTCTGAACCTATCACCCTCTCTTGATTTCCTCTCACCCTCTCCTCCCTATACCCCCCTTCTCTCTCTCCTTGTCCATCTTTCCATTCTGCATCTATCCTCTCGCTCTCTTTCTCTCCCTCTCTATCTTTCTTCTCTGCGTCTTCCCTCTTTCTCTTTTTCCCCTCTTTCTATCTCTCTCCACTTTTATATGTCCCCTCTCTCCTTCCTCGTTTTCTGAACCTATCACCCCTCTCGCACTCTCTTCACCCCTCTCTCTCTCTTTCTTCTTTTCCATCTTTCCTTCCTGCAACTATCTTCTCTCTCTCTTTCTCTCTCCATCCCTTTTCTTTTTGTCCTCCTCTCGTCCATTTCTTGTATCCTTCTCTATGCTTTGCCTCCCTCTCCTCTCTCTCTTCTCTACTTCTTTCTTTCTCTGTCCTGTTTCCATCTTTCCCTCTCTCTCTCTCTCTCTCTCTCTCTCCCTGTCTCTCTCTCGCTCCGGTTGTGTCTCGTTGGGACGTCAGTGCAGCTCGATGGGCCGGAGCAGAATACCAAAAGGCTTTGTACTTGTCCCCGTGGAGCTGCACATTTACACCTTTGCTACACAGACTCATATTCTTTTCCTTTCCTTACAATGGCTGTTATTCTACTCAAATACTCATTTCTGTTTATACACAAACACAAAACCTAAATATTTGAGATGCTTTGTCTTAAAAATGGATAGAAAGCCTAAAATAAGCATGAGAAGTCGGCTCGTTCAGGATGAGGCCGCTGCAGACTGGGAAAATAAAGACAAATGACTTGCAATGATCCAAGTCCAGTCCATTAGTTCACATGGGCAGACGGTGTGATTCTGACACAGCTCTGGATTTCAGCAGATTTTATTTACACAAAGTTATTGATTGAACCATAGCAAAGAGCTGGAAATCAATGCCATGACTTTAAAGCTGGGATACCTGACTTTTTGGTGGTACGCTTTGTCTTCTGCTGTGTTTTGTTCATCTCCTCAGATAATGTTTTTGTACTATCTAGTAGGGGTGTAAATAATGGTATACATGGTCATAGTGAATCGTTTTGGTACAGCATGTTTGGTTCGGTGCACCTCTACCGTTTCAATACCATTTGTGTGATTTTGCATTACTGGGGCGGAACTAAAGTTCACATGTGGAAAGTTTATACACAGTGATGCAGCGCTAGCTAATATTTTGGGGTTTTAAAACTTGTTCCTTGGGCAGTTATTCATCTGCGCTGCTTACTTGGTGCTGCGTGATGGATTTACGTGACTCTGCGCTTGTAAACACTTCAGAATCATCGCAGGAAAAGACGAACATTCACCTGTAGCACACGCAGTCACAGTCACAGCCGAACAACTTTCTGTGAGTAAAATCCTGCAAAAACATCATCCGTGTAAAAAAGTTCGTCACATTCACGTGTCCACTCTATAGATCTGTGTGGATCAAACAGAACAGTACTCTGAGCTTCCTCCTGTTACAGCAATGCACAAACACTGCACCACGTCATGTGCCTCTGTTCATTTAGACAATTTAGATAATATGATTAATCATTAGTTGAATCACCCACTAAGAAAATACAAGAAAAAAGTACAGATTTGGGAGATGATTTTATAAATTAGTACAAGCTTAATCTTAATAAAGATTTAGTTTCTTTGAGATGTTTCTGCTGCAGGTTGTCAGCGTTAATTTACAGAATATTGTTCCTTTACAGTGAAATGTACAAATATCCATTGTCTTTTTTAAAAAATAAAACCTGAACTGAAAGTGTATTGAAAAATACCGAACTGTCAACTTTCAAACCGAACCGAATCTGATTTTAGCGTACTGTTACACCCCTCCTATCTAGTCCTTTGTTCAGAGCTGATATACGGCAGTGTGATCATAATTAATCATAACTGCTCTTCTCCCGTTACTTTCATGTTTTTTTTTTGCGTATTCTTGTCTCGTGATCTCGTAACCTTAACCTTAACCTTAACTGCTTCAGGGCTTGATTCAACCAAGCCCAGACCAACCTCTCCAACCAGACCAAATTTTCACATTTTGGACCAGATCAGAGTTTGTTTGAGCGTTCACAATTGTCCAATCAAACTGAACTATCCAACCAAACAAATCCGAATCAAACGTATATCCTGAATGCAGCCTTAGTTGACCATTTTCAATTCTGATGAATCGATATGCTGCAGTCCTAAAATATATCATGTTTCTTTGTTTTGTCCTTGGGAATTTGACTCCAGTCCAGACGTGGTGTAATCTCCAGCTCATCTCAAAGTGCATTTATAATTGAAACTGATAATTCTGCGGTCTTTACTACGGCCCATCTGTGTGTCATTTAAAGGTCTTCCTCTCATCAGAGCTGCGACTGTCGGAGCAGATGTGGACTTCTGCAGTGTGGTAACAGAACAACCACCTTGTGCTGTTTGCGGGGCTTTTAGGGGCTGTTTTCGGGGCTGGCAGGCGTTCTTGGAGAGCGGCAGTACGACTTGGCACCGTGGTGTTTGTGAAAGCGCAGAGATAAAGCGTCGTGCTGCTGATTCACTATTGCCTCCTCCCTCACGGACGCCAGGCATGTCAGCAAAAAAGCAGCAGTAATTCTCTGTGTGATGTGTGAGCCAGTGGAGGACATCTGAACGGGCTTTCTTCAGACTGATTATGAAAGAGAAAACATCTGCAGAGGAAGCATTAGGTCTGTTTAAACGTATATTTATTAGATTCAGTTTACTAAGGCAGGGATTGAATGCAAATGGTCTTTTATGTTAATGTACATGATAGACTGCAAGTGTAAATGAACTGACAAGATGCTCTGTCACAGTTGATAATAATAAACATCGGTATGGAAAAGCGTTTCCATTTACATTTGCAAAAGACTAATTTATCTCAAATATTGTTCACAAATCTGTCTAAATCAGTAATAATGAGCACACCACACTAGGGGTGTCAAAAAAAATCCATTCGGCGATATATCGCGATACTCGATCCCGCGATACTCGAATCGATACTAAAATTCGATATCGATTCTTTTGATGACGTCATGCATATTAATGAGGATGCTTTTATATCATTGATTTCAACTGAATTCAATGTCAATAGTGGTTCAAAATGTGCATATTCAGCCAGGACAGTAGAGGGCAGCACTGTCTTTAAGAAGACAATCTAATGTTAACCCTTGGCACACGAATAATTTTGTTTTTTAAGTGTACTTTAATAGTATAGATCTATAAAAACAGAAATAATTATCAATTAATTGCAATTTATAATCGTTTGTGTCAGTATCGGGATTAATCGGGATTAATCGAATCGTGACGTGTGTATCGTGATACGAATCGAATCGCCAGATTCATGGCAATTCACACCCCTACACCACACAATGGCACAGATGGATACCGATTCAACCGATATCATGTTTGTGCACTTAGTTGAACAACGAGAATATTTACTGACTGAAGTTAACCCCGGCTGTCTCAAGTTTAAAATGTGAATTTGTGCACAACATTACAGTTACAGAACGCTATATTACCCAGTTTTGAGAAGAAAAACTTTATTTTATTCCTATAGGATTATTTGTTTATCAACATGATGCCTGATCACTGGGTTGCAGAAAGAGCTGCAGCTGATTGACACAAGCTGTAGCAGCAACACTAGCCAGTGCTGTTGTCAGCTAACTACAAGAGTCTATCACTGTTTAAAAACAAAAGCTATGCTGCTAAATCAACATTTGTGAATGAAATGTGTCTTTATGACTCATACACATTACATTCAGGTGAGTCCCAGTCCCAGTGCACAGTTAAGGATGGGCATTGATGATTTTAACTATATCAATGATACTGTCGATTCCTTATCAGTTTTATTTTTGATTCCTTAAATAATGTGGCTTATGTATCTAGCCAGAAAAACTGTTTTTCACAATTTTATTTACACTTAAACCAAATATGAACAATATAGTATAGTCTCATGTGCTCTGTTCTGTCAAATATTTCTTTCGGCTCCACACTTTGTCTCACAAACATTCAGACAATGGAGGCTTGTGTCAGTGTCTTACCTCTACTGTTACGGCGTTAGTGTGTGAGCATCGTGTGCGCTCAGTGCGCCGTGTGCAGGCGCTTCATTTCCGCTGATTGGTCTCTTAATTTACCAGCTTGCCAAAGCCTGATCCCATCAGATCTCAGAAGCTAAGCAGGGTTGGGCCTGGGCAGTACTCGGATGGGAGACCGGTGGAAGAACCTCAGGTGCCACAGTGGGCGAACAGAGGGGAAACTTGATGTGTGTCCAGGCAAGACACTTCACCCACATTGCCTTGTATGGTCTGGTTGTGTATGAATGGTTGGTGGTCGGAGGGGCTGATGCGCAGAATGGCAGCCTCGCTTCCATCAGTCTGCCCCAGGGCAGCTGTGGCTACAATAGCAGCATACCACACCCAGTGTGGGATGAATAAATAATGCAAAACGTGAAGCGTCTTTGGGTGCAGACGGAGTAGTAGACTAAACTTGTGCTTGTAATAAAACAAAGGTAAAGAGTGAAGCGCAGGCTCAAAGTTGACGTAGAATTTAAAGCGGCTAAGGGGCATCGATAAGAGGAATCAAAAAAAGAGACGTAAGATTCCAAAGGACTAAACCAGTTCCATTTGAGAACCGGTTCTCAGATCGATTCCCATGCCAGTAGAGCGGGAAAAGTGACGTTGACCGATAATCCCTCTATTATTATGATGTAAATCGATCAGCAGATACTTAAAGTGTCGAAAACTGCATCAGAACTGAAAAAGCTGGATCGGTGCATCCCTATTAATTAGAATTTGGAACAACATTTGCACATGCATTTACTCTTGTTATTGGTGCCAAGCGTACTATCAAAACCCTCCCATCTATTCATACATAACTTTCCTCCTGGACTCTTAATTGAAGTCTCTCCAGTCGCTGCTCAGATAAGCCCTGGGTCAGCTCCTCAATCCTACATACGTACGACGCACTATCACAAGATTACAGCTGCGGCGCTCATACGGAACATTCTTATCTATTTTGGGATGAAAAGACACGACTCGGCGCTAAAAATAGAAACACTTACCTAAGCAATTGCCATTATTAAACTGCCAGGAGGCTCCAGAACATCCTATTTTATACAGGATTTATAGGGAGGTGTGAATCCTTAGCCGCTTTATATTTAGCCTGCTTTCTACCGCAGTTGTGCAAAAATAAATGTGTTTTTGTGCGAAGAAAACAAGTCTTAATACAGATGCAATTACAACAGGATAGATTTACTTGATATCCAAATTATAAGCACATTTTGGGTCAAACTAAAGTCGCTGCAGAGTAAACAAACCTATAATGTGTTGTGTTTTGGATTTATCGGGTTTCATCAAGATTGTCATAAATATCTCTGTTTTGTTTGTTCAAATAATAGATAGGATCATTTAATCTGCCAGCTAAAGTTTGCTCCAAAGACAAAGGACGTTTAGAACAAACACGTGAATCGGATTAAAAAAAATGTGCTTCTCGTGGGAGCTTCACTGAACAGAAATAGTAAAACAACACTTGCTTTTGCTCTCATTGTTCATGAGCTAAAAATATAAAACACTTTCTGTATGTGCAAAAGATCATCTGTGTAGTGAACACTTCTCTTTGTAGAGATAATCCATCAGTCTCACAGATGGGGCATATTAACTCTTTCCTGTGACATCCTACTGGACTTAAAATCTGAGAGAAGACGACACTGACGGGATCTGAGAAACGCTTCTGCAGCGAGTGGAAACTGTCCATGGAAGTCAAACAATGGATTTCTTTATGTTTGGAGGTTAAATATAATCTATGCCCATGAAAGAGGCTGAATCTATAGAATCTGTATCAGAGAGTAGAAAAGTGCTGCTGCCTTCTCCGCACAGCTTTTGTTAATTTAAAGATGAAAAAGACACTCGTCCTCATTGTTTTAATCATGTAAACCTTGTCTTTTTATCCTAAAGACATTATTTCATTATATTAGCTCAGTTTCTTTCACCAAAAAGTGAACAAAAGAAAACAACACTGACATGAAGTGTGATTTAGTCAAAAGTTTCATGTCAAACGCTGAAATCTAATGAAAACAAGACATTTTAAATGCCTATTAAAAGGGAACAGAATACAATGTAGAATAACAATTCTTTTCTTAAGTGAAAGTAGACAGTTGTAGGTCTCTTTAGATGTGCAACATGTCACAATTGCAGTTGCTGTGAGGGTCAAAGCCAGAAGAGTTGTGATTGTATCACAATTCATATTCTGTCTATTTTCTAGGGCTGCGTTTAAAACTAAAGACATGTCCCATCTGGATAAGTCAGTTAAAAAGGTGGTGTGCTCTCAAAGACTAGAAATGCTAAAGAAGCAAAAACACACCATAGAGGGATTTCTGTCGATTTCGGTCGACTTTTGAAAGAGTCTCTGTCTGGTTACATGGGGAAACTCTTCGAATAAAACAACAAACGGAACGAGAGTTAGCTGTTTGGATCAGGTCTGAACCGGTCTGACAGACGTCTGTCTTCTGAAGCTTGAGACAGGGTTTTTCTCTTGTTTTTTCACCTGAATGTAACATGTATGAGTCGTAGGATCGAATTTCATTCACAATGTTGATTTAGTGGCAGAACTTTTGTTTTCACACAGTGATAAACTCTTGAAGTTAGCTGACAATGGAGCTTTTTGACTTGTTTCCACTGTTTGTGTCTATGAGCGGAGGCTCTTTCTGGAGGTCGGGTGCGAGCATCGCTCGTGTTGATAAACAAAAAATCCCCGATTGTATAGAAAAGAAGAGGAAAGCAAAACTCTTTGTCATAGAACAAAATAACTGGTCGTCTCACACAAATGTTCTAAGGCTGCATTGACCGATTAATCAACTAAAAAACTCACACTTCACTGTGTTTGTTAAACACTTCTTTTGTTTTATCGATTAGTTGTTTATTTTACAAAAGCCACTTGAATAGACGACTGAGAACATTCTGGAGATGCAGATTTACAGACAAACTATAATATTTACATCAGAAACACTAAATTACTCAGTTTTCATGCCATTACTGTTCAGTCTGAGGTTTTTCTCCGCTCATGTAATGTTTTCAAGTTACATAAAGACCAGTTAGCAATTATTGGATTCCCAAACTAGTTTAACTTATTTTGGGAATAGATTGTCGGGAGTTATTTGATTAATTTGTTGCAGCCCTGGTACAGGCCGCATATGCACAAGTTGCTATATTGCTTATTTTCTCTTTAACAAGCCAATGTTTCTCGCCGACGTTCATATACTACATTTCCACATCAAAGACCCACCACACGAGTGCTTATTTCTCCTGTGACGCTGATTTCTCTGGAGCAAGGTACAAAAATATTGGCAGAAAAGCCAGGAAATAGACTGTTGCTCTGCGCTGCGTGACTCGGGCCACATAATGGTGTAACACAAGCGGAACGAAGCCTGTAATGAATCAACAGACAGGTGCAGGCGTGGAGAGAGGCAAAAGATGATACGATAAGTGATTGAAACTGCTGCTGCCAGATGCACCTCCACTGTGTCCACATGTGGGAGTTTGGTGGCTTAGTTTCATTGAGAGGGAGAGAGAGAGAGAAAAGCAGACAGGAGAAGAGAAAGAGAGAGAGAGAGAAAAAAAAAAAAAAGAAGAGAAAGGAGCAGAGAAAGAGCGAGGGAGAGAGAGAGAAAGAGAAGAGAAAGAGAGAGGAGAGAGAGAAAGAGCAGAGGGAGAGAAGAGAAAGAAAGAGAGAAAAACAGGAGAGAAAGAAAGAGGGAGAGAAAGAGCAGAGGAGAGAGAAGAGAGAGAGAAAGAGCAGAGGGAGAGAAGGAGGAAAGGAAGAGAGAGAAGAGCAGAGGAGAAAGAAGAAGAGAGAGAAAGAGCAGAGGGAGAGAGAGAGAAGAGAGAGAGAAAGAAAGAGAGAAAGAGCAGAGGGAGAGAAAAACACATAGTGAGACTTTGGTGGCTTAGTTTCCTGGAAAGAGATGGATAATAGAGAGAGAGAGGAGAGAGAGAGAGAGAAGGATAAAGAGCGAGAGAGGGCAGAGGAGAGAGAGACAAAGGTAAGAGAGAGAGAGGGGGGGGGGAGAAGAGAGAAACAGAAGAGAGAGATAAAGTGCCGAAAGAGAGCAAGAGCAAAGGGGGAGAAAGAGAGCAAGAGAGACAGAAAGAGGGGCAGAGGGAGAGAGAGACAAAGAGCAGATGGAGGAAAAGAGGAAAAAGCAGAGGGAGAGAGAGAGAAACAGATAAAGAGAGGAGGGAGAGAGAGAGCAAAGGAGAGAGAGAGACAAAGAGTAGAGAGAGAGAGAGAGAGCTAGGGGATAAGGGAGTAGAGAGCAGTGGGGAAGAGTGAGCAAAAGGAGACAGAGAAAGTATATATAGAGAGAGAGCAGGGGAGAGAGACAGAGCAATGGGAGGGAGAAAGAGGGAGGGAGGAGGGACAGAGAGGGAGGAAGAAGGCGTGAGGGGGCAAAGAGGAAGAGAGAGAGAGCAGCGATAGAGAGAGTAAGAGAGAGAGGGAGAGAGAAGAAAGAGGTGCAGAGAGAAAACAATCAGAGGGAGAAGAGAGGGAGAGAGAGAGAGAGAGCAGAGTTAGAGAAAGAGGGAGCGAGAGGACAAGCAGAAGCTGAGAAATTCAGCCCAAACGGATTTTCTTTTGAAGGATGTATTGGGTTTAAAGAGGCAGAGATGTGATGAACAGGTTTAGAGGAGGAGAAGGAAGAATGAGGTCAGCGCTCACAAAGGGGAAAGTGTGTGTGGAGTGAAAAAGGACATTATTAACAACTCAGACAGACTCATGTTATAGTGCTGGTTCAATATGGTGACATACATAGGCTTGTGGGGACCATTTAGCAGGATTATTTTACCTCCAGAGACTTACACAATGCACTTTTAAATTGTTTAGCTATTTCTATTTAACGTGATTTTATTATTTTTCATATCATCTTATATTAAGAAGACAAGTATCTGCCATTTTCCAGAATAATTATGTATGGAACTAAATACAAAGTGCTACACAAGCATGTTACCGATGCTGAGAGCGAATATCAGCTTCAGTCTATGAAATTTTGTTGTACCGTTCCATGGTTGTGTCTTTAATTACATTTATTGTGATTATTTCATGGCTCATGTAGACCCATATAAGATTTCATAATGTAAACAACTAACCTCTCAACTAGAGCTGGACGATATACTGATATTTATATACTATTGTGAATTTTGATAGATTTAGATATGTAAAAATGTAATATTGTAGTGTATGCATTTTGTGTAAAGTCACTAAAATTAATTACTCAGTGGTGTCTTAAGCTTATTTCATACGGACTTCACGTGCAGGAGCCATAAACCAAGCTTTAGTCGACTAAAATCAGGGTTGCCAGATTTTCAGAGAGCAACAACCTCACCTTTGAAAAAAAGCCCAAAACAAGCGACTTCAGGCATTCAATAAAAAGTAGTTAAAATAAGCAATTAATTCAACATTATCTGTCACAGCAAAACATTGGCAATGAGTTTTTTGCATATTTTAAATAGTATTTGATCATTAATAAAGATTTTAAAACATGAAAATATGCAAAACTCCATATTTTTTGTCAATAGTGGGTAATTTTCGTGAAATTAAATCTGAAAAAACGTCACCCTTGTTTATGACGTCAAAGGGTCGCAAAGGAGCAAGCCCAAAAAAACGCAACCCGTGACCGTCAAACTTCACAAGCGACTTTCCAAAATAAGAAGCCCAAAGTCGCTTCAAAGAAGCGGACTTGGCAACTCTGACTAAAATATGTATTACTTTACTGGGAGAAGAAGGATCTGAAAGCACTTTCCAAATGTAGGCCTAAAAATCTTGTTTACTTGCATTTTTGTCTATGCAACTAATCACTTAGCATGAATATTTGGTCAAATTATTGAAAAGTTTTTGAAAAATTTGATGTCGTATTGACCAATCGATCACTAGAACAAGTCCAATACAGACTTGATCATTACACTTTGACTAATGTGTTTAAAGATAGGTTTAGAAAATCTTAATCAGGATATGGCAAAAAATTATCGAGGTTTTTGTCAATATCGCCCAGCCCTACTCAGCATTTAGCGCTCTTGCCTCACCACTAAGAAAGTCCTGGTTTGACTTCCAGACAACCTGGGGCTTTTCTATGTAGACAGGGGTCCCCAACCACCGGTCCGGGGCCCAAAACTGATCCGCGGGCCATTTGCTACCGGGGCCCAGAGGATTCTTTAATATTTATGTTATTGCTATTTTATAATCTATCACTACTTCCTTGTGCTTTACTATGACAATATAATGCAGTTTAATGCAATAAACAGCAAATTCATGCATAAATTAGCTAAAAATATGGGCAATAATTGTTTTTTGTTTTGTTTTTTTGCATTTTACGTTGTTGTTACTCGCGCTACCCAACCTCGACCGGTCCCTGGATAAGAAATTTGTGACTGTGCCGGTTCTTACAGGCAAAAAGGTTGGGGACCTCTCATTTAGAGTTTGCATTTTCTGCCCGTGTCTGCGTAGGTTTCCTCTGGGTGCTCCGGGTTGTCCTACCACCATTATTGCCTCCCGTCCCACAAGACTTGCCTGAAAAAGAGATTGAGAATCTTAGTGGGACTTTGCTTGGTAAATAAAGCTAAACTGTGATCCATTTTCTAACAAGTTAAGTTTCAGAAATTGTCCAATAAAGCCAAACTATCAAAACTGGTCTTGGAACTAAAATAGCTGGTTTGGTGCATCCTCAGTAAACACACACACTTGTCTAGAATCAGGGCAGTTCAACATTATGTCACAGCCAGTTTGGGATTATTTTGACCTGGAAGCAATTGGAATAATTTGCACTAAAACAACAGTAGATAAAGATATTACTGCTCCTTTTCAAACCTGCTTTAGTTCTATTCTTGACATGGCTTGTCTCACGTTCTTCTTGTTTGTGGACATAAGAGAACCCGATTCTAAAAGGATATGAACTACCTCTAAAACAAGTGCCCGTGTTTGTCTTTGTGCCGGTGTCAGAGCCGTGATGTGAGCTGCTTCTGTAACATGTGTAAATGAGAGTGTGGAGTGGGCCGGCGGTATGTGCGCTCGCATAGTGATGAGAAATTAATTCATGTGCAAAGTGGCTCATCTTTCTCCATTCCCTTCAAAGCGCGGCCGTCTTTTTTATGTTAATTGGAAAATAATGATTAAATTCCCGCCTCCATTATGACCCACAGTGAATGTTTTTAGATGAATTAGAGTTTTGTAAAGTAATATGTCACTTCTTTTTTTCTTATGGTTGTAACTGGTAAAGCTGTAACTGTGTCAAGGCTAAAATTAACAATGAAAATAAATAAGTGATGCTGTATGCTTTCAAAGAGACAAGTGTTTACAAAGCCTTAACAAAAACAGACTGATGATTCAGAGGCTCTTTGATAACTGAAGCTATGTGTACAACTTTTATTTAGTGATATTTTAATCATTTGCCTGTAGGGTCGGCACTGGGCATAGACAAGCTAGGCAGTTGTCTAGGGCGCCATCTGGTGATTAGGGGGCCAAATTGCAACCCTAAAATGAAAATAAAGTTCTACCATTCATAAGCTCTTTGTCAATTTTCATTTCATGTCGATAGGACACTTATTCATTGAGTTATAGCCACAAATAGCTGATGAGCTTATGCAACTGCAGATTTAATCGTGCAAACAACTGCAGCTACAGAAGCTTCATAAAACATGAGGCAATTAATCAAATTTCAATTTCAATTACGACTATTGCTGTAATCGTTTACAAAAAATGGTGTAATCGAGTAATTGTGATTATTGACCATAGCTTGTAAGCCTGTAGTTATAGCTTAGCTGTAGCTGTAAGTTAGCTAAAATAAGTGCTCTTTATTTTTCTTGAAATGGAAAATATGTTTTTTTTTTACATGCTAGAATAACATTAACGTTTATTTATATGAGTTCTGTCACATATTGCATTTTATCTCATCACTACATCTAAGAGGCACTAACCCTCTGCAGTCTCTCTAAGCCAGGCATTACCACCACCTGTCCAGCAGCTCCCCAAAGGAGTATGGATTATACACATCTTTCTTACGCAAATTTGACTTTAATACATGTCTATTTCTAATGTAAATGTGCCTTTAGATGCCTAATTGTGTTCAATTCTAAGCTGATTTTTCCTAGGCCTCTAACTGTGATCCATTTAACTTCAGTTTTTATCTCGTCACTAATAATAGAAGCTTACCGCCAGATTTGTTTTGCAAAACTAGCATTCCGATCAAAAAAAGGTTGGAGACCCCTGCTCTAAGCAAGTTTGAATAATCGTCTTATGATTTAAATAATCATGATTAATATTTTCATCATAATCAAGCAGCCTTCTACATATTATAATACATTTTTACGCATAACTTATCAACTGTAAAAGATGTGTTAATTGGTTAAAAATATTCCAGACTATTGGAAATTGTTGGAATATTTTCTTCATAAATTCAACCATAACCTTGCCTTCAACAGTGGGCCTAATAGATACCATAGGCCTATATACACAAGTATAAATAAGTATGGTAGCGGTGGTGGTGGGGGGGGCTCCAAATGAAATCTTGCCAACAACGCCAAAAGCTCTTGGGCCGGCCCTGTTTGTCTGCTGTTCTTTACAGTACATGAGGATGTTTAGTGGTCATTAAAGTCTAAAAATATGCACAAGATGAGAAATCCTAACTTTAACTGCTAACTAGCCGTTAGCTTTTTTGTACACCACGGCTGTGTTTGAATGTGCGCCCCAACTACTATATAGAATGGATCACTATTCAGAGGTCATGTTGTAGTTTTTATATCCAATAATCATTTTAGTAAGATTTAAACTTTTTTTAAAGCTAAAATCTTACTAACACACAGTCAGTTGTTTCAGGAAGATTAAACTATTTTATGCAAATATGTCCAGGATATTTTGCTGTTTGTGGATCTGAAGTTACTCCTTCCACATTGCTTCATTTCCCGCCAGTTTATTGTGGTGTATTACTCATCTTGTTGAACTGTGCCGTAAATACAGTCTGTAACTTATAGATTTGTGAAGCGGAGCCAGGCAGCCTCACAATGTATTTAACTCTCCCTTTGACTGAAACTATCATTAATTTTTTACTGACCAGGACGAGATGACTTTTTCCATTTCTGAAGAATCCTGTCCGCGCAGAAATCGAAGACTCACCAGACAGATGATAAGACCGAGATGAACTGTGGCTAACTTGAAAGCTAATTCTCATACTGTCTGTCTACATCCAGTAAATCATTTCTATGTGCTGAGGTTCCTTTATCTTCTGCGTCGAGATTGATGGAGTCACTCTTGGAACATTGTGGGGAGATTTTTGTCAATACTGATGCTGCTGCTGGATGTTTATTTCTACCTGGGGAAAAACGTAACAATTTTCTACTTTTTCTATCAAGGTTTTGAGGCAGACCAATGCTTTTCAGACACATTTCTAGCATTGTTGTGATCCGCTGGGATGAATTTTCAATACTTTCAGAGACAAGAGCTTTACTGTCACATTTCTGCGGCTGAACAATGTCATATTGTGTGACGCTTGTGAAGAGATGTCAGGAATATTGTGATTTAACTGTGTATGCGCTGCACTTGATTTTCTTTTGTTTCATGGAAGACAGTGGCTAATGGCTAAAATACTGTACATGAGCAATACAGACTGTGGTAGCTCGGCAGAGGCTAAAAATAATGATAAAACAGTACTATAAATGCATTTTTTAGTATGAATAACAGTAATACATTTTAATTAAATTGCGCTTGTCAAGACTCTCAAAGAAGCTTTACAGAAAATATAAAAACGTAATTAATTAAAACATTAATCAAACATTAAAAGCAGATTTGAACAGATGAGTCATAAGATTTTTCTTAAAAGTGGTGAGGTCGGTCCAGTCTCTGAGTTGTTGAGGTAGCATGTTCCAGAGGGTGGAGGCAGCGATGGAGAAGGCTCTGTCACTCCTGTTTTGGAGCATTGAAGACACCTTAAAGTTAAGTTTTTGCTTTTAAATAGTAATTACTGGCAGCACTTAGCAGAAATGCTTGGTAGTTGCATGCGCAGCACACCGTCCACAGCACTGTCCAATTTCTGTGTATTCATTGCTCTTTTAGATATGCTCTAGGAGAAGCTCCATTATTAAGAGTGTGCACACCAGGTGCACCTGCACATGAGCCGCTTGACTCCGCCCCTGATCCAGCTTGGTTGACCTGTCAGCCTGAAATGTCCCTGCAGGCATCTGTAGGTTATTCTAAAATGGTTAACCAATTGTCGCCGCTCATATTATTAAGTCAATTTTCACATAATCATTAGGATTTTTTTCACTCACTACGACCACAACTTGTTGAAAAATGACAGTGTTCAGTGTGTTTGACGTGCGAGTTTTTGCGCTGAAAGTGATGAAAGCTACTCTGGTGTGTTTTGGCCTTAAGCAACTAAGCCGTGCTAATAAGAATAATACTAATTGTGATTTCAATTATGGTTAAAACATTAATGATTATTATAGACACTACACACGATGGTGTCATTTTGACATTAAAAGTGCACTGTGTAGGTTTTCTGGTAGAGCAAGATGTTATTGTTTGATTACACTGTTCCACAATATGCTGTACATGTATTTCTATGTAGATAGGCAGGGAAATCATCAGGGTCAGTTAAAGGTAAGATCTGTGGAGAGTCGACTCCACTTACACTAAGAAGTCAACTGATAATGATGTATAGACTAATGCAAAAAAGATCATCTTAAGTTAGCATTTCAAGCTAAAACATACGATTTCTATAGAGACAGCAGGTAAAGTCACATAAGAACTAAATATGCACAAGTCCAAACAACATTGGTCTCTGTGGATACATATTTGCTTGAGCCACTTTAAATAAACGATTCTCCGACAGTTTGCCCTGCTTAGACTGCCGTTCGATTGGTTTTGCTGTGCGTTCACATTAGCCCCACTGCTCCAGATGCCTGCTGACGCTTTATTGCACCAGCCTGTGTGCTTCCTCTCTCCTCTCACAACCGTGCATCAGAAATAAGCACTTTCACTTTGCTCTTCCCCTCGTCTTTTAAGCCAACTCCTCCAATTATTGTGCTTTTATTGAAACCTTTGATTCTTTGTGGGAGCAGGTGATAAAACCAGCCTTGGGACAAAGCCGAGGTTGTTTACAGGTTTGTCGCTTTGGACCATTGATGTTGTGTTCAAACGACACACGGACATCGGGAATAAAAAGCAATCTGGATGAAAGGAGAGCTGATTTACTGATGTGAGACAGAGGAAGACGCTGTGTGGTAGCTCATGTTTAATACAGCGGTTTGTCTGGCAGAATGAATGGTCCAAATGAGATCAAATGAGAATGGTTGTAATTAGGACATGGCGATAATTGGAAAGTTTGACAGATTTTAGAGTCAGTCAACTCCACACACAATCTTTTGTCGCTTGTAAGTAAAAAAGTTAATTGTTTATTGTCATGAAATCATTACTAAAATCTATTTCAGTTGTGTTTGAAAAAGTCCAGGCCTCTAGCAGGGCTATTCAACTTAATATTTCTGAGGAACAGACTTTTCAGAGAGCCATGGCTAGAACTGGACACTGAAAAACAGTGTAATCATGTTTGGGAAATACTGTAACCAAAAACTGATGCACTTTCGGTGCCATTTTGCGGTTCCTTAGCCTTAAAGCTCTGTATCAATTATCAGACAACAGAAACACCACAAATGCCATGTGCTCTTACTATAATGACACAAATTTTGCTCCACAAACAGTAAAAACTTATTGTAGCCTATGTGTCATTTGCTCACTCTACAATGTCACTGTAATTCACTTCTTACTTCTCCAAACATGCGCAAGCTTATCACTGCGCCCTGCAGCTGCAAGTCTCCAAACAAAACGCAATGTGTCGGCTTACCTTCTTTACCAGAAGAAAGTAAGAATCAAGCCTGCCTTTCTGTCAAAAGTCTGCGTGTTGAGCTTCATAAATCCACGTGATCCAGTCTGAAGCTTACGCATAAGAACACAACATACAATCTAAACTTTGCTGTAACATTTTAACATTCTTCTGCTCATCACTGCAGATGAAATCATAATCCCAAATGTAAACCGCTGTGGTGTGTCTGATGCAGCCAAACAAGAGCAAGTAAAAAAAAGAAAAAAAAAAAAAAAACTAGCTTCACTTTTACACCAGTGTTTCCCAACCAGGGGTGCATGGAGTACATGGACCCTCGGGGTACGCAAACTGTCACCAGGGGTACTTGGAATGATTTCAGACATTTAATAGAAGGTGAAATGTTTTTTAATGAATATAAAGTATTATTTGTGGTGATTTTTTTAATACTTTGAAGCATTTTTAAGCAGTGTTCAAAAACAAGAAAATAGCAACAATTGGCATATTACTCTATAAAACCAATTTGTTTACCTAAAAGCACAAGTTAGGGGATCCTCGGCATGCGGGACAAAATTTAGGGGTACTTGGACATTTTTAACCTATTTAAATTTTTTTCCAGCTAGAAATTGTTAGACACATCTATTGTATTTTGGTGTGGGGGTCGCAAGTTGGTTACATGGTTATTTTGGGGGTCCCATTCTGAAAAGTTTGTGAACTTCTGGTCTAAGGTAGCCTCTGAGAGAATTATCCATTTGTTGTTTATTGTAAACGTCGTATCATCTGCTTCTGGAATATTAAGCGATGTTTGATTTTCTAACATTGTTAATCATCAATGTTGTGAAGCCCTCAGAATGATGTATTGTCATCTAGAGACCACCTAATAGTATTCATAAAACCCATCCCATTTTGTTCTGCAGGAATGTTTTGGTTTGTTTCTATTGTCTGGCATATAAATCCTGCAGAATTTTAAAATGAAACCCTATAAACTTTTGGTATTCAACAAAGACAGCCATTTTAAGTCATGCTTTATTCATGCGTCCTCGTGAGTGGCCTCATTGGATGCGGCGTGTCAGGATCTCATTTCAGCCTCACTGATGCTGCTTATGTTCTCAAACAGGTTATTGATCGAGCTCAGTCTGCTCCTGGTCAAGTCGCTGTCACATCCGGAGTCTGCCTCTGCATCTCTAGAAACGCATTTAGACAANTTGCTAACCGTTCACATACTCTGGGAGTTGTCTTTCATGTCTAAGAAGAATCATGGCTTTTGTATGCACTCATCAAGTGAGCACGGGTGAGACTCAGCTTTCTCGACGTGTCATGTAAATGGAGAAAACGTCAAGCATTGCCTATAGATTCTCCAGCTTGAAAACGTATAAACCGAGCTCTTTTGAGTGGGGGAGGTATGTGCGAGGATAAAGAGGGTCAGATTCTGGGCGTCTGTTTACTGTGCTGTCGAACTTGATAAATGAGACAGGTATCTTGGGAGTACAGCCGCAACTGAATCTTGGGTATTGACTTGGCTGCATAAGGCTACGGGCCTCCAAGGTGACCCAGGACGGCATGGCTGGATGGTGAGTGACCAAAGTGGGGGAAGTCAAACGAGAGTCCACATGGAGCATGGCTGGCATTAGTGTCATGGCTGCAGAGGGGGTAGAGATTACATGCAAATGCCGTGTAGCTTTGACTGCTTAAGGCGGCTGCGACTAGGATCTGAAGAGTGGTATGGAACCGAATGGCTAAATTTATCGGGGCTAGTGAAGGAATCGCTCAAATTCTGATCAGAATGTACTTCACTTGGTTAGGATCGAAATGGCGTGAGACTTTCTAAGCTGTGCCAGGGAATGCGGGCGGCCCATGAAGATGTTCTCAACTGGATCTCTTGAGTACACTCACAGATAGCCAGGCAGCTGAAGGCTACATCTGGGGGTCCCTATTTCAAACTGCGAGCTGGAAGTTGGGGGTGGCTTTTGGTAGGCAGGGATCGTGCCTGCGTCAGAATCCGTATCTGAGTATAAGGCAAGATGTCTCAAGTGCTGGTGCTCCCCATTGCCTTCTAACAGGACTCATTACTGATCTTCAAGAGGACTTGATTGCAACCTGCTCTGCGATCTAGGTACAGAACATCCGTAGATGGTTTGGGCTCGAGCTCAGTTATGGGTTGATTTGCAAGTCTGGGTGCAACTGGACGCAGATTCACTTCATGCAGGGCTTCTAAATGCTTACCTCTGCATATCTTGCATTGCACTTTCAGGCGACACTGAGCAGCTTGATGGTTCCGCCCACAGCGCCAGCAGCGGTTGTTGGACTTAATCCAGTTGGTCTTCTGCTCTTTCGATAGCTGTTTGAAATTGGAACACTGATCTAGAAAATGCAGGTGTTGCTGCAGTAGGGGCAGTAGCTTTAGGCTTGTCTTGTCCTTCTGGTGTGGGAAAGACCAGGGACTCTCGTGGTGACTGATCTTGTGTAGCACCAAGTAGCACTGTAGTAGACCTTTTTGCGACTCTTGTATCTCTTTTACTGCTTCTGTCTTCAGATTCTCTTCAGCTCTCTCCAATCTATCTCCTCCCTCTTGAATAACCAACTCGTACTCAAGCCACTCTGCAAAGTCTCTCAATGATGGCACACTGTTGTTTGGATAGAGATAGCGGCGGAAGGTAGCTCGAAGGTCTTGAGGTAGTTTCCGGGTGAGTCTCGCCACATGTGACCCACATTGTAGCTCAATACGGCCATCTTGACCGAGCTGCTCCAACATGCCTACTAAAGCTCGGACTCTCAGAGCAAACTTCCGGAACCCTGTGGTGTCACTGGCGCGAATATTGGGCTCATCCATAAGTTCTGCTATTCTTTGTAGTGCCAGGTGGTGTGGCTGGCCAAAGTGCTTGATTAGGGAGGTCATCGTGTCAGTGTAAGGACAAACAGAGTTACTGTACGAGTCAGCGATCAGAAGTGCTTCTTCAAATTTGAGATGATCACATAACACTTGATATTTAAATCTCTCTGTAGCGTCGGCTGGGAGAATGTTATCTAAAGCTAGCCTCAAACGAGCAAACTGTCTCGGATCAGCTCGTGTGAACTCCGGTATCGATGGCGTGGGGCCTCTGTAAATCTTCTCTTTCATGGTCAGTGGCAGAGTAGGTGTAGAAACTCTCTCTGGTGAAAGGGTGTGGCCTTCCAAACTGGTACCAAGAGCCTGAGACATTGGGGCAAGCTGCGGTGCACGACTATGAGTGTCTGTGGTGGAGAACCCTGTAGCTGCGGTACGTTGCACTTGTAACTCCTGCAGACGCTGGCTAAGCTCTTGGACGATAGCTGGTGGCTCTGATTCCTGAGGAGGTGGAGCAAACTGTACACGTGGAGGATCTGTAATGTCAGGTGGGAGAAACACTGGTGGCGGAGGCAGTGGCCACTCTCCTGGTTCCTCAGTACCTCCTTGTGCTGCATCTAAGGTCTGCTGCCCTTGGTGGGGAGAAGTCTGGGTAGGGGGGTGAGTGGAGAGCCAGGTCTCATTGGCTGAAACGTTACTGATGCCTGATGCTTGTGCTGATACCAGCAGACCACTGGTGCCACGATCCATCTGTCTCCTCATATCAGTCATCATCAGCTGAAGCCGCCTGTTGTCTTCTTGTAACTGCTGCACAATGCTAATGAACTCTTGTGGGACAGGTGTCTCCCTAGTGGCTGAAGTCGTGACATTATCCTGATAATGTACTGGGTATTGTGTGAGGGGCGTCATCTCGGCGAATCCCTCCTCCTCTTGGTGCTGTACTGGTGGTGCAGGTGGCATGGTGTATCCCTCGTAATCTCTCATCCATCTTGGTGGCCGCACTGTCCTGCGTGGACGGGCACCACTCCTCTGTGAGTCATAAGCCATCTTCACTCCGTAACCACTAAATCCGGCGAAGGAGGACCACAATTTGTTATGAAGGACTGACTAACTGCTGGCTGGTTCAATAGAAGTGTGGTCGCGGAGTGTGCATCGATCAGAATGCAAAGACTGGGATGGATGAGTTTTACTTTCTTTATTGAAGCTTGGTGTGTATATGAGTGTGTGGTTCTGTAAATAAACAAATAAAACATAACATTAGAATCACTTAAATCAAATCAACATACATCAGAATATTATAAAATAAAATCACAAAATATGTGTAGACTTAAGCTATAAACAATATAATAGAACATACAATATGAATAAAATAACACTATCTAAGCTAAACTAGAGCAATAGGCTTGTGACATGTAATGCACTGCGTGAGCAAGGGTAGGCCAAAACCTCTACTATTCCGATGCCTTGCTACACCCAAAACAAGAAATAGACTGGACATATTATTTGAAACTGCATCCACCAATACACAACTAACATAAAACGAAGATATAATCAGACTACTAAATACTCAGAGAAACAAATGCACACAAAGGAGGTTAACTTATAAAACGTAACTTAGCATAGCTTGTAACCTAGCCCAAAAGCTAACACAGGTAAAAGCTAACACAATCTTTAGGACAAACTTTAGCAATCAGGTTTACACATAAAACACCCCCAAACGGCACAGCAAATAACCCACCTTACTCATGGACGCACACAAACACAAAGAACAGGTGAACGAAGGGACATGCCACCATCTCCGAGGCACAACTTGCTAACACAGCACCGATAACTTTCTACTTACTCACAAACGGCCGCGCCCCTAGTGGTCAGGCCAGGTACTGCAGCCTAAATGATAAATCACTGGTTTACAGCCCTGCCTTCATAACAAACACACAGTCAGTTGTTTCAGGAAGATTAAACTATTTTATGCAAATATGTCCAGGATATTTTGCTGTTTGTGGATCTGAAGTTACTCCTTCCACATTGCTTCATTTCCCGCCAGTTTATTGTGGTGTATTACTCATCTTGTTGAACTGTGCCGTAAATACAGTCTGTAACTTATAGATTTGTGAAGCGGAGCCAGGCAGCCTCACAATGTATTTAACTCTCCCTTTGACTGAAACTATCATTAATTTTTTACTGACCAGGACGAGATGACTTTTTCCATTTCTGAAGAATCCTGTCCGCGCAGAAATCGAAGACTCACCAGACAGATGATAAGACCGAGATGAACTGTGGCTAACTTGAAAGCTAATTCTCATACTGTCTGTCTACATCCAGTAAATCATTTCTATGTGCTGAGGTTCCTTTATCTTCTGCGTCGAGATTGATGGAGTCACTCTTGGAACATTGTGGGGAGATTTTTGTCAATACTGATGCTGCTGCTGGATGTTTATTTCTACCTGGGGAAAAACGTAACAATTTTCTACTTTTTCTATCAAGGTTTGAGGCAGACCAATGCTTTTCAGACACATTTCTAGCATTGTTGTGATCCGCTGGGATGAATTTTCAATACTTTCAGAGACAAGAGCTTTACTGTCACATTTCTGCGGCTGAACAATGTCATATTGTGTGACGCTTGTGAAGAGATGTCAGGAATATTGTGATTTAACTGTGTATGCGCTGCACTTGATTTTCTTTTGTTTCATGGAAGACAGTGGCTAATGGCTAAAATACTGTACATGAGCAATACAGACTGTGGTAGCTCGGCAGAGGCTAAAAATAATGATAAAACAGTACTATAAATGCATTTTTTAGTATGAATAACAGTAATACATTTTAATTAAATTGCGCTTGTCAAGACTCTCAAAGAAGCTTTACAGAAAATATAAAAACGTAATTAATTAAAACATTAATCAAACATTAAAAGCAGATTTGAACAGATGAGTCATAAGATTTTTCTTAAAAGTGGTGAGGTCGGTCCAGTCTCTGAGTTGTTGAGGTAGCATGTTCCAGAGGGTGGAGGCAGCGATGGAGAAGGCTCTGTCACTCCTGTTTTGGAGCATTGAAGACACCTTAAAGTTAAGTTTTTGCTTTTAAATAGTAATTACTGGCAGCACTTAGCAGAAAATGCTTGGTAGTTGCATGCGCAGCACACCGTCCACAGCACTGTCCACATTTCTGTGTATTCATTGCTCCTTTAGATATGCTCTAGGAGAAGCCTCCATTATTAAGAGTGTGCACACCAGGTGCACCTGCACATGACGCCGCTTGACTCCGCCCCCTGATCCAGCTTGGTTGACCTGTCACGCCTGAAAATGTCCCTGCAGGCATCTGTAGGTTATTCTAAAATGGTTAACCAATTGTCGCCGCTCATATTATTAAGTCAATTTTCACATAATCATTAGGATTTTTTTCACTCACTACGACCACAACTTGTTGAAAAATGACAGTGTTCAGTGTGTGTTGACGTGCGAGTTTTTGCGCTGAAAGTGATGAAAGCTACTCTGGTGTGTTTGGCCTTAAGCAACTAAGCCGTGCTAATAAGAATAATACTAATTGTGATTTCAATTATGGTTAAAACATTAATGATTATTATAGACACTACACACGATGGTGTCATTTTGACATTAAAAGTGCACTGTGTAGGTTTTCTGGTAGACAAGATGTTATTGCTTTGATTACACTGTTCCACAATATGCTGTACATGTATTTCTATGTAGATAGGCAGGGAAATCATCAGGGTCAGTTAAAGGTAAGATCTGTGGAGAGTCGACTCCACTTACACTAAGAAGTCAACTGATAAATGATGTATAGACTAAATGCAAAAAAGATCATCTTAAGTTAGCATTTCAAGCTAAAACATACGATTTCTATAGAGACAAGCAGGTAAAGTCACCATAAGAACTAAATATGCACAAGTCCAAACAACATTGGTCTCTGTGGATACATATTTGCTTGAGCCACTTTAAATAAAACGATTCTCCCGACAGTTTGCCCTGCTTGGACTGCCGTTCGATTGGTTTTGCTGTGCGTTCACATTAGCCTCCCACTGCTCCAGATGCTGCTGACGCCTTTATCTGCACCAGCCTGTGTCGCTTCCTCTCTCCTCTCACAAACCGTGCATCAGAAATAAGCACTTTCACTTTGCTCTTCCCCTCGTCTTTTAAGCCAACTCCTCAATTATTTGTGCTTTTATTGAACCTTTGATTCTTTGTGGGAGCAGGTGATAAAACCAGCCTTGGGACAAAGCCGAGGTTGTTTACAGGTTTGTCGCTTTTGGACCATTGATGTTGTGTTCAAACGACACACGGACATCGGGAATAAAAAGCAATCTGGATGAAAGGAGAGCTGATTTACTGATGTGAGACAGAGGAAGACGCTGTGTGGTAGCTCATGTTTAATACAGCGGTTTGTCTGGCAGAATGAATGGTCCAAATGAGATCAAATGAGAATGGTTGTAATTAGGACATGGCGATAATTGGAAAGTTTGACAGATTTTAGAGTCAGTCAACTCCACACACAATCTTTTGTCGCTTGTAAGTAAAAAAAGTTAATTGTTTATTGTCATGAAATCATTACTAAAATCTATTTCAGTTGTGTTTGAAAAAGTCCAGGCCTCTAGCAGGGCTATTCAACTTAATATTTCTGAGGAACAGACTTTTCAGAGAGCCATGGCTAGAACTGGACACTGAAAAACAGTGTAATCATGTTTGGGAAATACTGTAACCAAAAACTGATGCACTTTCGGTGCCATTTTGCGGTTCCTTAGCCTTAAAGCTCTGTATCAATTATCAGACAACAGAAACACCACAAATGCCATGTGCTCTTACTATAATGACACAAATTTTGCTCCACAAACAGTAAAAACTTATTGTAGCCTATGTGTCATTTGCTCACTCTACAATGTCACTGTAATTCACTTCTTACTTCTCCCAAACATGCGCAAGCTTATCACTGCGCCCTGCAGCTGCAAGTCTCCAAAACAAAACGCAATGTGTCGGCTTACCTTCTTTACCAGAAGAAAGTAAGAATCAAGCCTGCCTTTCTGTCAAAAGTCTGCGTGTTGAGCTTCATAAATCCACGTGATCCAGTCTGAAGCTTACGCATAAGAACACAACATACAATCTAAACTTTGCTGTAACATTTTAACATTCTTCTGCTCATCACTGCAGATGAAATCATAATCCCAAATGTAAACCGCTGTGGTGTGTCTGATGCAGCCAAACAAGAGCAAGTAAAAAAAAAGAAAAAAAAAAAAAAACTAGCTTCACTTTTACACCAGTGTTTCCCAACCAGGGGTGCATGGACTACATGGACCCTCGGGGTACGCAAACTGTCACCAGGGGTACTTGGAAGGATTTCAGACATTTAATAGTAGGTGAAATGTATTTTTAATGAATATAAAGTATTATTTGTGGTGATTTTTAATACTTTGATGCATTTTAAGCCAGTGAAAACAAGAAAATACAAAAGCAACAATTGGCAATATTACTACTATAAAACCAATTTGTTTACCTAAAAGCACAAGTTAGGGGATCCTCGGCATGCGGGACAAAATTTAGGGGGTACTTGGACCATTTTTAACCTATTTAAATTTTTTTCCAGCTAGAAATTGTTAGACACATCTATTGTATTTTGGTGTGGGGGTCGCAAGTTGGTTACATGGTTATTTTGGGGGTCCCATTCTGAAAAGTTTGTGAACTTCTGGTCTAAGGTAGCCTCTGAGAGAATTATCCATTTGTTTGTTTATTGTAAACGTCGTATCATCTGCTTCTGGAATATTAAGCGATGTTTGATTTTCTAACATTGCTAATCAACAATGTTGTGAAGCCCTCAGAATGATGTATTGTCATCTAGAGACCACCTAAAGTATTCATAAAACCCATCCCATTTTGTTCTGCAGGAATGTTTTGGTTTGTTTCTATTGTCTGGCATATAAATCCTGCAGAATTTTAAAATGAAACCCTATAAACTTTTGGTATTCAACAAAGACAGCCATTTTAAGTCATGCTTTATTCATGCGTCCTCGTGAGTGGCCTCATTGGGATGCGGCGTGTCAGGATCTCATTTCAGCCTCACTGATGCTGCTTATGTTCTCAAACAGGTTATTGATCGAGCTCAGTCTGCTCCTGGTCAAGTCGCTGTCACATCCGGAGTCTGCCTCTGCATCTCTAGAAACGCTTTAGACAAAAGGTCCAGGGCAGCGGGAGAAAGTTACTCTGTCACCGCTCAGACACAAGCCGGTGGAGACGAATGCTTAAGTCTGTGCTGTGTGCAATGAAAAGAAATGTGTTGGAGACTATGATGGCACAGGCGTTGTGTTGAATACTATAGTTTTTTTGGCGTTAAAATGGCATTTTTGCTTTCTTAAAAACAGTTGAATAATTAGTCACACGTTTTATCCACTCACCTTATGCATTCTGAACCTTCTAACCTCCACAATGTGTTTTAAGCTTTTTTCGCAGCTGTTAGCGAGTCGTCTCTGTAAGCTAACGGTGGGTACTATTTCGACAGGTTGCTATTTAGACGTTGACGTCCAATGGTCGTAATTGCAGTATTAATCTATTTTTCAAGAGAGTCACCTTCTGGATGGTTAATGCTAGATAGTCGGGTCCGGAGGGACGTAAGTGGTTGCAATGGCATTGAGTTTATTTCTGTTGCTAAACTGACCTAAGCTGTTGGATATTTTTATATCTTAACTGTTGCCCAAACCTTTTTCCTAAACTTTCTCTTTAATGCTGGATCCCTTAAACTTTATCACTTTCCAGCATCAACTTTTCTGGATCTGCACTCATACAGCCTCTTTCAGATCATTTTACACACACGGGGACTAGCAGTAGCATTGCTGCGTGCGAGGATAGAGAAGGAAAGAGTCCTCTCTTTTTGAGGATTTCTCAAACATTTTGTATTGTTTTTCATGCGTAAGCTCGTGCACTAACTATTTCCATCGCGCTCTTACGTCAAACCTGTGCGCTCATGATCCAGATGACGCGCAAAGTCCCTGCAAAGCACAGAAATACTGGTGATGTGGATGACCCGTGCGCAACTACGCAATGTGCAGACCGAAATAAAGTTTTTTAAAGCCATTATTTGTAAGTGTACAGTTAATATTATTTATTTATATTGAGATTTATGAATACATCTCAAAATATGGCCAAAAAAAAAGACTAAAACACCACACTTGTTTATTGTCATTTTAATCAAACCGTTAGCAGCCAGAACTAGCTTAACCGGGCATGTACGACTTTGAAATAGTAATATTTTTTCACATTATGTTATGAAACTGAGAGCTATGTTTTACACTGCCATCGATTTATATGAGCCTCTTTTCATAACAAGAATCTTGCTAATCTCATTCTCACGTGCTAACATTACAAATTGATCGTTAAATTTCCTGTTGTGCTTTTCAAAACACATTAGAGGCATCTGTCCCGGGGCTTCACACAGCGGCCGCTCGCAGCTCCATGTTGACTTAACACATCACATGTCACTATTCGAGGTATTCTGTGGCGGTGATGTCATCTTCAGACGATCCACTAAAACCAGTCTTTCAGGCCCCGGTCCCACACAGAGCACATGGAGCATACAGACAGTTGCATTTTGAGTTTTCTGTGACGACGCCGACTCTGTTTTCTTCAGCTGCTTTGGGTCATGTTGTGTTTAGTTAGAGTTGTGACACTGTTGACTTTTTGACCTCGTAAAGCACCCTTACATTTACACTGTAACTGGATAGGGCCTTGCAGGAAGTGTTTATTTTTGTTGGACTATTTACAAGGTTTACTGTTAACTTGTTGTTTGATATATGACAACTGGAACAATATTCACGGAGAATGTTAAGTGTTTAAGCAGCTACTAAAAAGTATTTGTAATCCAATCCAAGCAAAGAAGTAATAATGTTTTGATAAATGTTAACTGGCAGATGTGGGTCCAAGCCAGTCTCAAGTAAGTCTCAAGTCTTTGGCCTCAAGTCCAAGTTAAGAACCAAGTGAAAGAGAGACAAGTCCGAATCAAGTTTAAAGTAAAAAAGAGACAAGTCCAAGTCAAGTCACAAGTCAAAGAGAGACATGTCCAAGTCAAGTCTTAAATCAAAGAGAGATAAGTACAAGTAAAGACCCAAGTCAAAGAGAGACAAGTACGAGTCAAGTCCCAAGTCAAAGAGAGACAAGTCCAAGTCAAGTCCCAAGTCAAAGAGAGACAAGTCCAAGTCAAGTCCCAAGTCAAAGAGAGACAAGTCTAAGTCAAGTCCCAAGTCAAAGAGAGAAATGTCCAAGTCAAGTCACAAGTCGAAGAGAGACATGTCCAAGTCAAGTCTTAAATCAAAGAGAGACAAGTACAAGTAAGGACCCAAGTCAAAGAGAGACAAGTCCAAGTCAAGTCCCAAGTCGAAGAGAGACATGTCCAAGTCAAGTCTTAAATCAAAGTGAGACAAGTACAAGTAAAGACCCAAGTCAAAGAGAGACAAGTACGAGTCAAGTCCCAAGTCAAAGAGAGACAAGTCCAAGTCAAGTCCCAAGTCAAAGAGAGACAAGTCCAAGTCAAGTCACAAGTCAAAGAGAGACAAGTCCAAGTCAAGTCACAAGTCGAAGAGAGACATGTCCAAGTCAAGTCTTAAATCAAAGAGAGACAAGTACAAGTAAAGACCCAAATCAAAGAGAGACAAGTCCAAGTCAAGTCCCAAGTCAAAGAGAGACAAGTCCAAGTCAAGTCCCAAGTCAAAGAGAGACAAGTCTAAGTCAAGTCCCAAGTCAAGTCACAAGACAAAGAGAAAAACGTCCAAGTAGAGTCCTGAGTCAAAGAAAGACAAGTACGAGTCAAGTCACGAATTAGAGACCAGTCTAAGTCAAGTCCTGACTCAGTCCCCCACAAGTCCCAAGTCCTCTGATTTTAGTTTCAAATAATTTCAAGTCTTTGTCAAATTACAGAATACATCATGTATTTCTACAACGTCATAGACTTTTATAAATTCGCCATGTCCTGAAGATGGACATGTTCCAGTTTCTTATCATTAAACTACTCTGTTTATTCAAGTCACAAGTCACAGAGCAAATGTACTGATTTTCAAATCTAAGTGGATTCCCAAGCATTTGTCTAGTTTATCAAGTCAAGTCACACGTCATCAAAATAGTGACTTAAAGCAGGTATAGTTCCTTTAGGTTCATGTCACAATTTGCAAGTCCACACCTTTGTTAAATGAACTATGTACCTTTTTATTATAATGAAGATTGTCGCATCATTGAAACAATCAAACCAACAAACCAACAAACAAAAAACATATATATAAAAAATATTTCTGATTTGATCATCTTGAAACTAATGAATCAAAATGTACTTTTTCATGCTTTCAGTGCGGTCTCATTCACTTGTGCATGAATCTGACACTTCTCTAATTCATTTGGACACGTTCCTAGACATTTGACAGATAATGTTCCAGCCTTTGCGTTCATGTTTGCTGCTGTTGGAGCTGTGGCTGGTGGAATGCAGTTATTTTGGATTTGCTCTGCTCTCTGTGGCTCTCAGGGTTTTGTTACAAACAGGTGCTGGAGCTGACAGCCTCTAGACATTGTTCTCACGATGATTCTTCCCCTGCAGAGTTCACGGCCAAATCTCCACAGAGACAGTTGGTCTTCTCGTAAAGTCTTAAAGTGATAATGTGGTCCTAAGCTCTTGTTGCACAGGAGAATTTCAAATGCATGTAGGAGAGATTATGTCATTGTTGTACAAAGTGCTTCTAAATGTTTCTACACAAAGTTTGAAATTAAAGAATCTACTGGGTTTTTGCTTCTTTAAAAATGTAAACAAATCGAAATAATTCATTTTAAGCTTCATCAGTCACATGATTTGTTACAATCAAAGCCTCTGAATTGTTCACCAAGTTTTTTCCACAGCTGTTTGGAACTAGACTTGTGGGTATGCTAACAAACACAGTGCTAACAACAACAGATGAAAATAGTGCAGCTTAGAGAACAATCAAAACATTATTGGATGTAGTCAGGACACTGCGGACTTGTTGCACCTGAATAGATACATTACCCAGATATCTGCGCTGATTTTAAGTAATTTTACTATAAAAAAATTGAGGATAGTCTCTTTAAAGGACTATACTCGATTTTTTTACAACAAGATAACTTAAACAGTTTCCGCCTAGTACTGATATCTTGTTAATGTATCTATTCAGGTGGAAATTAGTCGTCATGTCCTGTCTATGTCTAATAAAATACCGTTTGTCGCCAACGTTTTCTGTTTTTGTTTTTAGCATTGTGGCTAACTGTTGTTAGCATAGTGACTCACCTCGCCGATAACAGCTGTGAAAAAACATTCAAACTCATCATGATGAACAATTCTGAAGCTCAGAATGCATTAGCTACGTGAGGAAATCATGTAGACTGAAGTAGGAAGCTTAAAATTAATTATTTCTGTTTGTTTACATTTTAAGAATGCAAAAATCAGGTATAGTCCCTTTAACTGTGCGTTTGATTAGAATATTACTGAGCTTCAGGGTTTTAGACCTAAACTGCAAACATCAAGTTCATTGGATTTGCAAATATACTAGATTCTTGTTTACTAAAAAAGCAATAATAAAAGTGGAATATACTCACAAATCTTTGATGGAAATTTAATGCCGTGAAGAAGACCTCGTGGTTTTCAACCATTTTCGATCATGACCCCAAAACAAACAACCGTAGGAATCCGCATCCCCAAACACAAAATCTAGGCTATTTAAGAAGTCAAATTGAACTTTTGCGTTCTAAGAATTGACCATCCTTACATTTTGCCGTATGCTGCATTCTTATTATCCACGGTGTATCCAGAGGTGCAGCATACCTATCTTATGTGTACAAGGCTCAAGAATGTGATGTAACGCAACAGTGCAATGTTCAGTTGGTCTAATGTTAAAGTGCCTATGACAAGTTGGGCTACTGATTGATTTCACTAACAAACTAAAGAGTTAAGACCATTAATTTAAGATTTCACAAAACATTTTGCAAAGTCCATCCCAGTTTAGCCATTTTTCGGATTGCAGAGGTACTTCCTGTTCATAGATGATTATTGAGTTGCTGTCATAAATTGGGCTCTTCTACGCACTTTAAGCCAATAGAGATTTTAAATTCGCTAATACTCAAAATTACGGCGCTCCATAGTACTCACGAAAAAAAAAATATTTATCTCGTAATTACGAGATAAGATCTCGTAATTACGAGATAACTTTCTCGTAATTACGAGATAGTTTTCTCGTAATTAGAGATAATTTTCTCGTAATTACGAGATAATTTAATGGCTTTTCCCACTTCTGTATACCCACACGCTTCGTATAGGCTAAGCTAGTGACTTTATCCAACGAGTAGTCTTTTCTGTGCTAGCTTGATGTTTCTAATAGCTAGATGTGCTTGTGGATTTCGTTATGTTAAATTAAGTGCCTGTGGTCTTCACTGCAATTTTACGGTCGACAAAATATGAAAATAGCTCATAACGTGACTGTCAATCACGCTACAGTTAGCATGCTATTAAAGACGGCAGTGTGTGGAGCTGTTCACCCACCAGAAGAAGCTAGTGGTAATCGCAGGTTTTTTAAATAAAACTCGATCTCTTGACTGTGACAGTCAGTCTCACTCATCTTAGAAATGAGCGGCAGTTTTTCTGTGGTCAGCGTCTAGTTTTCAATTTATTTGGCCAAAAAGAAGTGCTGCAATGCTACACTTCCGCATGGATCACCAGAGTGGCGGTATGCAAAAATGCCGTATGTCAGTCTGTTGCAGACTTCTCTCCTTTATGCAAATAAATTGAAACCAGACGCTGGAGCCACAGAAAAACTGCGCATAAGGATATGAGACTGACTGTAACAGTCAAAATGAGTTTTATTTAAAAACCTGCCGATTACACTATTCTTTCTGTGGGTGAACAGCTCCACACCCTGGCCGTCTTTATAATAGCATGTAATGTAGCTAGTTGACAGTCACGTTTAGCTATTTTCATACTTTTGTCGACCGAAACATTGCAGTGAAGAACAGCACTTAATTAACATAACGAAATCCACAATACATTTAGCAAGAACATCAACTAGCACAGAAAAGACTACTCGTGTGGAAAAGTCACTAGCTTAGCCTATACGAAGCGTGGGTATACAGAATGGGAAAAGCATTTAAAATTAAAAAACTAATTACGAGAAAATTATCGTAATTAAGGCTCGTAATTACAGATAACATATTTTTTTTCGTGGTACTATGAGCGCCGTAAAAATAGACATTATTAAGTCATTTGACCTCAGAGGGTAGATACGCTGGGTACTACTGTTAATATATTGGTGTTTCAGCTGTTTTGTTTACTTTTTTATATTTATTAATCACTTTGTTAATGTATTCTATTGGAAGTTCTACAAAACCTGATGAAGAAACATGACAGATTTTCTATTATTTCCATGGTAACTGTTTGTTGCTTCCCATAACAGTTTGCTTATCTGAATAGCCAAACTTTTCAAAGTAACTATGCATCCAACTCAGACCCTCACAATGCAATGAAATACATGTTTGCAAAGCTGTAGTTGTTAAATTTATTTATGTAATTCGGCCCAAATGAAACATAAAGTTTTCATTGGCCGTGGGGAAACTGTTACCCTTTAACCCCAAAGTCTGACATGTTAAGACATGCAGATTATTGGGCATTTTGAATATCTTACATTTTGGAAAACTTTCTAACAAAAAACTGTTTTACCGAACGTCTCACTTTCCCAGACTGTGACACAACCACAGTCCTGTCTGGTTAAAAATACCTGCAATGCCAAAAGTATAATTCACCCATCGCACTTGCCACACCAGTTTATTTCAGGCACTGTTATTTGAAATTGAATTCTCCTCTTTTTTTATTCCTGGATGCCCTTGCTCACTTGGCCCCAGACGCTCTCAATCACACCAGGCACAATACAAAGTGAAGCTACATATCTCTGCGTCTGTTGTCGGTCCACAGGCTCCACACGGCCTGTACCACATTTCATTTGTATGCCGGTCGTTTATTATGTCTGCGAAATGAAAAGTGATTTGAAGGTAGCGTGGCCTGAGGTCTCTAAGCCTATTACCATTCAAGCCAAGGAACAAAATCACCTTTATGTGGGCGTAGAAGTGTGTATGTGCGGAGGAAGTCATGTCTTACTCTCACTCACGTCGTGGAATTTGAGAAGCAGGAATCTTGTCCGACTGGTGTTGCCTTAGTCCAGACACAAAACCTGTTTATGTCGAGTCACGGATCAAAGCGAGGCGTGGATGGAGGTGGTTGAAAATAGTAATGAGGTGGCTTAACATGATTTTTTTATCGATGTGGCTGTGTTAAAGGTGCTGTGGTAGGCTAATTTTAGATTCGTGATAGAGCTGAGCAATGTTGTGGTAAAATTGTGAGCTTATGCCTGTGACATTTGGGTGAAACTGTCATATCGTGAATCAAATAGAGATTGATTTATCAGTTTTTGTCAAGCTTTGAATGGATGGAACCAATTACAATAAAGTGTTAAACTTTTTGAAGAAGCAGAAAGGGGTGTTTGAAATAGGAATGTTCATGGTATAACTGTGATAAATGGCTTAACCAATAACATGCACGTAATATCCTCCAGCTACGGTAGTCCTGACCAAGCCTAGCAACAACATCTATAGATGGGTCCCCGAGCGCTGCACTGCGGCGATCACTGCTCCTGAGGAGATGCTCCAGAGGCATTGAAGGATGGGTCAAATGCAGAGGACAAATTTCCCTACGAGGACAATAAAGTATACCTTACCTTACTTACCTTACAGATTGTGAGCTCTTTGACCAATTAACTGACACAAATATACAATTGCTCCAGCAGAAGGCGCTAACTGTCCCAGAGTGAAAATAAAAGATCTCCAAAACTACAAAAACACAGTTTTGTTCAGAGAAAACACTATTACTGTGAGTGGGCTTGCATTTTCTTGCTGGACTGGAGTGAACTATTGATCTACGTTTAATACTGGTGATACAAATACGTCTTCATGGAGATAAGACATGAAGACGTATTTGACGTAACCCTGGTCAGCCGGACCAGTCACAGAGAAACATTGTGGTTCAAAGTAAAACAAACATGGCAGTGCCGACAGATGTGTTTTGGACTATAGTTTAGCAGAATTGCGGACTGTTTTGACTTTTTAACTCTTTCACTGCCAGCCCTATTCTCATTTTGACCCCCCTTCCCTGACAGACCTTTTTGCTCATTTTAAGCAATATTCACAGCTCCACCAAAAACCTTGTGCAACTGAAACCACGACATGTTGTACAGAAAATGAGACCTAGAAGTGTCTACTTTCATTAATTTTTTTTATTTTTCTATATTAATCCGTTCTCTTTTTATAGTCATTTGAAATTGTCTGTTTTCATTAGATTTCAGCGTTTGATGAAAACCTTTTGAAATAACTGTGTTATTTTTGTCTGTATACTTTTTGGTGAAAGAAAATAAGCCACTACCAAATATAGTTTTCCCAATGGTTTTCAATGGCAGTCTATCTTGATTTAAATGTAGCTGTCAAATGTGACACAATTGAGCTTTTCTGAGTTAAATCAGTGGTTCTGAGTGCCCCCAAATGCTGTCTCATACACCGAGTACCGCCTAACGGTAGGTTTTAGTTAAATAAATGGGTAACTCAGTTGTTTTTTCTTACTTCCATAAAATGCAAAAACATTTCACCTTTAATTCAAACCATTGCTTGGTCAACTTGTTGTTTTAGTAAAAAATATTTTCAGTTTTCTCGTAGCTTCTTTCCATTCTCAAAGTATTTACCATACAGGGGGCATAACCAGAGGAAACACTTTACCTTGGCTCTGCTCCGGGCACATGAATGGTTCAGCGTCTGTGTTTGAAGCAGGATTTTGGTGCTTTTATGTCCTGAGCTCTGACTGGTCCGGGGCTGACACTGAAATGTGCTGTTTTCTGCTGCTGTCAGAGGAGACGTCAGGCAAAACGTGTTTCTGTACAGCTTCCACAGAGAGAAAGAGAGAGAGAGAAACATACATGTAGATCTGTGACACGCGCTACGTACTAAACACTGACAGGCTTCAAACTGCAGCTGGGAATCCGGGGGGCCTCACAATTCGATGGGAAACACGACACAACTCACAAGACAATGTTATCACAATACTTTGCAATAAATCATTTGTACCATATACAACACAAAATGTATATGCATTGTGTATGCCACATGATTTCTCCTATTTTGCATATCGGCTTATGTGTTGTGTTATGTGTAGCTGTAAGTAAATACAAAAAGTGGTGGGGATAGTTGGTATGTGAAGCACTGAAGCTTCAGCTGCAGGACAATACAAGATTACTCAAACATGCATAAAGCAATCCAACTTTGGGTAAACTAATGGTGAGGGAAGACTGTTGTAACATGGTTAAAAGTACATTTTACTTAATAATTCTCTTTTAAATTGCACATAATATGCAAAATTGACTTGACATGTGAGATATTTTTGTTGCCTCCAAAATACCATTCTAATGGTTCCTGATCTGTGATGTTAATGTAGATCTCTGGGGTCTTCTGGAGAAACAGGAACAACACAAAAAGTGCATTAAATGTGTCCTATATAGAGTTTGCAATCACGTTTTAGAATTTGACTGTCTCATTGGTTTGTAAAAAGTAAACAAGCATATTTTGATTCAATCTTGTATATTACAACTAAAAACTGGTGTGCTAACCGTTGCATCACCGTGTTGGAGGCGCAGTGGTTAGCCCTATGGCCTCAGCAAGAATGTGGAGTTTGCATGTTCTCCCCGTGTCTGCGTAGGTTTCTTCCGGATCCTCTGGTTTCCTCCTACCACTAAAAAATGTCCAATGTGCCTCCCACGACTACAGATGGAAATTAGTCGTAAAAGCTACAGACTGGTACAAGCATCTCTTCCATTGTGCTTAATGAAATTGTACATTGTCTTTAATAAAATATTACCTTACCTTAGACAATATTCATTTTAGTCCTTCCTTCTATTTCACCAGTAAATATGACTGACCTTTTGAACGTGGCGATGTCATGTGAACAGAACTGGTTAGTCCAAAACTCTTTCCAATTTGTTCTTTTCAAACTCTTTGCAAATGTCAAGTTATTTCACTTGAGCTCCACGTTTCCATTAGTCATACACTTTATTTTTGAGAATCATCCAAATGAGATGCTGCTCCTGCTCTGGTGATGGATTGAGTTTATCTATTCCTCGGCGCTAACAGTTTAACCCTTTGCGACCTGTTCCAAACACTATTGGCGTGTGTTTAGTTTAGCACAAAGCCTGGGCCGACCTGGGATATATGCAGACAGTCTTATTTACCGTTATTGTCGCTGGCTGCATTATGTGAGATACGCTCCTTTTATGCTAATCCAAAGTCATTCTGCTTGGTTTGCAAATTTCCCGCCGACTTGAGTTCCTCTCCGGAATTTCAAATGTGACAGAAAATCACATCTTTTGGAGTCGGAGCTTATTTACAGCGCAGTAGCTAACACCATTATGGAGTGTTTTTCCCCCTAAGCTTAAAAACTCTTCATCACAAGTGCTGCCTGTTGAGATCCCGCTAATGCGACCGGATCTTTATTATCCTCTAGAACTTTTTCACAATCTTATGTGGGATGTGTTCAAAGTCAGCATTGTTTATCTCGCATATGTGCACTATAGTTCAGTACAGATGAATGCAACATGCAAACTGTAGTGCAGGGTTCTATAACCTTTTTCAATATAAGACCTACTTTTGCCAAACAAAACTAGCGGTGAACTGCTATTATTAGCAATGACGTGAAACTGATGTCAAATGGGGCACAGTTAGATGCCTATATGAAGCCATTAGGCCCGAAGTCTCCCGAACCTTTTTCATCAGGTGAGCTACTTTTGCAAAAGAAAACTAGCAGCTATAGCTACTGTGGCATAGTTAGGAGGTGAAGCCAATATCTTAGCCAATATCTATTAGAAGTGGACACAATTAGATTCTAAAGATACATTTACAGTAGAAATAGGCAGCTAATAAATAAATTTGACACAATAGGCATAAAAGCACATTTGCATTAGAAATAAGCATGTATTAAAGCAAAATGTATGTAATAAAGTTTAATGTGTACTATTCAAAACCCTGGAGCTTTAGGTTGGAGATCCCGGCTATAGTGGTAGCAGGGTTACCAATGGAGCTCACAGTGGAAGATCACTCTGGTTCCGGAAGTAAAGTGCCCCTTTGTAAAGTGCCATAGGGATTCCAAAAATTTCAAATATTAAGAGTTTGAAAGACAGATCGCAGGCTAACCAGCTATGTGCTAACACAGATCCACAACGTTTTCAGTCTAAAAAGAAAATCTATAACTTAAAATTTGGCAAAATGGTTAAATAACTTTGTAGACCGTTACAAAGATGTAGAAACAGATTTTAGGCAAAAATATTGGTCTTATGCTCGTATCCAACACAGTCTCACTAGATGGCGTACATTTACCACAACACAAAAACAGCTTATGTTACGCCGTGCATTTAGCACGATATGAGAAAGCGTAAAAATGACACAAGATTTCACAGTGTCAAAATAGGACGAGTTTTGGTTGCAGCCACGTGGGGACGTTTTCTTCAAGTGAAATGGGTAAGTTCAGGCATAAAGTTACTAAAATTGGTAAGATTAGGTCTGGGGTTTGGGGCAGGTTAAGATTAGAATCAGGCTTTCGTTAATATTCATAAATAAGAACACGTCTTAACAACCACCATTGAAATGAACTGGGACTGTGATACGTACTATAATTACGCAAAACAGCCGTGAACTCATGTTAATCATACGTAATTTGCATGTTGCGTAATCCTGTGGTAAATGTACACTTTCTTGTGAGATCGGGCTCTCATATCACCAGATTGTTGATTAGTCCTGAATCAACAATGTGGAATTTTGTGGAATGTTGAACCAGGAAGTGTGTGGTCACTGTAAGAAGCATTGAGTCCCAGGTTGGACTGCATTAACAGCCTTTGCAATCTCCATGGGTGGAGTTTGCATGTTCTGCCTGTGCTACCAAGGGTTCTCTCTCTGGCTTCCACTCACCTCTAAAAACATTTTTGGAAGTCAGTCGGCGGAGAGAACGAGAGAGTGAATGGTTGTCTGTCTGTCTGTGTTTGTCTCTGAGTTGACCGCCTAATGCCCAAAGTGGGATGGATCATCTCGGCAAAGAAGAAGTGCTCACTAACACAGACTTAGACAACAAATACAACAATATTTAAGAGAAATAGTTCTTTTGTTTTTTATAGAAAATGTTTTCATGTGTGTAAATGTCAGAATAAATATATTTTTAATTCAGCGACTAGTCAAACAAATATTACAATGGCAAATTAAGACTTTACATAAACATACAGACCGGTAACTCATGTTTAAAGTCATTTTAAGTTAGCCACAATGCTAACAACAACAACAACAACAACAGACAAACTCTATGAACTTTGGTGAACAAGTGGAACATTATTAGACAGTCAGGACATTGCGGACTCATTTCTATCTGAATGGATATTTTTATTCCTTTTTTTTCTCGGGTTTAAGCTTAAACAATGTCATTTTTCAAATATAGAATTGTCGTTTAACCTAGTAATCTTGACACCCGAGTAGCTATTACACAACTATAAAAACATCTCCAACAATAGAAACCAGGTCTGCGTCATTAGCCTAGCAACAGCAGGGGAATTGTGAAGGCAACACTTAGACTAACAATAGATTTACAGCAAGATGCTTTAGTTTGTCAATTTGTCTAAATGTTTTCCCAAAAGCCCGCGGGGGTTCGAATGGCTTTCTATTCTGGAGCCGGTGGAATTACTGTAAAACGACTGCAAACTGTTAATCGTTTTTGGATCGCTTTCATCTCGCTCACAGCTTGGACACTTGATAATAATGTAGAGTGTTTTGCGGCGCTTGTAAAACGCGGGATGACAATGTTGTTTGCTAAAGACAAAGCGGCCTCGTCGGTGTATTTGCATATGACGGACGGGAGCAGATAAAAACAGGATCATAAATCACAGAATGTAAACAGATGGAGAGAGAGAGAGAGTATAGTATATAAAGATGTATGACACAATAAAAGACATGAAGGACTTACAAACAGTTTTAACTCCTTCACTGTCAGGCTTTTGCTCTATTACGTTTGCGTAACGATATAGTGGACAATATACCTATACTTTAATGTTTAGGGTTTCAGGCTAGTTTAGTGACAGTGTAAGTTCCCCTTTCAAATACCATGTTTTATTTCTTTCATTACTTGTGTACATGAAGAAATACAGTAGTTTGACTTACTCCGACACTTTTGGATTGTCCAGTCCAGTAGGATCGTCTTTTCTTCATTTTAAAGATCAAATAGCTGCTCTAAACTTACTCAACAATGTTTTTAGTTAAATTTCCTGGTTGTGTGAATTCCTCATGGTCAGCCAATTCCCCTCTGCTGGTGAATCTGTGAAACTGCATCATGTATTTGACTGTAGACAAAGTTTATCAGAGAGCCTGACGTTGTCAAAAAGGCTGCGACGGATCATTGGCAGGCTGTGTTTGGCCGCGCAATGAAGGATATTTTATCATTACAGGGAAAGAGTTAATAAAGCTAATGCCAAGTTCCTCTTGGTTTGATACTAGAGCTGGGTAAACTTAACAGGCCATTCAGGGGTAAACACAGAGACTGAACCACATGCTGTGCTTTATTTTGCCTGGATTATAGACTGAAAGGTCTGTATCACCAGTGGGCACGCTCATATGAACCTGCAAAGTGGACAATGAAATAAAAGTTAAAAAAAACATCAAGTACAGACACATGAATATTAATCATAATCTTTGAGTAGCTTTTACTGTTTTTCAGGAATCAGTTCAGTCCCAGCTCCAGTGCATAAGTACTATGTTTGTTCCTTAGGCAAGACACTTAACCTACATATCCTCCTGAATAAGAATGATGGTATATGAGAAAAGTCTGAATGGATGGCTGCAGGCTGTCTTAATGTAAAGTGTTTGAGTGCTCGCAGAGATTATATAAACCATCTGTATTTGTAGTTCATTTATCAGCTTAGTGACCTGCTTTTACAGTCAACACAATAATGAAAGATGCCTGGTGAAGTTTTGGTGGAGGATCCAGATAAACTGTCTCTGGAGATGTTTGGACTTTGGCAAAAGTAAATTAGACAAATCTATCTTCATGGAGACCAGCAGGTGACGAGACCTTGAATAAAGAAGCCCAATGTCGCTATAAAAAAGTGGACTTCTTTATAGCGACATTGAGCTATAAACCCCAAAGTCACAAAATAACAGCCACGAGTAAACTCTCGGAGTAGGTTTGTATAGCTTAATCAGTGAATTACAAGTTTGTTGTTTCTCCGTAGGTCAACGGTCGCTTTCAGCACTCAGACTCGTGGAAATTTTCTGGAAAAGTCCCGCACACAATCTAACATCTTTTTGATTTGCTTCTACTGTCTTGCTAGTGCTGTCTGAATGTGTTTTTTGTGAGGTTTTCTTTGACAAAGTTAAAGTTAAAGCTTGGCAGTCTCCTCTCCCCAAAGCAGCAGGCCCCGCCCCTTTCCCCTCGGTGTGTAGGTGTCTATGGCGATGCAGTTTGAGTGACAGGAGTGAGTGATGAACACACGCAAATATAAAACTTTTAAATATGAAACAACAAAATCGTAATGAAGATGGTCTTAATAGGGCCTATAGGAGCAGCAAACACGTGTTAATAGTTGAATATGAATTAAACAAGCTCATTGCTCATCTTTTAAAAGCAGCAGTCATCGATGACTTCAAATTTGTTTAGAGTGTTCCAAAAATCCAGATGTTATTTTTTGGCCATATCGCCCAGCCCCACAGACACATGTTGATTTATTCACTAAAGACATTTACTCTGATGCCAGTTGCCATACACATGCATGTTTTGGGAGTTTCTAGAAAGAACCTAACCTGGCCGCCGAGTCTGATTCAAGCTAAACAAAGAAGGCTACTCCCGTGGATGTACTTGTCTGCTGCTTTTGATGCGTTTTTAGCTGAAATCCGGAGTAATTTCTTTTTGAAAGAAGAGAAGTATGTGTGACACTTGTTCTATTCCCCGTGGACATTGGATACACCATTACGAGTTGTTGCTGTGATTGGCTAAGCACAAATAAGGTAGGCCGCTCACCCAATCAGCTCGAAGTATTTCACTAAACGCCCCACCTTTTCTCGAACGCCTTCAGCTAGTAAAGTCCCAGATGGAGACTGGAAAAACTCATAGGAGGTCAACACAGATCCATGTGTGAGCCAGGTTAGAAAGAATCAAAAGAAACAAGGGAGAACATCCAGTCCGACTGACATGAGACTGAAGGTTGTTTAGATATTGCCTGTTTTGATTAGGAAGCAAGCAGCCCTACTTCTAAACAATCATTTGTTGTAGTAGAAACAAACACATGTCCCTGATTGGTTCTTTCACCAGTTTGATTTTATGATGATTTGAACACAGCCAAATCAGTCTGTCCAAGTAAAAGTCCAGGTAACTCTTACACAACACTATTTCTCCACAAACCAGAGAACATGTGCTGCTATCGTCCGGGTCAGTGTGCTCAGTGTCATTGGCTTCTCCTTCAGCTGTGAAACATTCACACAACAGGACACGACAAATAAATAAATGAAACTTTGCACAGCTTTGAAATTGACCTGAGCGCACACATCACCTGTTAGTAAAAACACTGCAGTTATTGTAGCCTGCTTGTGTGCAAACATTGACTTCCACGAGGATTTGGGCTGCAGAGCGCTGGGCAAAACAAGAGCTGTGTGAAAAAGGTTATGTAATCAGAGGGACGCTTCATTATGGGACAAAACATTACAACAGCTACAGTCTATGGGAAATAACTTGAATTGAATGAGTTTTTCTGTTGTCAACATTACAGTGTAGACACTTTTCATGCTTTAGCCAACAGACTATGAGGATTAGAAAAGTGGCCTTGATAATTATTTGCATTTTCAAGTGCATTTTTGCGACTGAATTGATGAATAATTAAGCTTACGGTTAGCCACAAACAACTACAGATGAACTTTCTGAACTTTGGGGAACAAGTGGGACATTATCAGACAGCTATATGCCTATATACTGTACTAAGCTATATGTGAGGAAAAAAGGCAATACACAACAACTCTGCAGAACGCTGGGTTTGTGACTGACATGTAAAAGCACAAACGCAGGTAAACAGTGGCAGAAAAGCAGATAAACAGAAAGACTTTAGCCTCTCACATTTATCACAGACTTTAGAATCACACAGAGTTGAAGTAATGATCTTTCTCTTCTTAAAAAGATGTTCTTGAGTCTTTTTGATGTCATAAATCTCCAACTGCTGTTAGCAAACAAGTTAGTGAAGCACTACACTGTTGCCACGACAACAGAAAATGTTAGTTTGCATTTTGCTAAATAAAAATGAAGCAAAAACTTACATTTTCTCTATTTTGCTGCCACAAATTTGCAGTCAGAATGTTTAGGAGCATGTTTTAAGTAACATGATGTCAGTATATAACATCTATTCTCCCAGGTCTAATCTATCCTTTAATGTTTTCTCACACGTTTTCTGTGTAACTATTTCAAACTTGACAAAATATCACAAACATTCTTTGCTAGGCCACGTTTAAGTCAAGATTAGAGATGCTTGTACCAAACTCTGGATTTATTTTCATCTGTGGTCCTGGGAGGGGAGAGTGGAGATGATATGCACATTTATTTGTTGGTAGTGGAAACTGAAGCACTCAAAGAAAAACTATGAAGACACAGGGAGAACATGCAAACTCCACATAGAACGTATCGGCCTACAGACTCGGGCCTTGTACAATGCATTTTCAGTCGCGTTTGACTGACAGCAGAAGTAGAGTCGCTGTAGTTTACCTTTCCTGTCCTGCTGATTGGTCCCTGTCTCTATGTCTTTTGTCCCTCTCTCTGTCCCCTCGTCCCAGTCTCTGTGTGTTTTTGTCCCAGTGTCTGTGTGTCTTTGTCCCTCTCTCTGTCCCCTCTTCCCAGTCTCTCTGTGTCTTTGTCCCACTGTGGAGTCCTGTGCCTGGTCCGTGTGTAAAACTAGCCTCACTTGTTTGTTGGTTTCGGGGAGGTTACATGGCTGAGTGTTATAGTGTTTCCAGCTCGAGCCTGTTTTTCCAGATATCCAGCTAAAGACCTACATACCACACTGTTTGTCAGCACCAAGTGTTTGCTTAGTACAACACAAACTACATAAACAATATGATTAGAGAGGAACTTGTGTTATTGCTTTGTTTGAAATGTTCCACAGTCTGGCATTAAAGGTGCACTTTACCTAGAATGTTCCCTCGTATATCATTAACATCATTATACTTGTATTCATTGCTTAAACATACCTTGAAAAACCTCTTTTATCACAGTGAGTCTGACTTTTAACTTGACCTGGTAGAGACAGATAATTGTTTATCAACGCTGGAGATGTGTGCATAACCTGAGAGCAGAAAGAGCTGTGACTGCCTGTCACCAGCTGAAGTACAGTGTTGTTGTTGGCTAAGAGTTTATGTATTTTATTTCATTCATGTTACAATCAGGTGAGTGTGAAAACAACGAGAAAGACACTTTTTCAAGCTTCAGTCAGACGTCTGTTCATACGGTTCATACCTGACTGAAACAAGACTCTTCATCCTGTTTTGTGTTTTTTCAAAGGTTTGGGCAACCAACTAGACTTAGACTACTAGACTACAGTGTATCTTTGATGAACGATAGAATGGAAAGTGACGTCGACCGATAACCACCATACCACCACTTTATCTTCCTGAGACAAAAATATACCTGCAGGCAGAGATGTCTGAGGCTGACATGATGATGATGATGATGATGATGATGATGATGGTTATGGTGGTTTATTTCAATAGCACATTTACACAGACAGACGTCTTCTAAAGTGCTTCACACACTAACACCCCCCCGCTCCTCACTCAGTGACAGCAGCAGCCCTGGGGCAGCTCAACTGAAGCAACTCGTCTAATCTCCTGGCGCCTCAACCTCCAACCTCCATCAAGCGTTCCCTAACCTGCATGTTATTAGTTGGTGGAGAATTTGTAGAAAACCACCCAGACACGATTAGGAACATGCAAACTCCACACAGAAAGGCCCTGGCTGTACCTACAACCTTCTTGCTGTGAGGCCAGAGTGCTCTCGCTGTGCGGAGATGCACAATGACCCACCATTTTCATCGGGGGTCACACAAACTCTTTACTCTTAGAGTTTCGTAGAAAAGTAAACTACAAAATATAGTTAGATTTTAAAAATGCATTTTCTAATGTTCAGAAGATGGGTCAGGGATTTAATGTACTAATTAGGGATAAAGAATATTTTCTGGCATTATTTTGTAAATATGCAGCCAGAATCTTAGCCTATTTGTTTTAATATTTCATTTTTAATCTTTACTCTGTTAAAATAGCAAATTTGATGCAATAAGGACAAACTGGGACAGACACTTGTCACACAGAGACTAGAGAACCTCCTCAAATCGTCCATCCTTACTCAAGTCATCTATGGAAATCGGATTAAAATAGAAACTGATATTTCATGTTAAAGTCCAAAGTCATTCATAGAAAACATGGTCGCTTGCCTCTTTCTCATATAACACTGTGACATAATCACACTCTAGAACGTGAACACAGCCCACCGAGACACTGAACCACACCTAAACTCACCTTTATCTACGACTCACTACAACTTTTCAAAGACACTGGTCGGCGTTTGTCTTCCTTAAAGGCAGAAATCACGAGAATTGGCAGAACAATAAAAGCTCCAAACCTAAAGCTAAAACCCGCAGTTGTTGACGGTATCGAGGATGAAAGTAGAACGAAGCAGCCGGATCACTTACATCAGGCCCGGAGCGGAGAGGCCACGCTTTCACACGTCTTTAAACTTTTACAGACACAATGTTCAGAGACGGTTTAGATGACACAAAGACTCACTCAGCCATTGTTCCCTCTCTTTTCCTCGAGCTCAGTGGGAAAGTCGTCCACTGTTTAAAGCTTCATGTGTCGCTGCTAAAGACTGTCCAACGTGGAGGCTGAAGTCTGGAAAAAGAACTTTACTTACAATGACCCTGTGCAGTAAAAGCAGAATATCCCATTTGATAAAAAAAATTACTTTAAATCAGTTTCCGTGCTGGTATGATTAAAACACAAAAGCACAATGATAATAACAGACAAACTATAGATTTTAGTGAACAAATCCTCTGCAAGAAGATACACATTGAAGTTTTTAGTCATGTATTTTTAAGATGTGATAGAAAACTGGAAAGTTTTTGTTCAGAAAAAAATAAAAAATAAAAACATTTAAATGTGATTAATTGCAAGTGAGATCAAGACGATGCATATGCAATTAATCACAATTGGCTCTGTGCACAGAAGCTACTATCTTGCCCTCAGGTTCATTTCCTGTTTAGGTCATTTCTATGAGGTTTTCACTACCTCAGCCTAAAATAAAAATACTTTAAGATTGGGCAGTGAGCAGTGAGTTGTTGGTGGTTTTCTCTGAAAAACAATGTTCAATAACTCTTACAAATGAGGAGAATATTTCACCAAAGAACCAAAGTTTGGTTTTTATAAAAACATGTGTTTGGTCTGTCGATGCTAACGCTAAAGTCTGACCATTTGAAAATGAACAGATTCTATGCACAGGGTCAATAGGGTCAATTAACAGCCCTAGCAGCAAGTTAGAAATAGTTAATAGAGTTAATTGAAGTTGGGGGAACTATTTTTTTTAGCTTAGTGAATTAGTAAACTTTGTGTTTTCCACTAAAGGCGCCTCTGCGGGAGCTCTGCTGTGTACGGTCCGCTGGCCAGCAGGACAATAGGTGTGGAGCAAAGTGTTTGATGCTTGTCCTGATTTGTTTGATATGTCAGATGAAGACAAACTGGAGTTTTTGTTTAAGTTTAAGGTGTTCCACTTGGCTCAGTTTAGGGTGAAAGCTTGGTATCTTCAAAGAGGACACTTTATGTTTGAATTCATGTAATCTCTATCTACACATCTGTGAATATTATTATTGTGTCTTATAAGCCCATGAGGGTTGGGCACCTTTGGTGTATGACAAAAAAGAAAATAATTACTTACTACTACTACAGTCCTGGAGGACATTTACAAACAGAGACTTCTTTCACGGGCATTATCAATTATTAATGACCCATCAAATCATCCAGCCAGGGACATATTTGAGCTTCTCCCATCTGGTCGGCGTTACCCTGCTATCAAATGCACATCTCGCCACAGTAAAAGTTTTTTTTCCCACAGGCAGTGATGACTTTAAGTAATGCACTTTAACCTCCTCATAAAAACAAGTCATTGTTGTGTGTTAATCTACTATTTTGTGGTGTGGATTTGCTGTTTTATTTTTATGTGGTTTGTGTTTCTTAACTGCTTTTTTAATGTGGCCGTGAATGGATGTCTGAATGTTGTGCACTTTGAGCTTTTTGAACCTTTTTTTTTTTTTTTTTACCAATGTGGTTTTATTTCTGCAAATGGCAAATAAACTTAACCTAACTTAACTTAAAAGGTAATGACAAATGTAGCACTTTGTGGAAAAACCCTGTGTATTGTCTGAATTGAATAAGAAAAATGATTAGTTCTCTTCAGGAGCTAAATGCAGCTCTCTGATTGGCTGAGCTTGGGTGATCCTCTCCAGTTTCACTTGTTGTTTGTAAAAAAAAGTTTATTAGCCATAACTGGCAACCAAAATGAATACACGTCGATATTAACCATGGATTTATGAGCTGATTCTCATTGTGAAATCATCTACTCCATCTTTAATTAATGAGAACCAGCACCAAGCAGAAAACACACTCTCAAATTGAATAACTGAATAATATATACATTCACGTCTAGCCCAATTAGAGTGCCATCCCTTTTGAAACGCCTCTCTGGGATCGATTGCTCACATCTTTACGAAAAACAAATACTTGAAAAGTTTCTCACCGCGCCAAAATAATCCCCTTAACTCACTCTTTCTCCTCTATAAGCTCCCACTTTTCGGCAGTTTTTGTTTGCCGTTTTACTTGTCAGGAATAAAAAGCATCTTCTTCCCCCCCTCGCATCACTTTGATCACCCAGTTCAAGAAAAGCTATTTTAAGCCTCTATCACACTCTGACTAATCTCGAATGCGAATAAGCTTGACTTCCTCGGGGATTTGTAGGCACAGCAAGAGCGCTGCGTGGAAATCTATGTATGTAATTTGCCTGGTAATGATTTGGTTTTGTGTAGCGGAGGCAAAGACATAGGTTACGGCGGTGAAAAGAGCAGGAACGCGGCGGAGAGGCCCGAGGAAACGTCGTAATGATGTGGAGCTGACGGAGGCTGACAGAATACAGCGGTAACAAGCAGCTCTGAGGAGAGACGGAAGCTCCGGGTGAGGGAGAGTGTCTGTTATAACAAGGACGGAGGGGAATTACACCTGTGAGTGCTTTTGGGATCGTGGTGTGGAACGTAACAAGGACAAACGCTCAAATTGACGTTTAAGAACCAAAAAACCTTCAAACTATGCTGTTATTCATCCTGGTACATGTGCGTCTTTTTCACACAAAGTAATGACGCTCGATTGTATTTTTCCATAAACAAATTCGTAGCATCATAAAAGACATTCATATTGTTTATATTGACAAACAAACAACAACACAAGTCAGCTTATGAACGAGAATAAAACTTGAAGGCATGTTTATGGTAAATCAAATGCAGATTTAGGAATGAAGAGACATAAAAGAGGTGTTATCACTTTCCCACAGAGGAGAAACAACTGTAACTGTAATGTTCTAAAATGACAGTCTTTTTCATGCTTGTTTTGGAATGGATGGACTAACTGCTTCCTTCCTGATTGGCTAATCCAGTCAGTGCTTCTCAACCTTTTCTAATTCAACACCCAAAGTATTTTTCTATTTTCTACCGCTTGTTCCTGTAGGGGTCGCAGGTGACTGGAGCCTATCCCAGTGACTTTGGCCTTAGGCGGGAAACATCCTGGACAGTGGCCAACTCGTCGCAGGGTTAGACAGACAACCATTCACTCTCTCATTCACTTAAAAGGGAAATTTACAGTGATGCCCAATGAACCTAAATATGCATGTTTTTGGAGGTGGGAGGAACTGGAGAAAACCCACGTGACACGGGAGAACATGCAAACTCACCCAGAGAGATCGTGAGATGGGGTCCGACCCGGAGTCGAATCACGACCTCCTTATTGGGAAGCCAAAACTCCAACCACTCTGCTACTTTGCACCCCTTGTTAAACATATGAACGTTCAATTTGAGCTATAGCTTTCAGACTCACATTTTTAGATCTTGAAGTTGTGGATCTTACGCGTCTTGCCCAGTATGAATATGGAGTGGTTGGTGTAAGGCATTCATTGATAATTGATTAGTTTGGTGATTATTCTTTCGATTAATCGATTAGTTCCCAGATAAAGCTGACAAAGTAATTATTGTTGTTTGAGGACGTTTTGGAGGTGTAGTCTATTTACAAACACTGATTAAAAAATGAGGTAAACTGGTCTTAAATGAGATCATGAGTTCAAACTGATTAAATAAATAGCAGTTATTTTAATTTTAGCATTGTTTTGCTGCCTTAAAATAGGATTAGCCAATGGAACAATCAGAAAAAAAGGACAAGCATTTTCTCATTTGAAATTAGCAAGAAAAAAAAAGCATTACTACTTGAAATAATCACACAGATATGAAGTTTTATTGATACATTTGATTTGTAGAATTTTCATCACTTGACTCTAGTCACATTTGCTCAAATCAAAACCAGAATTGTGTTTACTACCAACACTGTGTCATTTAAGATTGTGTTTGTTTCTAGTAAAACCAGTGAATCTTTTTTCAGTTCATGCATGTTTGAGAACCAGTTAACGATTGTTTGATTACTGAACTAGTTGACGATTAATTCAATATTGGATTGTTGTGATTAATTGATTAACTTGTTGCAGTCCTAGTTTGGTGTCTTGAGGGGACAATGGTGCAGATTAACAGCCATTAATCTGCACCATAATTTTGCTAGTTTGCACCAGGGCAGCTGTGACCGCAAGGAGCTTATCAACACAGTAAAGCACAAATAATAATAATTAAACTTGTATCGTCTGAGAAGCGCCAAATGCAGTTATTGTATTGACTGTGAACATCAATATCTGTCATGAAAAGCCTCCACCGTACGCTCACAAACACTCTCTCAGCGATCAACATTCTGCCCGCGTCTGCTTTACGGCGCGCTGAAGAATCCGTTTGTGTCTGCGAGGCGTTTGATGACGACTTGTAAAAAGCGCGCTCTTCACATGGCGTGTTCTGTCTCCCATCGACATCCGTGTCTTTCCTCCTCCCACCTCCCGCCGCTGATTGCATTGCTCCCGCGTTTGACCCTCTCCTTGTTACCGCTGATGTGTTTCTATCCGGCGCGAGGTATTAGAGTCGGAGAGAAATGCAAGTCTCTGGTAGTTAGCCGCTATAAACAGTAACGAGGTGCTTTATGGGCTTTTCACTCTTTGTTTACACTCGGCTGGTAAGTGCAGGGCGGAGACTTTTCAGAGCATCTGCAATTAAGCTGCACTGCTTTAAAGCACTCGTCGCGCTCTATAAAGTATATTTTAATGTATCGCTGGCTGTTTACTTGTTTTAATAATGTGCTTCCTGACCCAAAATGGTGGTCATAATTTAACGTCTGCATACTATTAAAAAAAATAGGTAAAATAATAGTTTAATACGTTATTGTTGTTTCAAAGATGCAGCGTATTTGTACACATTTCCACATTATGAGGACTTCCTTTCAAATTTTCATTGAAGGTAGAGTTGCCAGATCAGCTTCTTTCTAGTAACTTTTTTTTTTTTTTTTTTTCAAAAGTCACTGGTGAATTGGTTTGCGTTTTTTTGGGCTACTTTTGAGCACCACTTTTACGTAATTGAAAAGGTTATCTATGTTTTTACTGGTTTGATCCACAAAAATATATCTCCGACTAAGACTGAATTATGGTCTTTAGAATCTTTTCATGTTTTAAGTATTTATTTACATATACAATTAAAATGTGTCAAAACATTAAGACTCTTTGGCGTGACACCAATGACACACAACTTTTTATTGAAAAACTGAGGTTGCTTGTTGTTGCTTTGTGAAATCTGACTGTAGTTTATCCAGAACATTAACTGTGGGGATAGGCTCTAACCTTTGTCCTACTAGTCCCTCTTACAGATGCACTCAAGTCTCCACATGTCCCTCCAGCTACTATAGGTCAGGTGATCATGGGCGCTGTGCGTCAATGCTTTGCTCAGTGGATTCTTTGCCATTATGGCCATTAGCTTTATCCTTTTACTGGTGCTACAGGCAGTGGAACATGCACAGTTGTGTTTCTCCCTTTGCGAGAGAAGCAGGACGTTTTGATCGTTCGGACCAATCAGAGCGGGAGTTACAGAGCGAGCAGCGGTAGCTTAAGCTAAAGCTTAAAACAACAATTTATGTGGAACTAACAGCAAAAAGTTTAGGATGTGAAAATAGGTTAGAATTGCTACAAAATCTGACAGTTCTTAAATCTGTAGATGCTGTTTCTGCCGAACACAAGCAGACCACTGTGAGTGATTTACAATGATACAAGGTTGCAGTACCCTATCCAGATATTTAATAGATCCAAGGGTTTTGCAGAACTGCAGAAAATCAGAAAAACCTGGAAATACACTCAGCCAATCAGCGAACAGAGATGAAGCTGTGTGTTGGTCCGAACCAACCAGAGTTGAGATAGCAGTCTGTTAATGTTTTTCTTCTTTGACCTTGTGTCAAATATTAACTTTGTACCTTTTTAATTGGTAGGGTTACCTCACAGATTAGTAAAGATCGATGATGTATACATTGTTTTTTGCTGTGCCCAGGTAACATCAAAAAGTAGCGACAAGTTAAAGGGACTAAACACATTTTTTGCTTCTTGAAACACTTCTGCAGAGGTCACTGCCTGTTGTAGGAGAATAGTTTTGTGTTGAGCTCTTGATAACAGAGTAAACATCTCCTTTACAAGAGACTTCAAGTGTTTACCTTCTGAAGTCTGCAGCCACTGTTCACTCACCTGCGCTGCTCACAAGCTGCACTGTTTCATAAAGACACAAAGATACTGGAATATGACAAAACGTCATGTTTATTTGACGTTATGTCACCTAGTGTAATTTTTGCTTTTTCATATCGTGCTTATATAAGCAAAAAAAAAAAAAAAAGACGTGAAAGCATGCTCGTCATACTCATCATACACTATTTATGTGTCGTGGTGTATATATGTTTTACTGTGAGACTGTGCTGGTTGTTAAAGGTGCACTGCGCGCCTGGCAAAGTTTTTGAACAAGGGCGGCATCTAGTGGGTGGGTTCAGTGCGTTTAGTGGCACTGAACCCACCCACTATCTTCACCTGAAGACAAGTTTTAAAGGGGACCTATTATGTCAAATTCACTCTTCTAAGTTTTAACCTTGTTATAATGGCCTCCTTCATCATTAGTTTACTCAAAGTTATATTTGAATTGATTCATGATGTTGGAGTAATCTTGTGTTGTTCTAGCTGCAGCTCAAGTGCTCAGAAATCCCCGTTCTCACCTACCACCTATCCCCTCCCACTTTCCTGTATTTACTTGGCATATTTCAAAAGATTAATACTCAAAGTGGAATACAGTTCAAAACTGTCCCATATTCACTTTCCAACAATGAAAAAAATGTTTTTAAAAATCTGTTGCTTTTTACAGTTAAATTTTAAAGTGAAGAGGCGGGGCTTATCACTTCTGCAGTTTTGAACAGGAAGTCAGTAGAGCTGTTCCTATTTTTGTTTTAGATCAACTTTGTGTTTTACAATGAACAAAAGGTAACTTACTGATCTCTGTATGTTCTAGATTCTTACTAAATATAAAAAAAAACACAATAGGACCCTTTAAGGCTTTGTTGTTTTTCACTGATGAACAGTTTTTAAACTCCAAAGTTAGACAAGCAAACCTTGGTTAGAGTTTGAGGAAAAGCTTTGTATTTTGTGGGAGAGAAAATTGTAAACAAGCTCTTTACTGGACTACTTACTTGAAAAAATACTGAATTAATATTCATTGCTGCACTAAAATATAAACCTTACAAACAGCTAAACCACTAAATCTGTCTCTAAATGTGCAACATACTTTGACAGCCTGATGTTTTACCTTCTAATGAAAATAATCGGCAGATGAACGTCCTTTTGCTCTTCAGCAGAGTTCAGAAATTCTTCTCTTTTCAGAAATATGTTTAAGTGCTACTCGGTCCTGCGTCAGTCGGCCTCATGCCAGTCGGTTGTTGTTTTGAAAATTCTTCTATGTGTTGTAGGGTTTGGAAGCTACATTACCACTGATATTTTTTTTTTTATTCTTTAGACAATCTTTACAGCATTCGTTTGTTGTATAACTTTTGCGAAATAAATGCAAATAATGACAATAACACACTGAAGGACGACTAGTGTGGGAGAATTCAGCCCGAGCCATTCACATTTATGAACCTGTCTGCGCTTATAGAGGTAAGTTTGGTAAGTTTACAAAACATTATGGCCATTACCAGGCGAGTGCCAATGGACAGTAATTTAATGTATCGTAATATAAAGCATTTTAACATGCGCAATGCACCTTTAACAACAATTAAATATTTTATTTTAGTTTGGTATTTTTATATTCAATTTTTACTTACAAAGCATTTACGAGCTGTTGACTAACTACATGGAAGAACAGGTCTCCTAAATATAGTCCTCACTCCTGGGACAACAATGGCTTTACACAGGAGCAGAAAACTGGCTCGCAGTCAAAAAGGGCAAAGTCCAAAGTCGGACACTCTCTGCTTTAGTGAAGAGGAAGGAATGTGAGCTGATAGGAAACACTCAGGTGGAGCTCTGTATCGCAGATAAGAAACAAGCGCCATAAAAGATTCAAGTAGGTTTCACTGCTGCTGGATGCAATGTTTCTGAATCAAATGACAAGAAAACGGGTGGTGTGTAGTTTGAGCTGCTGCTTTTGACTCAAGTTCATGTGCATTTTTCAACTCGACCACATGAATGTAACAAATGTCTCAAGAGCAGTTTCAAATCAAGAGCCCAAGTTCACAGAAACATGCAATGAAACTGTTTGTCAATGCCAAACTTTAGAAAATCAAAAACGGAGTCGTCCAAACATGTTTCATCATGGGCCACATGTTAAACCAGACCATAGTCTAAGTTTTTCCATCTTATAGTCTAAAAACAAGCTGAATATTGCAAATGCTACTTTATGGTTGTGGTTTTAGATTACTTTTAAATTTCAAAAATACTATGAAATATGTATTTTAATCGTACTGATCTGATTAAATATCAGTGCCGGTCCAAGAAATTTTGCTGGATCAGTTATCAGCTCTATGATATCGGTTCAGCCGATATCCTGGTTGTGCCTTTCACTGGACATAACATATTTTCAGGCTGATGTTTATCCAGAAAAGGGTTGTCAAACTGAGACCCGGGGGGTGTCAAACTCAAATGGTGTTAGGGCCAAATCGATCAGAGTCAGAGTTGGTCGAGGGCTGCATTTTAAAATCTAGGTCCCTCTGTGTTAAATTCAAATATGGCAATAGGGCTGTATAAAGCTAATATAGCACATTTACTGTATATCCAGAATTATTGTCACTTTACATTATGTTGCATTACATTATATTGCACATAATTTCATTGCAAGAAAACTTTGGACAGATTGTATGCTTTTTGCTTACATTCCAGTGCATATTACATTTAATAGTCACATCTCAGCAATATAAGGGGCTAGTATCAATAATAATCTGAACTCATGCTCAGGGGCCACATGATATCTTCTTGAAGGCCAAATTTGGCCCCCGAGCCTGAGTTTGACACATGTGCCGTAGATGATTTAATGTGGCCTCCGGGATGATTTCTGATGAATATTGATAGTGGAACTAATAAAGCTTGTAATGTGACGAGAGGAGCCACATAGGCCAGAATGGATAATAAATCATAGAAATATAAAGGCTTATACTGTGACTATAAAACCTAATAAGAACTGGAATGCAACAAAGTGCATGCATTTTGTCCAAAATTACTGTATGTACAGTATAATGTTATGCAACGTAAAGTGATACAATATAAATCTGGATCTGCAGTAAATGTGTTTTATTAGCTTTAGCACAATTTCCATATTTGAATGAAACACAGAAGGACCCATATTTTAAAATGTGGCTGTTGAGAAACTCTGACTGTCGTTGATTTGGCCCCAGCTCCATTAACACTTCTGACCCAGAACATCTCATAATGATTGAAATTGTATTCACATAAAACTGTTAAGTTGTCACTTGTGCCATAAATAAGCTGGATTGATGCGACCCTGGTGGATTTCTTGTGTCTCAGGATCATTCTGTTGGAAATACTAAAATATTACTACTAAAACTGGTCTGAGGGCTGCATGTCCGCCCTTGGGTTGCAATTTGGACATGCCTGCTCAAAAAATACAAAACAAACCGGCAAATGAAATAGGGGAGAGCAGGGTTGGTTGTCACATTTTTTAACTTTAATTTGAATTTCTCAAAAACAGCAAATCTCACATGAACCGTTTTAACAACAGAGAAAAGCTCAAAGTCTTGTGTAACTAATGAATCCACCTGCTGTTCTCTGTCTTATTCTGATCAAAAGTTATTGATCATAAATTGTTCACCTGTGACAACCAACCCCAAGTCTGGGTTGGTTGTCTCAGTGTTGTGTCAATGGGAGACGATGACAAATGTGTCTTGTCTTTGATTTTTTGATGTTTGATTTAATTTTGATTCAAGAATGTATTACATTTTCTGAATCAGGAGACGTTAAATTACAAGAAAAAGGAAATTGGAAATTTAAAAAATGCGTTTTTGTCAATATTTAATGATAATGTAAAACTATATTTTTAATGTGAATAAGTGATTAATAACTTTTGAACAGAATAAGCTCCATGACAATAATTAGATTTATTTTTTAGTTGAAACTTTACACTGATTTCCTGCTTTGAATTGGAATATTTAAAATACAGTATTTTTGAGAAAACGTGTCTTTTGTAAAAGTGTGACATCCAACCCCAACTGGACTTTTTTACTCTCACCTCAGCTTTCTTCTACATTTTTAAACCAGCTCAGAAAAAAAAAGTCCTAATCGTCACTCTGACTCTCCTCTTTGTAAAGTCAATGGTTTTAAGCTTTCAACTAATTTTCTGGAAAAAACACAACATTTTCTCTCAACATCTGAAAATGTACTTTTTGCTATACATTTTTTTGATTTCGTCTTATCACAATACCAGCATGCCAAAGCCTGATCCCGTCAGATCTCAGAAGCTAAGCAGGGTTTGGCCTGGGCAGTACTCGGATGGGAGACCGTGGAGGAACCTCATGTGCCACAGTGGGACGAACAGAGGAGAAACTTGTTGTTGTGTCCTTAGGCAAGACACTTCACCCACATTGCCTAGTTGGTTCTGGTGTGTGTATGAATGGTTGGTGGTGGTCGGAGGGGCCGATGGCGCAAAATGGCAGCCTCGCTTCCGTCAGTCTGCCCAGGGCAGCTGTGGCTACAATAGTAGCTTACCACTACCTAGTGTGGGATGAATGAATAATGCAGAATGTGAAGCGTCTTTGGGTGTCATGAAAAGCGCTGTATAAATCCAATGCATTATTATTATTATTAATCTTGAACAAATGTTACAAAAATGTTTTAGTGAGTGAATTTTGGTTCATTTAATGAACATTTTATTCTGACTTTTTTTTCAAATACACCAATCACAAGCTGAGATACAGTGTGACAACCAACCCCGCTCTCCCCTTTTGATCTGATTTGATGAGCATTTTGAAAAACCCATACTAAGTTTTGTAGAACTCCAAATCCAGTCATGATAGCTTCTGTGTCTTTTCAAAATAAAATGTTCAAAGACAGATTTAGTCATGATTTTTTTCTGTTTTTATTGGCATAAGATTGGTTCACATCTTCCCTCTAGAGCGTCACAAGACAAACATTAGAGACAATTAAAAAGTCGGTGTGGTGACGGTGCGTTATGCTAGCAGCGGCGTTTTGGGATTAGCCGAACAGCAGGAGAGCCGTGTGTGACGAAGAAGCAGGCTCTGTATTAAACATGGCTGCCAATCACCTCAGATTACGTTTGATTGGCTGAGCAGAAGTTAATCATGTGATGGATTAAGAGCCGTCCGTATCTCACGCTGCGTCGAGCTGAAGGATTCTGGGAAAAAACATGCCTGATAAATAATGCAGGAAGAATTTAATGAACTGTGCTTTTTAAAATTCAGATTACTGCTGCCCAAAGTCAAAGGTTAGACTGGTTCAAAGTGTTAATAATATGGTCAGGACAGTCTTTCATTGGTTTTCTCTGCCGTCTTAAAAATATCCGGGTTCATGAATCTTTAAGTGGATGGTAATTGGATGTATTTTGATCTCTCACCATATGAATATATCTTAAAGTTTCCAAAGAAATACATCAGCAACTCTATAGATACTGTATCAGTCCAATACTGATATTAACTTTTGTATGAAATGTTGTCATCCATACACATCTCTCTCTCCACCACATCTTGAACTATTTTATAAAAATACATCTACTGTATAACTGGTGAGCTCCTTCATTCAGGGCGTATGTACTACTTTTAATATGAGGGTTACTTTCTGGTTAGAATAACAACCAGGGACGGCTGGTATCAACGGGCTAGATGGGCTAAACAACACCTGTCATTTTAAGAAAGAAAATGTGGTTATAACTAAATAATTTTTATTTAAAAAAATCTTTAAATGTATTACTATGTGTTGCTATTATATATTTTAATAATTTAAATATGTGAGTTTTGCTGAAAACGTCCTAAAAAGAAAACAGGGCTGGTTTTCTCCAGCCTGCATCAGCTCAATACAAACTGCAGGAGCTTATAGGAGGATGATTGACTGGTGCTGTTCTGTTGTACATAGTAGAGACCTGCATCGGGCGGGAATTCCCACGGAACCCGTGAGCAAACCCTCGGATCGGGTGGTTTTAACGTTGCCTCGGGCGGGAACGGGTGGTCAGGCTAAACACCTCGGTCCCGAACGGACCCGCGCTCTCTCCACTATCTTGAAAATATTACGTAGCAAGAAAGAAATACGGCTTTGTGCGTGCTGCTGGTCAACAGAGAGACACAACACGGACACCTGCAAGGTGCAGACACGTAAACTCACTGCTGTATTTCCTAGTCTAGCGTGCGTATCGGAGCATCATCTGCATCAGCAGCAGCCGCAGCACGGGCGTAAGCTTTCCCAGAAGAGTGAATGAATGCTGGCTTTACGCACGGGAGATGGAGATAAAACACACGGAGTTTGGGCTAGTAAGTGTTTGTTTAGCAGAAACTGGAGGTGTGAGGAGCTTTGTATTTCAGGTAAGAAATACACAGACATCATGGCTTTATGATTGAATGTGTCAAACGAACATAATCGCCTTGTTACAGATTATTTAGGCTTGTGGCTAATCATTTTAAGTCTAGATGCAGAGAGTTATGCAGAGTTTAGTCATTTGTGTCCGTGTTGTTATGCTTGGACCGCCACGCAACCTCCGTGTCACCAAAAAAAAAAAAAAAAGTCGTGACCCAACGGACCCGCGGGAGCTTCTCGGGCGGGCAGGCACACAGGGGCGTCGGATCGGGCGGGAACGGTCACGGATGCTTCGGATTGGCGGGAGCGGTCATGAAAATCTAGTCCCGTGCAGGTCTCTAGTACATAGTAAAGTTCAGAAGCAGGGCTAATTCCATTTAGTCAAAATCGGACTAAACGGAAAACGGACAACTAGCCAAGTCCGATTTAAACCAGTTTTCCAAAGTGCATGTAAATCCGGCCTATGTGGTCCGCCTAATTGTAGTCTGATTTCAAACGTCATGTAAACAGACAATCGGTCTTCAGCTGGACAAATGTAAGTGAGCATGCTCACAATCACTGCCCACTCCACATTCCAACAATAAATTAAGAATTTAGAACAACTACTGTACATGTTAACACGGTTTAAATATCAAAATTTAAAACAATGATTTTAGAATTTTGTAAACAATCCAAATGCCCTGAAAAAATGTGTGTCATTTACAAATGTGTTACAAGCAGTTAAGAAAAATAAATAATATCAACAACAATGTTAAAGTAATTAAATACATTTCAGCCTTATCATGTGGTAGTGAATCTGACACAGCAGGACCAGTCTCTCCAGGGTAATCGGTTTCTCTCTTGCATGTAAACAGGAGCAAAACCTTTCCAACCGGTTTCAGGGGAAAACCAAGTAGAGTCAGGATTTTTTAGCCTAGATTTTCCTGATCATGTAAACGCGCTGAGTGGCAACTAAAAGAGACTGCTTATTTAGTTCGACCAATCACAAACAGCGCTGGGCAAGTCTAAGATTCTCATTGGTACAGAATCGTCATGTGCATGTGCTTCTCAGAGCATGAACACGGAGAATACAACAGACAAACAGACTTTAGAAGTATGTTTTGTTTAATGGTGAGTTTTTGTGATGGAAGCAAAACTAACGGCACCAGAAGAACAGTGAGTGAGTGAGTGAGAGTGAGTTTGGAGTTTACAGAGCTGTGAGAAAACCTGAGTGAGGTGAGTTTGGTGAGTGCAGCATGTCATGATCATGGGGTTTCTCTGATTTAATTTAAGACATATGCATTTGCCTCTATTATGTCCCCTTTGTTGCATATTCGAGCCCAATCTCACAAGAAAGTGTACATTTACCACGACATTACGCAACATGTAAATTAGGTATGATTAGCACGAGTTCAGGGCTGTCCTGCGTAATTAATGTACGCATCACAGTCCCCATTCATTTCAATGTTGTTCTTATTTATGAATATTAATGAAATCCTGATTCTAATCTAAACTTGCCCCAAGCCTGAGACCTAAACTTACACATTTTAGTAACTTGATGCCTAAACTTACCCGTTTCACTTGAAGAAAACGTCCCGTCGCAACCAAAACTCATCCTATTTTGACGCTGTGAAATCTCGTGTCATTTTTACGCTTTTTCATATCGTGCTAAATGCACTCGTAACATAAGTACTAAAAATAGCTGTGAACTCGTGCTCAAAATACACTGTTATTGTGTCGTGGTAAAAGTGCACCAGACTGTGTTGCATTAATGTTTTAAATATATCGCTCCGCTGCATATTTCAACCCCTTTTGCCTCGATCTAGAGGATATCTCGGAGGTATTGCTCCAAAAAGGTCACTAATACGAACTGGTATACTTCCTTCTGTCAAAGCACTCTCTCTGGCACGTTTGACGGGCTTAGCAACAGTTACCAAAGGGGGCGGGACTTGACAAAAAGGTCAATTGTATCCTTTACTGTTGATATTAGAATTAAAACAATTATTATTTTTTATTTAGTATCAAACAACAACTTGATTTTGATACAAGCACAAGAGTTCAGTATTTTACAAAGATTCTTCCTCTTCAGATGAAAACATACAACTACTCAAAGTACAATTCTGTTTAATCATCATTCAACCGAAATGCTGTCTTTCTCCCCAACACGCTCCAAAACAAAGCAGAATTGTGACGGTGTTATTAATGCCCGCATCTCTTTGAAATCTCTCCAAGTTTAGCCCGGGTCCCTCCAGAGCCGAGAACCTGTTTGTTTGAAGTGCTTGTGCTTTTGAAATGGCTCAGTGGAGAGAGCTCGTTCGCGGAAATGTTGCTGCATAGAACTGAACAAAAGTAGAATTCTTTTTGTTGATGTTGCTTGTTAACCCAGAAAAGCGTCGCTGAGCCTTGGTATGTGGTGCTGCTTCTGGAGTTGGATAAATGGGGCCAAATGTGAAACCCGTAAAAGTCTGTTTGGTGTTGGAGGGTTTGTGTGATTATACTTGATAAAAAAGGTCATGTGTGGTGTTACAAGGCTGTCCACAAGTGAAATCCTACCTTCTGCAATCATAAACCTTTTTATCTGTGTCGATTATGGTGCGTTCACATATGGAGCGTCAAATTTCGCACTAGACGCCCTTCACTGCAACTGGCCAATGAGTTACTTAGGAACACTGAGGGTTTGCTTGACAGGTTAACAGGCCAATAGATAACGAGGTACCTCGTTTTCTATTGGTCAACATTTACTGGCCTCATCCCACAGTATATATTTTTATAATATTTTTTTTGTTTAGCATAATACAAGGCTGTTACAAATATATGCAACTGTTTTTGACCAAGACTGACAAAAAAACATTTTTTGAAAATCCTCCAAACAACCTTTAAGTTGTCAGTATGAAAAAGTAGAAAAATGAAAAATGACTATGCACGCTGTGGAGATCAAATTTAGACTTTTGGGACCACAGATGTGCCGTCTATAGACTGAGCTAAACCCATGGTCTTTTATGTTTCTGCAGTATTTGATTAGAATAGCTCATGAACTCAGAAGCCTGATCTTGGTGAAAGCTCTGACTGTAGCACTGGTGCTCTGAGCCACTGTTCACTCACCTTCATCTTACCTGCTGGTCGCGCTTAGACAATCTCAGCTTCAGACAAAGCACAGCCATTTGTTTGTGCTCAAATAAATGATTCAGAAACAGAGTCAGTTTAAATAGTGGCTCATTTTTGTCAGACACTTCAGGCCCTCATGATTGGAGAGAGTTAAAGGGGACACTATACACAGAGAAAGGAGAAATGATGTGTTGCATAATGAATTAATGATTGAAATTATTTAATGCAGGCATGTCCAAACTGCGGTCCGGGGACAAAATGTGGCAATTAGACGACCTCAAGAATTAGTCCAAACAGGATCAGTAATACATTTTACACTGTGTCTAAAAATCTACCTCTTTTGTCGGTACTGGGTATTTTACTGTGTAGTATATGTTGGTTTTAAGTGTGAATAAATGGTTTGTGGATCATTTTAACGTGACTTTTGGCCCGGGGGCAAATTTTCGATATCCTTTTGTTTCTATTGTTGTTGTTTTATGCGTTTTTATGCTAATGACAGTTGGGGATTTAAGATGTTTCAAATGTTAATACTAGTTATCCACAAATGTTAATACATTTATCAACAAACAAAATAAAAAACATTGTATTTAAGAACATATGTATTAATATGTAATGAGTTAAACTGTGAGTGATCCTCAAATCTGTCAATGAAAAATGCAAGAGAAGCTTCAAAGTGCCTGTTGTTTATCTGGTTATTTTTAAGGTTTTATTGTTGTATTTTATTCATGAAAAGAGATCGCTAGTGAATAGTGTCATTTCGAATTGGTTGTGAATAATGAATGTAAAACAGTTAGGTTCAGTTCAGTTTTGTAGTCCGGCCCTCAGACTTTAGCCGATCGTAAATATAATTGAATAGCCCTGCAAGCATTTTCCCAAATACAATAACATCCCTATTGAAAAGCTGCACAGTGCACCTTTAGTTCTGTGCGCCTCAAATGAGCGATGTCACCGCAACTACTTGCTGCTTCAGCCAAAAAACACTCATTGACATTGTGCGTTTTTGTTTGATGAGCCAAATGTTCCCGTGGTGCGTCTGTGCTCCAAACTCCATCAGACAAGGTGAGGCTCTGCTAAAGCCCTGGAGGGTCATTACTCAGGCCCGACCGGCACAAGGGAAGGAAACAGATCTGCGCACAACCGGACTATTGTGGTGGTGCAGTCGGATTGTGAGAGGGGATTTGGGGACTTTGGTGGGACGTGTGTGTGTAGTGGGGGCCTGGAGGGTTGTTTGAGGTTGCTGCTGTAATCACATCTTGGGCCAAGTCTGGTCCGTTGAATCAGGGAGAAGAACGGCCGACTGCGGGGACTGACACAGATGACTTCTACAGACGTCCATGAGTTACGCAGAGCTGTCAAGTCATTGTTAGAAAAATTGGGCGTTCTGTGTTGACGTACTTGGAGCTGTTTCTTCAGCCGGACAGAACTGACTTTGAGCAATAAGCGGCAGCACATGATGTATAGTCTGTTTGTTTAAGTTCTTATGCAGACCTTAAGACACTTTTTAGTCTAGTACTCTTCTTTGTGCCTAAATTCAAGAAGTGTGCTTGTTTTGTTATTGCATTTGGTTAGCATCTGTTAGCAAACTCACCTTGTTGTGAAAAACGATAGTGATGCATGATTCTGATACTGCAATCCAATATCATCAATGAAGTTGTAGCTGTGTCTGATATCGATTATTTATTGGTTGATGTTGGTGTGATGTCGTCTCAAATGTTTGAAGTGTGTTCACATAAGTTGTTTTCACAATAAATGACAGTTACGCTATATTTACAATACTTTTAGAAGTAAATAAAGAAGACAGAGAGAGAGAAATATAGAGAGAGATAGAGCGAGAGAAACAGAGGGATAGAGAAAGCGAGAAAGACCAGAGAAAGAAAGAGAGAGGATAAAAAAATCGAGAGAGACAAGAAAGATAAAGATAGATGGGGAGAGAGAAACAAAGACATGAAGAGAAGGGGCAGAGAGGGACATGTAGAGAGAGAGACACATAGAGAAAGCATAGAGAAAGAGAGAGAGACAAAGATAGAAAGACCAAAGAGAGAGAGATACACACATAGAAAGACCGATAAAGACAAAGACACAGAGAGAGAGAAAGTAAGACCGAAAGAAAAAGGGCAGAGAGAAACATACAGTATGTAGAGAAAGAGTGAAAGAGGGACAGAGAAAGAGAGAGACAGACGGTGAGAGATAGAGAGACAGAGGGAGAGAGGGAAGGGCAGAGAGAGACACATAGAGAAAGACAGACAGGGAGAGAGAGAGAGACAAACACATATAATAGAAAGGAAAATACAGAGAGAGAAAGAGAGAGATACAGAGAGAGAAGTACAGAGAGAAACACAGAGAGGGATAGAAAGAGAGAAAGACCAAAGAGAGAGAGAGAGAGAGAGACAACCAGAGAGAGGGATAGAGGGTGATAGAAAGAGAAAGACCAAAGAGGGGGAGAGACCGAGAAAGATAAAAACACAGAGAGAGAAAGAGAGAAGTACAGAGAGAAACACAGAGAGGGATAGAAAGAGAGAAAGACCAAAGTGAGAGAGAAACACAGAGAGAGAGAGACAGCCAGAGAGAGGGACAGAGTGATAGAAAGAGAAAGACCAAAGAGAGGGAAAGACCGAGAAAGATAAACACAGAGAGAGAAAAAATGGGTAGAAAGAGAAAGGGACAGAGACACATGTAGAGAGAAAGAGAAAGAAAGAGAAGACAAAGAGAGAGAGAGACATAGAGAGAAAGATGGATAAAGAAAGAAAGACTTGAATAAGAAAGTGAGAAACAGCGAGATAAAGAAAGATTTGAGAGAGACAGAGACACACACAGAGAGAGAAAGAAAGAGGCAAAGAGAGAGACACACAGAGAGAGAACATATTCTCAGATCCCTCAGCATGTGCTAAAGTAAGCCATGCAAAAGAGATGTTGACTAAAATGAAATCGACATACAGTATTGATACAGTACAATATGAAAAGACAGTATTTAAACCTGTCTTCATATGAACTGATGGCATCTTATTGTATCTTATGTTCTTGTTGCGTTATGTCCTTGTACTTTGCTTTGCTTTGGTTCCGCTGCTGTTCAGAAAAACGAGCTGCTTATTATGCATGGGCCTAATATGAAACAGGAAACCGACTCAAACGTGCTATTGTAAATGAAGGAGCAGAAAACAGCCTCCCACCAGCTAAAGAAATGAAACTCCAAGTCTCCGCGGAGCCGTACGAGGGGATTAAATCCAGTTGTAAATGGGGCCAGTAAAATAGATTTTAACGGCAAAGATCTTTAACAAGTTAATTGAGTGAATGAGTTACTTCCACTAAGCGCCGGTCCTTTTAATATGAAAATAGGACGGAATAATGATGACATATTCAAATAAATCCATGTGTGTAAGCACTTTTATGTGTAATAGTAAATGTAACCTAGAAAAATGCTTTAATTGTAAGATATAGGCTCAAAGCTATAATGTTTCTGTCTGCTCTTGAGAGAATCCTGTTCTAAAATACTATTACATATTTATGATCATGTATGATTCAACGCAAAGTGCAGCTCATATTTTTTTCCAAGTGTTGAATCATCGTTTTTGTTGTGTAAGTTGAAAAAATGATGCAATATTTTCTGTTTGCGTATGCGTGTGTAGAATATATTAAGCTTCAACAAGGAGAGTTCATCACTTCACAGCTTTTCACTTTCGAGCGATAGGACTGGGTAATATTTTGCTGAAAAACGAAATCGTGAGTTCATCAATGTGAGGATTTGTTTATTTGGTGAAATCTTCATATTGTGATGCCACATTTCCGGAATAAAGTCAATAAAAACAAGTAATTACAACAAATAATTACTGAAAATAGTTCATTTTACAGTTAAAATGCTGTTTCATCTAGTTTAGCTTTCTGATGTTGACACGTTTGATTGTTGAGAATGTGAATGATGTTTCAGTTTCATGTCTCCAGACAGTTTCAGACAGATCTGAAGCTGATACATTTTTTTTATTGGAGGTGGACCAGCATTATTAACAATCTTGAAAAGAGTTCTTAAATTTGAATAAAGAATTAAATAGTGAAAACTGTGTATTTTGTATTTACTAATGATGATAATGCAGAGTGCCTTTAGCGCCTGATAATCGGTGTATTATCTTGTGGGAATAGGACGTTAGAATGTTTTCGGTGAGTGGACCAAACAAGTGCACTGATAATAAAGTTTGATATTAAAGGGCCGTTGTGAAAGTTGCAAAATTTTTGAACAAGGGCGACATCAGATAGTCCATCTGGCCTTACAGCAGCAGGATTGGTCCGATACAGCGGTGTGTCAGACCAATCACAGTGGGGGTTGAGGGTGTTAGTTGCAATAACAACAGGAAGTATCACTTAAATCAAACAAAACAAAGATGGCTGTTCTCGTGGACGTACGTTCGTCTGCTGTGTTTGATTCTGTTTTAGCAGAAATACATCGTGTTTTCTTTTTGAAAGAGGAGCAGAGAGGTGTGTGTGTGACACTTGTTCTACCTCACGCGGACATTGGATACACCATTACGATTCGTTGCTGTGATTGTTTAGGCATAAATAAGATCAGCCCCACATCCAATCAGTTCGATGTTTTTCATTTAGCGCCCCACCTTTTGCCAAACGCTTTCAGCGAGAAAAGTTCCAGATGGATACTGTAACAGAACTCAAATCGGAGTTCAACACAAATCCATCTGGAGTGAGCCAGGTTAGCAACGTGAATTTATTTTCTGCAAAAATATTTTTTGAGGTAAGAGGGTAGGAAGTTATTTGTACGAAAATGTAGATACTGACTATTTTATTTGTTGTTTTTGACTGACTGACCAGTTTGCAACTCTAAAAGTAAGTAGTCAGCCATTTTGTCGTGGTGTCCGAATGTCCAGCAGGTCAAAAAGTACTAAACTCAAAATTTCTAGTTCTTGTTTTACTTTTTAATTTTCGTGTAAGATTGTGAAAACCTCATGGAAATGAACTGTAGCATTTTTGAAACAAGTCACCTGACGTTCTGTGCACAGAGTCATTGATCCCCAGCACAGTTCCACGATTCTTAGTTTTAGTACCAGAATTTTCAGTTCCAGTTTTCAACCGAAGGAATGTGGTAAAACAGAGATTTAATGTATAAAACATGAGAGACTTTAACCACTTCGCTGGTGTGTGTACGGTCTTTTCTGGCTGCTCTTCCACATCTCCTTCTGTACGCCTAATTATGGTACTTAAAAATTAGAACCTTTGCAATTTGCTAATTACATCCATTGAAACGGCTCTTTTGATTTGTGGTTTGTTTAATTTTGCAGTGCACAGTGGTTCTTTGTACAGAAACAGGCAGCAGCACAGCCTCAAATAGCCTTATAAATCAGACACATCCAAAGACTCTACCTGCGTTCGCCGCTTGCATTATTAGTAACATTCATCTCGACTTATATCCGCATTCAAATACATAGCTGCACTATATTATTCTCCTGACTCCGGCGTGCCCTCCTGCTGCTGCCACGTCTGCTTTAATATCTGTGTCAGTGTCTTCTCTCTGCTGCTGCTGCTTTTTCTTTCCGTTCACAAACCCACCTGGACGTCCTCCTCCGTAAACGCACCATTAGCATGTTTAACTTTAAAGCCTTCACTTGTAACCTGTCAGACTTTGCAGCGCAGAACTGTGAGCAAACTTTTGAGCACTGTTCTTTCAAGTGGAAGCAATGAAGCTGTTTCTCAGGTCTGCCATCGTAAACAGTTTCTCAGATTGATCAGTCTTTGTAATATTAAAGGAGATCTATTAAAGCTAGTTTTTAACCGTGTTATAACTATCTTCTCTCATCATTAGTTTGCTCAGTTTTTTAAGAATGATTCCCGAATATCAAAATAGTCACATCAACACTTTATACCAATAAAAAAATACAAATTTTGAATCTGCTGCCTGCTACATTAAAGGTACACTGTGTAACTTTTAGCCAAAAAGTAACTTGAACAAAAGCAATAACAGTGGTCCCTCATTTATCGCGGGGGTTACGTTCCAAAAATAACCCGTGAAAGGCGAAACCCGCGAAGTAGTTATCTTAATTTTTTACCAGTACTTTCAGTTGATAACCTGCCTGGTTCTGATGTTCAGTGTCTTTTGTAAAGGTACAATGCGCTGAACACATGATTCACCGCGAGATACAACAGCGCAAGTCGTTTTTGTGACGTTTAAAGAAGACGGTGCTGTGGCGTTCGCCTGCTCTGCTTTTGGCACGTTGCCCGTCCCGCTGCGCTCCACAGCCGACTGCAGAGCCACGGATCACACGGACTCCAGAGCGACACAAAACACATCAAGACTCTAGCGAAGTCACAAGACGCTCCTCAAACACATCTCTGAACTACACAAATGACGTTCCAGCGTGAACAAACTTATCATCGTAACTACGAGCTCAAAGAGTCAAATCCTCACCTGGAGAAATGTCCGAGCGTCAGGTCAGCTTCTCCTGCATGATCCAAACTGTCTAAAGTTTTCTAAAAGAGCTTCTGTACTGTTGCTTGTGAATGCTGCGATGTCACACGGTTCCTAAACTGTGCGTTTGAGAGCAGAGCACGCTTACAGCGCACGTCTATAGGACTGCGCACTGTAAAAAAACAAAAAAACAAAATTGCACTAACCGATGTACAGTATGTCAATGAAGAATCCAAGAACTAATGTTCTATTTCAGTGAGAGAATGCATTTGACACAAATGCATTCTACACACTGTCACTTTAAAATCTCACACTGAAAGACGGGGCTTATCAGTTCTGCAGTTGTACACAAGAAGTAAAAAGTTGTTTTACATACATTTTGTGTTTTACAAAACTTAATGTGAATCACTGATCATATATTTTAACTTAATCCTAAATGCATAGAAAAAAACACAATTATGTCTCTTTTAAACTGGATTTAACACTGAAATATGATCTTTCTGAAGAGGAAACTATTATTTGCTGCAAAGACAAAATATTCTCACATTTAAGTCTAAAGCTTTGATAAACTAAACATCATATAAAACTATGTGACATACTACACAGTTGATTGACAAAACATTATGAAAATTAATATTCTAACAAATCCGGACGATTCTGGCCTGATGCATCAGTCGGTTTCATTTGACTTTGTTGAAATGACATCGCATCATTTGGATTTGTTCGCTCCATGGGGACTCTGTTGATTAAACCAATCACTGTTCTTTGGACGTACTATCATCCAGGAAGTCGAGCATAAACATGTGTGTCAGTGATTGTTGTCCTTTTTATGTGGCAAACTTGCAATTTAGAAGGTAAAGTTAATATTTTGACGCAGCTCGCCACTCTGCTTCTGTTCTCTGATTGGACGACCATACTTCCTGCTTTTTTGGAAACCGCCTCCAGTCCTGTCATACCTGACCTAGTAGGCTCCAGGCTGACTACAATTCTTAATCAAAATAACATCATTTTACACACAAATCTGCACAAGACAGTTGTTTTTGTTTTTGCATATAATCTTTGTCTGGTCCTGCATCTGTATTTTTACTTAAGTAACAACTTTGGGCAACTTTCTGACTTGATAGTTCACAAATATTGAGTAATATTGGTCAATTTGCATAGACAATTTTCCCCATAAAAAGTCATAATGTTTTCTATCTGACTCTGAGAAAACACAATTATAAAAGCAATTTGTTCCGCAGCAAAGTCGCAGCATCACTAATTCTCAGTTATGTTTCTGGATAAAGATGTGTCACAACCTAACTCCGGCTGTATTTTCTTTTTCTACATTGGTCTGTGGTTGAATTGGTCTTCTAAAAAACATTAGAGAAAGCGGTGAATAAATTGGTGACATATTTGTATTTATTGTAGAAGTTGAGAGCTTACCTCGGCCCTCTCGCTCCAGTACGCCGCACTCTGACGGATTTACTCTCACATTCATAATTGGCAAAGGCAAGGCTGCAGCGCTTCAGGAAACACACATTCAAAAAAAAAAATAAAAAAAAAAGCAGAAAGTCTGGACGGCCATGTTGAGACCAGTTTGAGTGCTCACCTCACTGCAAAACACAACCAGCCCAGAGCATGTTTCTGATCCTTTAACACTGATTCAGTCTGGGTTGATTCAAGTCAAGTATTGAAAATGATATATTGATGGATGCTTGATGAATTCACAAAAAATTAAAAACTTTACTTTACTCTGCCCAATATTTTTTTGATATTCTAACAATGTCCAGTCGAGAGAAAAGCACTGTCTATTTTCCTGTTCAAAAATGCACATAGTCGATACTTTGCTTTTAAGTAGGGCTGGGCAATATCATGATAAAAATGGAATCGTGAGCTCATCCCTGTGACAATCTGCTTTTTTAAAGAAATCGTGATATCGGCATTTATTAATTCTCGATTTAATTCATCTGTTTTGTTTTTCTTTCCTTTCCAATTATTTTGAAGGTTGTGTTTTTTTGGCCTGCACTGTCAAGTCATAAAAGAGGTGAATTTTAACTATTTTTGAGGTCTAAATTAAAAATAAAATGGACTTTTAGCATATTTGCAGGTCTAGAAGTTGATAATGATGTTAAAAATGGCTAGAAACGTGTTTTGTGGAGATCCACAATGTTCTAATTGAATGATTATTTTAAATATTTTGTATTAAAGGATTGAGGTCACTTGTTTTAGGATTGGTCGCTTGTTTTTTCTCTGAAAATCTGGCAACATTGACCAGCCTATGACTTCTGGATCTAGACATTGACCGTGAAGAAGGAACTTTCTAAAAAAGCATTTTGAAAATAGACAATTTAACAATCGTGATAAAATTTAAATCGTGATATGACTCCAAGAAAATTGTGATATACATTTTTTGCCATATCGCCCAGCCCTACTTTTAAGTATCTGTCATACCCGATATCAACCGATACTAGTGTAAGGACTGAACTTGCTTTTCTTTCTCATTAAAACATAAGACATTTTGTCATGTTGTGTTATGTAACTGTTATTTCTAGTGCAAGTAACAGCTAAACAACTTAATCTGAATAACATGTCAATAATATGAGAGGTTCTGGATCAACAGCAGCCAATAATTTAGTCTCAATATGTCCAATTAAAGGCACAACAATGGTATCGGCTGGATCGATATCATTGAGCCGATCCCAGTACCGGTTCATGTCAGTCCAATCATCATGCCTGTTGACTTCACCTTCTGGTTTTGTTGTACATATAACCAGCTTGACCATCCAGGTTAAGTGATCTCTATTCTCATAATGTCCCATGTGCTGCGCATGTTTGATCATTCTCAGCACAGAGCTCAAAATTAAAGACTCTGGGAAGAGTTTGGAAAGCAAATACATCTACATCTCATAAGATGTCGGCCAATCTTTATTTTGCGTCAATAGGACAAATATTGACCGAACTACGAACACAAAAAGCTGATGAACTAATACATCTGCAGATTTGATCGCAAAATGTCTGCAGATTTCTGTTGAATTCTTTCAGAAGCTGTTTGTCCTGAAAAGTTTTTAGTATTTCTGTTTATAAAGTCCAGCGCGATGATGCAGCTTATAAACTGTTACAATGTCAGCGTGACAGGAAACAGAGGCGGAGCTCACAGGGGGAGGGCAGGGCTGGGGCCCCACTGACAAACACTGACACCAGGTTAAAACTTGATAAGTGCAATCATATATTACTCATTAAATTAAACATAGAATTAGAAAAAGTAAAAAGGTAAAAAAAAAAAATAGCACACTCCAGATTTATGGAAATGCATCTGTTTTCTCTCTTTATTGTGAAAATAATTTTGCTTACATTATTTTTTTTGTTGCTTTGTGTATATTTTATAAATTTAATGTGCTTGTGATATTTTATAAATTACAAAAGTCAATTTAAAATGCCTGCTTTGACTCGGACTGATTGAGGTTCTGTAGAAAAGCTAAGAAAGGCCCCCAAAGCTGTTATTTGCTTAGGGCCCCCAAAAGATTAGATCCGGCTGTGTCTGTATGTCCTTTTAACTTTCTGTTACTACTGAATTGTGTATTTGACATTTCACAGAAACTTAAACAATGCATATTTAAAATGAGCAGGATAATCAAGTTTTTCTTTGTAAAGTTGTGCGACCGACATCAAATCCAACCGCCTCATTACAGCAGTAAAAATAACCTTAAACTGAACACATCCAGGCTTTGTTATCATTGATTGTGGAGATGTGTCGAGCTAATTTCCCACATTTATCCATTTGATCTGATTCAGCGTTGGAGTTACGTTGTGTTTAAGCGGCGCTGTGCCTCTCAAATCTAAATTGGTCTCAAGACGCTGTGATCAGACCAAATCGATCCGAGTCGTCGCTCTCGTACTTTTGTTAAGCTGAAAGGAACAAGCTTTTGAGAGTTATAGATTTCCTAAAAAGCCGTGTTATGAACAAAATAGAAAAAGGAGCAGGATTTTTTTAACCTTTTATCTAACGTATTGGAGTTTCAAAGTGCTGTGGGTAAAAGGTGTAATTACGAGACACATTCATGGGATTTTTACAGTGTTATGTAATACTTTCAGCTTGCTTTTGTTAGACTTTGGTCAATACACACTCGCAAATTCTTGACATTTTCACTGGTGCCGCGTTCTGGTGTCTCGAGCATTCCTCTCTAAGCTTTCCAAATGTTTCATTGTGTTTCCAAGACTATAAATAAACTGATGTTATGCATTCATTGATTTCTTCAGCTATCTAGTGACTTTAGGCCGTTAGGGGTTACAATCAGGCACATTTATTCAGAAGGAGAAGACCTATACATATTTGTTTTGGAGGTGGGAAGAAGCTGGAGAGAGACAGACTAAAAAAAAAGAAAATGTCATTTAGAGAGATTGTAAAGATGCTGATTTGGTCCTTGGAATAACCAGAATTGAAAAAAATCAGAGATTTTGTCAGTATCAAAAGCTGTTTTTCTTTTAAAAAGTGTTTTGAACATCTGATGAAAGTAGTTTGTTTCATTATCTTATTTAGTGGAAATTTCATCACAATTTTTGGAGCAGATCACATTTTGATTTTATCACGATTCTTGTTGACCTTTTTTTTTTTTTTTTCCTATTGTCTTTAGGTAAATATAAATCACTGTCAAATTGAGCTAAAACAAGCAACTTAGTCTTCAATAATCTGACCAGCTGTTGCCCAGATGTTTCTAATTAAAAAAACAAGCAAATTAGTTTTCAATAATAAAGTGTAATTTGTACACAATTAATACATTAGTTGTTGCTCTGAATAAACAAAGTATATTATTCATTACATGGTAATTAAGTGATTCTTATTAAACCAGTGATTAGTACATTGGTAATAAACTACCATATTAGCTTTTCATCTATTATAATCATTGTTGATATGAATTTGGTCTTTATTAAGTGTTATTAATGATTTATTAAGCCCAATATCTGATTATTCTAAAGTTTTGTTCCTTTTATGAACTAAAAGTGCAGTCCAAAAGAGACTTCAAAAAAGAAGCCCAGCGTCGCTATAAAGACTAAGAGTAATAGGTTGGAAAAAATAGTTTGTTTGAACAGACAGATTCATCAAACAAAGAAAAACGAAATCATGATGTGACGATTTCACCAAAAAAGCAGATTGTCACAGAGATGAGCTCACGATTCAGTTTTTATCACAATATTGCCCAGACCTAGTGCAAATAGTGCAGTGCAGAAATCTTCAAAGTGGTCTTAACAGCCTTTGGTTTTGCATGAATGTGACAAAACTGTTTAGACACTGTCCTGACATAAGTTTGTCTCTGATCTTATCGCACAGAACAGTCTCGTCTGACTGATGCTTTTAAAGTTGAGATGTACAGGGACAGACCTGGGATTCAATCTCTGAATCCCAGGTTGCCTTGTGTCCTGGAGCAGTGAATCCCAACTGTTTTAGTTCAGAGTACCCTCTTATTTTTGTCCTAAGAGTACCCCTAACTCTGGGTTTTAGGTTCATGGGTTTATTAGTATTATGTTGTCAATTATTACCATAGCCTTTTTTGTTGTTGTATTTATATTTACGCTCAAATTATTCAAAATTTAGTTCAAATAACATTTTTAGATTCAGGAAAAAATCCAAATGCAACTTTTTTAAAGTCTGAAACCTTGTTGGGAAACATTGTCCTATATGGTCTGTTTCCATGAAAATCCTTTTGCTTTAGCTATAGTATATCACCGTGTGGCTTGTAGCTGACGTGGACCGATGAAGAATGACTCAAACTAAAGGTTTATTTGTCTATTTCAATTAGAGATAGACCAATATATCCGCCGGTTGATATTTGGGGCTGATGTTTTGAATTTTTTTGTATATCAGCTCACCCTCAATTTTGGCCGACATCTGATCAGGCAGTTGTTTTACATGGAGTTGGAGAAAAACACTTTACCTGTAAGACTTATTTATCTTTCTCCTTTCCTAAGTCAGCAGTTTTGATTTTATCATTAACATGTTTTTAAGTTTTATTCTTGCTCTATGACTTTGGCTGCAGCACAGTCTTTAATAAAAGCTTGTTTGTTTGTCAATATGAACATATGAATGGCTTTGAAAATCGTCCGTTTATATCTACATCAGCTGACAAAATTTTAAAATATTGGTCCCGGCATCGGTCAAAGAAAAACCCATATAGGTCATCTCTAATTTCAATAATGTGTTGAGTTTTCATCCTTAGAAAGTCACACAGTGTCACTTTAAAAATGACTGGTTTGTAGAAAATTGTGTTGTGACAGAAGTGTTATCTAGACTTCTGAAAACATACTTTCACAACCGTCCTTGAGCGTTGTGTTAGATCTGCAGGAGCCTGTTTCACTACGTCTGTGCAGTTCCTTTCACCTCTCGTCTCCGTCCACTTGGCCCTGAGTCTTGCTGTTCAGTCTGAAATTGGACGCCCTCTGACCAAAAGGTTGATCGATTCCAGCTTTGTGAACTGTAGTTGTGTCCTTGGGCAAAACACTGACCTTTTCGTTTTGTGATTGCTGTGAGACCGAATAAACAACAGCTTCAGCAGATGATAGTGTTTCATGTGGTATTTTAGGTTGAAATAAGCCAGTGACATGGAGTAAGTCTGTGTACTGTTCTCTGTTTCTGTCCATTAAATAGAAACGCTTACGTAGATATTCTCACTGTTGCTAATATTTTCTTCAAGCTTCTAATTTTGCTTTAAAATTTTGTGAACAAATCTAACCTCTGCCTTGAAGAGGTGTCCAGTCACTGAATTTGAAGCTCAGCATGTGTCACTCATGAACAAATCCAGGATTACTGACTCAAATAGAAATAGAAGAAATATTTGGGGGTAAGAATAGTGTCGACAAACTTGATTTTAATAATGTAAAGGAATTGGATTTAAACAGTGCTTTTCAAGACAAGACGCTTCACATTATGCATTATTCATTCATTCCATATTTTGTAGTGCTAAATTTCTACTGTAGCCATAGCTGCCCTGGGGCAGATGGACGGAAGCGAGGCTGCCATTTTGCACTATCGGCCCCTTCGACCACCACCAACCATTCACACACACACCAGAACCATACTAGGCAATGTGGGTGAAGTGTCTTGCCTTTGGACAGGGGTCCCAAACTAATAACCCCAATTCCCCCAGAAAATGCTTAAATGCCAATTCATAAATGTACATTTTAAAATAATCTCACGACCCGAAGATTTTGCTTTGCGATCCCCGAGGGGTCCCGGCCCCCACTTTGGGAACCACTGCTTAGGACACAACAACGAGTTTCTCCTCTGTTTGTCCCACTGTGACACCTGAGGTTTCTTCAGAGGTCTCCCATCCAAGTACTCCTCAGGCCCAACATGCTTAGCTTCTGAGATCTGACAAGCTGGTATGGCCAAACTCAATACTGAATTTGACAACCACAAAAACAATCCAGATAAAGAACAAATTCTGTATGATATATTCTTTGCAATTATTCATTTCTTTTACATGATTTTACAACTTTTATTTGACATCCAAAAATGGGTTTTAATGTCTTGGAAACATATGTATTAGGTTACTGGATTGCCTTCAAGTTCTGTCTTTATATTTTATGAAAAAACATCTCTTTTGGTCTAAATTGTTGTCCAAAGAACATACTGTATGTACAAATATGTTTCATTCATTTTCTACCACTTGTTCTAGTTTGGGGTGGCAAGTGACTGGAGCCTTTGTGTCTTTGGGCCTTAAGCGGGAGGATACCCTGGACAGTGGCTACTCACCTTAAGGCACAGACAGACATTAGTTCTCTCATTCATTCACAATTCAGTGATGCCGATTGGAAAAAGGAAGAAGTGGGGTGCAAGAATTTGAATAAAAATTAAAAATTGCAAACGCAAAACGTACTTAAAGTCATTATAAAGAAGCCGACTTGGCACCTCTGCTGTGAACCACCGTCCTGCTTTCACACACGCACTCCTTTGAAAACTTCACGTTGTTTGCCTTCATCACCATTTTCGCTGCTACTTCCTGCTCCGTTCCTAAGAGCCGATTCAAAGACTGCAGCTCGGGGAGGATGCACCGACATTCACTCGGAGCAGGTACAAAGCTTCTGATCACTGCAGAGTCGTGTACGCCGGCGGGCCTCTCTCTGTTCCTCTCTTATCTCCCCACAGGCCTGTTTACGCGCCACCTTCCATAGCAACACCTACAGCCAACAACACCTCCTCCTCGGGCCTGTTCGCTGGAGAATGGATGATGTATTTCGCCTCATGTCTTGGCCAATCAATAGAGAGAAGTGCGCAGTAAACCCGGAGCTCAAACTGTGAATCGATCCATCTAACAAGCAGAGACCAGGCCATTGCATGCAGCCACATTTTACATTTATGGAGCTGCTTATTGGCTCGGTCGTTCTCATGCAGCAGGTATAGAGGCACGCAGGATAAAACGGGTCATATAGTGAGAGCGCTGGGGATTGTATACATGCGGTATTTATGGTTGAAGAGGTAGTTTTGTATGGTATTTTTATTGTTCTGCCAAAGTAATCCAAATATGTCTTTTGACTCGCTTGTTTTTATGGTTGGAAAGTGGCTACATGACATTATCGAACCTTATATGATTTACTCTTACAAGTGAATCAGGGTCAGAAAATGTTTTAATGTCATTGTCAGTGAACAAAATTCACGATCTGTGCTAAGGTGCAACATAGAGCCGTGACATATAAAGTGTAAGTTAAAATAATATAAGGGCATGTATGAAGTATGTTTAATGTGGGCGGGTGGTAGGTGAAAACAGGATTTTTCTGAGCACTTTAGTATCCGCTGTAGACAATACAAGATTACATGACAAATACAACTTTGATTAAGCTAATGATAAGAGAACATTGATAGTTAGAACTTAGAAAAGTTGATGTTATGTAATATGTCCCATTAAACAAGACTATAATTTATTGACAATAGATGGAACAAAGCCCATAGACCTTCTAGTCAAGCTAATTGCAACTATTATTAAAAACAGACAAAACCAGTAACATAAAGACATGACTTGGCTCTGTGGGGATTGGCTTATGCAAAGTGACTCGGCGGCGGCACCGGGGCGCTACAGCCGTCTTAACACCGCTGAAACACTGCTGGTTCGGACTCCCAAACCAATCGGCGGCTGGAATTCCAGATGGTTTATCTTGTTTGTGAATTCACAAATACCGCGAGATAAACCTCTGGCTGGCCAGGTTACTGTGAGGTGGAGCATTTGATTCTCATTGTTCTCATTGAGGTTACTCTACTATTCCCTTGTGAGGACAATTCATTAGCTGCATTTGATCCGTTCTCCAGTTCACTGGGCAACCTGTCAGTAGATCCAGGTCTTCTTGCTAGATTTACACCGGCTCATCCTGCATCCAGTCCATACTCCGGTCCGACGTACGGAGGCTTTCTGTTTCTTGAAAAGTAGTGAGAGGCTCTTACATTGGAAATCTGACCAGTCCGAGGCGCGCGGCTCGGTTACGGTCATCTAGATCTTTTTGTTGAAGGAACATTTTCCGGACCGCCAGATCTGGACCTGGATTTGGAGGCAGTGTGAGCCTGGAACCTCTCCAGAGATGACTGGTGTGATGTTGGGCTTTACAAAATAATTTGAAATTGAAAAATTAGACTTGAAGTGTGTTGTGATAATTGAGAACACTGTTTTAAATCTTTGAATTCAGATCATCAAACACAAAACCAAAAGCAACATAAGTCTGTGATTCATATTTATAGTGCCTGTGCCTGCACTTCTCTATGTTTCTTTTTTATAGAACACACTTGCTCATTATTTATTAAGTCTTATCTATTGACCATACTTACTATTGCCTGCTTCAGTTGTAATTTAAACTTTGAACACAAGGCTTTGTCTCACTTGGAGTGTTTCCCAAGCCTGGTTCAGTCTCAGTGTAAACATACTGATTGCTTCCTGATCTGTGTCGACACATATGGCCCTCATGTCTCTTATTAGTGCTTGGCTGGGTCCGAAGCTTGCACCTAATTAGCGCCACACGACCATTACCCCCCTTCCTCTGCTGTAAGACAAGGGCCCGCGCTGCACTCGAGGGCCAGCGCAGCACGGAGCCCTGGTTTGTTCCAGTGTGGCGCAGATGCACTGGGGGGTTGCTAACAAAGGTTGCCATGGCGCGGCGAGAGATGACACCGACAGCCTGTTGCGTTAAAGTGCATCCGGCAGACCGAAGATAATTAGGCCCGGCTGCATATACAACACATACATACGAGTTGGAGACATGTGCAGTCGACGCACTTATGGAACAGACATGGAGCTGCTTTAGTAGAAATCAGCAGTGCACATTGACTTGTACTGATGCAGACATGCTGTTCTATTCATTTTAATGAGGCAGAACATAAAAACTTAACTTTGTTTTGTCTGTGACATGTGAGTGTAATATCTGCTGTGATTGCTCAAAAGTTGAAATGAATATTTAGCATCCAAGTGGTTCAAAACCTCCTGAGATTTTAACTTTATTTTATCCCTTGAGATTTGTTTTTTTCGAGGGCTCCAAAAACATGTAACAGTATGACATTGAATTAAACAGATTGTACAGAATACAGTACAACAGCGTCTCCAGTAGGGCTGGTATTGCCAAGAGCCTTTTGATACAATACGTATCCCAATACATGTTTATCCCAATACAGTTCCCTCAGTACAAAACATAAAGATGTATTTTACTGGGACAAAATGCAAAAAGTGTAGATAAAAATTACAGAAAGGTATTGTATATTATTGTAGAAATGTTTTCAACATGTTTTTGAGTGCAGAGCTCCTTAAAATCAATGGTAAAAATGTAACGTAGACTGACAAATGTAGACAAATTATATTTTCACATTGTTTTTTAGTTTGATACAAGTGTCTGATGGATAAGTCACTTTGAGCTCAACAGTTTCAGCCTTAAAGCATCAGTCCAGTGTTTGCCTGGGATCCAGAACCCACTCTTCAGCAAACAGTGAAGAGTGGGTCTGGTCACCACGTCCCTGCCTGCGTTTCAGATCAAATCTACATCGTACCGGGCAATCAGATTAGCTTATTTGTGTGACGCAGATGAACAAAGAAGCTGATTGGTTGTTTGTCATTTAGACCAAAATCTAACTTCACTCACCTCACATTAAAATCGTTTTTTGCTTCGCTCATTAATTCTGCAGAAATCTGCAATGTTTTTCAGTTCCACGTGATATTTTTTTCATGCATTTTTTCGTCGGGAGCAGCCATGTTGATTTTTACACTAATTAATCTGTCAATCACGGCTACAGAAATCCAAAAGAGGACATGTTGGTTTGAATGACAAAACTAAAATCCCCAGATATAACTATGGTCTACTCTTGCTGAACTCTTAACTAAAAGTGTTTTTTCTCTCTCTTTCCATGTGACTCTTCTCCCGTCACCGCTTCTAAAGGTAAGAAATGCTCTTTTTTCTCTCTATCTAAGTCAATGCTGCTTTATGATACTCTAGAATATTTGCTTCCTCTTCTCCGCAGTGGCCCATGAGACTATAGTGACACACTTTTACACGCTGTTGGCCCTCTTTTGGTTTAACGTATGGCTGTGTCTTTTATAGAGAGAAATTATAGTTTATTTTTGGATTTTTGCAGCTATTCTGTCAGTATTTGTTGGTTTTAGCTTCTTGTGCCCATTCAGATCTATGCTTAACTTCATGTTTTAGTTTCATTAATAACTTATTTTAATTTTCTCACAAACCAACATAAGCAGTATTATAGAAAGCTTGTTTTTGTAGCCGCTGACCCGTTTGGTGAGATCAATGTCTGCTTTCAGTTTTGCACAGTAATTCACAATCATTACTCACAAGTCCTGAAGCTGTGGCATTTCATTATTACTGACACATTCCTCGATAAGAGCTCATACAGTAAGAGTCTGACCATTTTTAATTTCCTGTTCAATACGACTGCAAACATCCAGTGACTAAAAGAAAACGAGAATGAGCGTTTCTGATTGCATTTGAAAGTTCACTAAGATAGAAATGTTCATTATAATCGTCGAGATTACAGTGGTTTTTTACGACGTCAAACAAGGGAAGTGAGAACATTTTTAAATTTCTCACCAAAGCTAATATCAATGCAGTGGTTTTAAGTTTCTGTCCATACTCGATATTGACCCATACCAGTGTAGAGACTAACAATATCTTTTTTCTTTTCAAAACTCTTTTATCTTGTTGGAAACTGGGTTATAAAACACTCATTTATTGCTCAAATAACACTTAAGCATCTGTATGTGAGGAAACCTTATGAGAAAATAATCTTATTTTTGGCCAGTTAAGGGCACAAACTTTTGAACTGATGAGCTGATGTTATTTGATCATTTTAATAATCACTTTTCAAGACACAAAAAGAGGGCTGTGGTAATCTATAATGCAGCTGCTCCCAAACTTTTCAGAACCGTGGTTGTTGTGAGGACAACCTTTGTGCCTTTGGCTCCTGTGACCTATAGCCTGATGGATCAGCCGAGTCATTTCACTTTGTGAGACCGTCTGATATCACATCATTGGGGTTCAGTGTCAGTGGTTTGTTGACTTTTCTATGTGGTGAACTTGCAGCTGAAAAGGTCCAATAACATATTGTAAGTGAATATTTGACACAAGGTCAAAGGAGGAGAACGTAGACAGTCTGTTATCTCAACTTGAGTTGGTTCTGTCTAATGCGCCACTCTGCTCCTACTCTCTGATTGGACGACGGTACTTCCTGTTGCTGGAGTGAAATTAATTGAGTGGAGGCACGAGGAGGCGCCAGCCTCTGACCAACACCAACCAATCCACCAGATCCACACGAGGCAGTGTGGATGAAGTGTCACAACAAACTTCTCCTCCAGTCGTCCCACTGTGACTCCTGAAGTTCCAGTGTCTCCCATCCAAGTATTGCTCAAGCTCAACCAGCCTAGCTTCTGAGATCTGGTGGGATCAGGCTTTATCAAGCTGGCACAGCCATTAGTGCATCACTCATTTAATTTTTTATTTTCTCTGTATATATAAATTTAGCAAAAATTATTGTGTAAAATTTTTTTTGCTTAAAAATGGAAATGTGTTTCTTGGTTATTTATTTATTTTCCCTTGTCATTGTATCTGTACTGTTCTTTTATTCACAGTTGACATGAACAAAAATGTATGGTAATAGGTCTTATGTAAGGTAATCTATTCTGTATTTGCACTTATTTGTAAAATATTTAGTAAAATCTTAAAAATAACCATCTTAACTTAGACACTGTATCATGTTTGTGTTGTTAAAGTCAAAGTTTTGATTGAACACTGAAAAGACACTTGAATAGAAAATTCAACATGGCAGATTAGTTTGAAGTAACACACCAGTTTTTAATCTAACGATCCTGTCTGTGATAATTAAGTTCATTTTCCTCTGAGTCAATGCTTTTCAATTAGCCGTGTGCTAATCTGATAAATGCTATTGTGAAAATGAAGACTATCGATCGGTGTGAAGCCACAGCTGAGCCGTATCTGTGCAGAGGATTACTTATCATTCATGGCTAATGCGCCGCAGCGTTAATCAAGCTACGCTAATAACACTGTTAGATTGATGTCTTAAGCCTCCAGCCAATGACACGCGAGCATCAGGACTTCTGCGCCGCTGAGGGAGATTTAAGTCTGAACGCTAAAGGGCTAAAGGAAAAGAGTGTCATTTTGAGTTGTGCTGATCGATAACATTTGGAACATCTGTTGCAGGAAGGTGGAAACAAATAAACGAAATGTTATTCAAGGTTTAAAGTGCTTATGACACTCTAACTCAATTTAAATGTGTATCTATAGCACGTTATTTCTCCTTTTTGGTATAATAGACCTGAACTTACCGAATTTTGCAACTTCAAACTAAGCTAAAGTATGTCCAAAGAAAATGTCCCCACCTGCGGCTTCAAGCACAACACAAGTCTGTAACATGCTTAGAAGAAAGCGTCTCTATTTGATGCTTTTGACAGCAAGAGAAAAGAGACGTCGTATAATAGACACACAAGAAACGTGTTGATGATACACTGTTGACATAAGGCTCCTGAAGCCACATTGATTACCAGAGCAATGATGGGAAATACGCCATGTTTTCTTGTCAGGTTTGCAGAACTTTTATAGAAATACAATAGCAGAAGAACCGAAAAAATGATACTAAACAGTCACAAAACAACTTGATAAATTGCTGAATCAGTTCTGATAAATGTATCTGTCAGTCTATTGTGTCAGAATATTCTTTAATAAATGCTGTTTTCAAAATCTCTTAACATTCGACTATTGCGTTCTGTCACAATCCTGAGCCGTATAGATTTCTGTGAGACCCAGTTAAGATTGTTAAACTTATTTTCTCTAAACATTTTGCAAATAAATAGCTTCTCTCCTCTCTTTCACTCCACAAAATGAGAAATATTTAGCAAACCTGCACTGGAAATTCAAAAAGCCTTCCAAACATGCACTACTGACAAAACCTAAAACATCTGGAAATGTTTTCTGGAGCTCTGCACTGCTCCTGAATAGGAATTTCAGAGACATGTAGAGATGGGTCAAATGCAGAGAAGGATGACATAATGATTTGTACTGTACAGCACCTCTGTCAAGGTGATTGTTTTTAATGCACTTTATAAATATGGTTCGATTAGGCTTTAACCTTTTGCCTGTTGGTTGTTCTAGCCCAGAGGTGTCCAAACTTTATTCATCAACGGCCAAACACAGACTAAGCCACGGGTGTCAAACTTAAATGATGTTAGGGCCAAATCGATCAGAGTCAGAGTTGGTCAAGAGCTGCATTTTAAAATCTAGGTCCCTCTGTGTTAAATTCAAATATGGCAATAGGGCTGTATAAAGCTAATAACACATTTACTGTATATTGTGTCACATTACATTATGTTGCATTACAATATATTGCACATAATTTCATTGCAAGTAAACTTTGGACAGATTGAATGCTTTTTGCAGCATTCCAGTGCATATTACATTTAATAGTCACATCTCAGCAATACACGGGGCACATTAAGGCACAGCAAAATGCTTGGTATTGACTTAAGAAACAGATTTTTAAAATGCGTTACATATTACTTTTTTGGTCAGTGATTCAGGAGGTCTAAGGACCAACAAAAATTTATCTGAGGGCCACATTTGGCCCATGAGCCCATGTTCTAGCCTTTCTGTTACAATGAATGGTCAAAATGCGCTGTCAGTTCAGTTGTGAGTCTTACAAAATAGGACAGAGAAACCTTCCAATGTTGCACTGCACAGATCAAGAACAGCAGAGAAACAGATTCATGCAAGAGAATTATACAGTTACAACTGACTAAAGCTGTAAAAACAAATAAGTTGCTGTTATGGCTGAGCACAGTGCAGTGTATGACAGAATAAATTGTAAGGTTTATTTTAATCTTACAGCCGCTAAAAGGCGTAATGCAGCTGTCTTGGAAAACTTTTAAACAGCTCTTCATTCTATAAATACATATTCAGTGTTTGTGTCTTCAGTTCTTTTTAAAATATTGTTACAGAGACTATTATTTGCAGAAGGTTTATCACAGTCTTTGATAAAAAACATAATGCCAGTGTGGCCCTTGTTGAAAATAACTTTGACATTCTTATGTTAATCCAACAAGCAAGGACATCTAAGCTTATCAAAACCGCTCAAATATTCAGAAAAGTCCTTTTTTTGCAGTGCGCGGTTAAAAGGACATCAGCAATAATGAATTACTAGAAAATATCCCAGTGGATTTGTTGTGGATTAGGCCAATTTCCGACAAGACGCGGTTAATCCTCGCAGGACGCCGGAATTAAAGTCTTCAAAAACACAATCTGGTCTTTGGCTCTCTCCATCTGGGGCTGTTCTGCGGCGGAGGTCTGTGCTGCTGCAGACTGATACTGAAGAACACACCGGACTCTTAGCTTCAGGCTGTGAGGAGGAAAGTCGTTTTGGGGGTTTGAACTGGACTGTGGCAGGTAAAAATGAATAACAGTGACATTCATGCTTACACTGGGTTAAGACCTGTAGTGTTTAGTGTCTTTAGTGTTTCTTGTAAAGTAACATATGATGCTCTGTAGAACGGTGAACGTTTATCTGGAATTCATTGATGTTGACAGATTCTGATCCATTAGTGTTTGTGCACAGAAAGTCTCAGCAGCACACAAGAAAAATATCCAATCCAAAACTGCGGACAATTACAGTTGGACTCTCCTCTGAACCTCCTCGTTCGTGTTTTGGGATTAATATTTATTTTGTACCTCTCTAAATAACACTATATGACCAAATTTCTCATGTTTTGATATTTCAGTCCTTAGTAAAGATTGGTATCGGGTATTGACAGATACTTAAAGCCGTGGTATCAGAATCGAAACTGAAAAAGTTGGATCGGTTCATTTCTACAGCCTATTTGTCTCTCTCTTTCTTTTCCCTTTCTCTCTCTCTCTCTCTCCCTCTCTCTCTCTCTCTCTCTCTCTCTATGTTATGGCATGGGTGTATTTACCTCAGAAGAGCCTGCACGTGATGTATCCTGATGTTTTAATGTCTGTGTTAAAATCACAGGCACGTTCACAAAATGCAATGTTTGTTCTCTCATGTTGTTTTAGAAAACTACAAAAGTTTCATTTGTTGTTAATGCTCCACAGTTAAAACAAACTTCTTGTGGCTCCGGCACAATAAAAGCCTCAGCATTATCCTGCTGAAAGCAGAGTTTTATTGAGAAGGAGTCAGACAGTGACGGATCATGTGACTGATGTGGACTTGACACAAGCTCCACAGACGTGTCCTAATAAATACTGATAAATAAGATATCTTGTGCCGCTGCCTGACTACATAATAATTATTATGAGATACAAAATAAATATGTTTGTGCATTAGCACATTAGACACTATTAGAACCTACGAATAAAGAAGAGAAAAGTGCAATAAACATTGATGAAAGGCATCTGTGATGTTTTCTCATTCTATGCTTTCTGCATTTATAGATTAATAACACATGCTCGCTGTTTAGAAAAAAACAGAACTTTTTTTGAGGCGATGGTAAATATTTACCTAAGAAAAACCCAACTCAATGCTGAAGTTTATTTGTAGTTTAGTTTACGTAGCTGCAGAATCCAGATTTCTCGTCACAGTGAAGCTTTAACAAGTCTCTGAAAGGCTCTGTTTTTGTCTAATATGTCCTGGAGTGCACGTGGCATGTTTGGTGTTTGTTGTCTGCTTATTGACGCAAAGATTTAAAGCCAAGGAATCGAAAAATTGCACCGAAAGTCATGTTTTCGATTCCAGTATTTCCCAAAGTTTGCGATCGGTTTCAAATGGGAATCGTTTTTGGTGCCCAGCCGTAGTCATTTCTGAACTGACCCATTAACCTTGGTTGATTTTACTGACCAGTTGAATGTCTGTAGTGTTTTATAGGTCCAGATCTAGCAGAGTTAGCATTAATAGCTGGTTCTGGGGCAAGTTATGAGCAGCAGTGGCGACCCCAACAGTGAACCCTTCCGGATCTTCAGCTTTCCCGCCGGTTACTGTAGTTACCGTGTGTTTATCACCACTTTTTTTTTTGGCACAGTATGACATTTAAACATCTTTCCACCTACTTTTGCGGAGGTGTTTTTACTTCATCTGTCAGCTGTGCCTGTCTGAGCATCTCCACATTCTTTTGCCTTTCTGAAAATTCACCCCAACATCTAAACCGTTCTTCCATCCAGCATCCTCTCTCTTGTTTTCCTCCATCTGATAAATACAGCACGTTATAATAATCCTGTTTTTTCCTCTCCTGACGCTGCGTTTTTCTGCTCGTGTCTGTTCCTTCTCCGAGTCTCTAAACACTGGGCAGGTTCTGCGTGACAAAAGGATGCATCGATTCTTCGACAGTGGGCCGCAGAGTTGGGCCGCATCGATCAGGCCACTGTTGAAATGGAGTTACTTATGGATGTAGGATTACGCGCTAAATGGGTTTGTCCATGTGGGGTATTTATAGGAAACAATAGATGAAGAACTGAAGTGGAGGAAGGAGGAAGTGCAGTGAGTTATGGAAGATATGGATTCTATATGGAACACGCCTGCTTGTGTAAATCCACAAAACATGCAGCTGTCAAGTGTCTAAAAGAAAGTCTGAAATAATGTTGAGAGTAAAACATATAAATTAAGAACTCATGTGTGACTAATGTTTATAAAAAGTGGAGAAAGGTGCTTCAACTAATGAAAAAAGTTGTATCTTTCTTCTTGCATGAACAAAATTACATTCATTTGGCAACTCCTGTTCACCTTATTCCATCCTGCACTGTTGTTGGCAGTACATTTTCAGGTTAGCTCTGTTAAGGGAGCTATAACGTTAGCTTGTCACAAACAAATATAACAACAGGTAAAAATACACCAGGGGCTGATTTCTACAGGCTAATCACAGCTAACCTGGAAATGGGCTGTTCAGAATAAAGAGAAAAGCAACAATTAATTTTAATTTATGAGGGGAGGAGCTTAGACAAGCCGAACTTCTGGTTTATGAAATGTCTATTGTTGTAGCACGAATTGCGAGTACAGTCGTCTATAGCACTGATCCCATTACAAGCAGCCACAGTCCACCTCCGAAAGCTGCCGCAGACCCTTCTCTGGTACACTTGAAAACGACCTTTAAAGTGTTTAAATAATCGTTTGCCGGTCGGATCGCTGCGATAGACCTATGCCTTGCTTATTTGTTGGTGCACATGACCGTAGCTTATTTGAAAAAATAACCTACCTGAAATATGACTTTTTCTCAGCAGGTTATGTCAATGAAATTAATGGAAATGACCGGAAGGGTGTTTCCGAGTTCTGTACGTAATGATAGAAAAAGTGGGCGGGCGAAATAAGATGGATATCCAGACATAGATCACTTTTTTCTTCCTGTTTGGGGCGTTCTGATCTGTGGTGCTTGACCTGGCCGGACTGAAAGAGAAGAAAATAGCCTTGATCTGTAATTTGGTTGGCTGAGGCGGACTGCTGTGCAGCACATGCACATGATGTGAAACAGCCCTGATTGACTACAGCTCCTCTGCGTGTAGTGGGATCAGTGTGTTACTGAAATATGACTTGGCCTTCAGTGCTAAACTGTTTGGAGTTTGAACTAAGAGCTACTGAACTTCCATCTTTAGATGATGATAGGTTCTCTCCATTCTTTCTTTTCTAGTGGCAAGTGACTCCACAAGATCAGGTTACACAAGTCAGATATGTGGAGAGTTGAACCTGTTCAAAGGAAAAGAATTGTGTCATAAATGTCAAAATGCCACAATGTGGAACATACAGACAAACATGTCCTCTGTAGCAGTGTCAGTCCTGGAGTCAGTGACCTTTCATAATGTCTGACATCTGACTCTGTCTAGTCTTTAAATGTAACAATACTTTGTTTTGCTGTAACATGAAGTCGCCCAGGACACCCTGAAGTGGTAAAATGTACAATTTAGACTTATAAAAATATGTAGTAAAATTCATGATTTGAAAATTTTCCAAGGCACACCTGCACCTGCACCACATGAGTGTTCAGTTTGGACTTGTCAGTGACTGAACGTGAGACGAGGCGACGCATGATCATTGGCTCCAGGCCTCGTGAACAGCTCCTAAAACAACCAGAAAGAGAACAGAAACAGAGAGCAGAAATATAGGTTCAAGTGTATAAACATTGCTCTCTGCTGGTGAAAGGCTGCAGGTGCTCACAGGCTCTGGAGAGGCTGGATTCTGTCGCTCTGTGTCCGGGCTGAGGTGGTTTCTGGCCCTCAGAGGAGACATGGACCTGGGCCTGGAGCTGCTCTGGGTCCTCTCTCCTCTGGCGCTTCTCCTCCTCGATGCACTGCTGCTCTTCTCTGGGGGAGGAGGTCCTGGGACGGCTGGAACCTGGTCTGTGCCGCTTCGTCAGGGGTCGCTGGGTTACAGAGAAAATGTTTATTGTGATCAGGGATTAGATAGTTTACACGTTTGTTCTGATTACTGTTTTGTAAGCTATTTTACTTTGCTTATTTATATCCAATTCTGATTTTGATTCAGATTTTTTGGTGAAGTGTATGCCACCAGCTTGCTTTGTTTAACTCACATCACAGACACACAATGACAGTAAAGAAAGTAAGTGGGAAGCCAGAGCTAGACTGAACCTTTTTTACAATTTGAATGTAATTTGCTGTGCATTTTAGATGTTTTGTTTCAACAACATAATTCAGGGCTATTCAACTTAAATTTCCAGAGGGCCAGATTATAACGAGGACCATAGCTTTGGGGCCGGTTAGTTGCACAATACATAACCGCTTTTGACATGAGGTAGCACCAAATATTTACAATTAGATAGTGATATTAACTAATGTTGCCATGTGTTTTTATTGCTCTACAAAATGTCCAATCAGTGTTAAACCACATAACCAAATCTGAACCTGCAGTATCTCAACATTAAACCAGATCTAAACTAGAACTAACCAAAGTCTGAAGCAAAATTACAATTAAATCTGCACTGAACACTCTAAAAAGTGACCTTCTTAATTAGGATAATGAGTGAACATTTTTAGCATATTTTTGAGATATAAAAATATGAAAATATAACATTTTTGTGAATGCAACAGGAATTGAGAAAGAAAAAAACAAGAAGAAAAGCACACTAGATCTATTGGCAAATCCTATTTTCAGACAGTAAAAATCTAATAACATCGAGATAGCTATTGCCTTGTTTAAACACTTTTTGACACATTAAGAGATTTAAGTTGGCCATAATTTTCAGAGTAATAACTCAGAACTAAATCTAGAAACGAGAAAAAAAAAATCTATTTTGTATTAGGAAATGAGGTCCAGAGCAGATTTTTGGAGGTCCGATTTTGCACCCGAGCCTTAGATTGAATAGGCCTGATATAATTGATAGGTGGGCCACTATCAGTAAATAATGAATATGAAATCATACTGGGGGCCACATGAAATCATCTCAGAGGCCGCTATTGGCCCCCGGGCTGCAAGTTTGAGACCACCAGTGTTTAGTGTTTAAATTGTAATGTTTTGCAAACTACAAAATATGCAGATTTCAGGTCAAAGTGAGTGAGGAAAGGAGTTGGGGTGAAAGGAGCAGTGGTCAAAACAGATATCTGTGTTTGTGATCGGACACTGTTGGCTGTAATCAGGGCAGATGTCACATAATGTCATTGCCATAAAAAGTCGCTTTGTGCAGTTATGTAAACAGGCAAAGCATTACAAAACATGCTACAAAGCACACTTTTAATAATGTTCAATAGTTACCATTGGTACATTTGGGTAATCAATGATGTCTTCGTACGCTGAACACTCAAAGATTGTCGTTGTAGTTGAAAATTCCAATCTCGGACAAATGCCCTACAACAACAAAAATAGACATTCGTTATTTGCCATTAATACAAGATCTCTTAANGGCCCCCAAAACACGGTAAGATAAAATGAATGAATGAAAAAAAGGTTAATGAGAATCTATGTCCGACTGGAGACAGTTAACTCAACCAAGTGGAAGTCATAACTTTTTGTTATAGTTCAGCGGTTGCAATAACTGCAAAGGCAACAAATAATAATTGAGTAATTTCTTATAATATAATATATTCTTAGTAATCAGTGTTGATACCAGCACAGATGCGCGGTATGACAAAGTATCTGATTGACTGAATTAGTTTTGCTGTGTCTAGGGGTGACCAGATTTTCAAAATTACAAACTGGGACACTCCAAGAAATGGGGGTTTGGAACACCACAATAAAATTGTGAATAAACACTTAATACTATTTGGTCAATTCATGGGCTCATTTACATCTCTTTCATGACATTCTTTCAAGTGTTTTTCTCATATTTAACTAAAGATACAAACAGTATACTTTCGGCGGTATTACTTAAATGCGGGGTATCAAAGTGGTCCCTGAGGACAAAACCTGGGCTTTAGCGACTGTCTCGATGGGTTATACTAACTTGGGAATCAAGTGGGGTGTTGTAGGAGGTAGGCATTTGACTGGCTAAGGAATTCTCAAGTTGGCGACCATTGGGAGCATGAGCAGCAACATCCACTGATGATTTGTCCCCGGTAAATAAGGCAATTCATTAAGACTGGCCTTGGATTCCCGGTCTCCGGTAAAAGCACTGATTCCACACCGGCGGGACAACCCGCCTGTTCATCTCACACTTAACTTTATATTCCGTATTGCAGCCTCGTTGAGATTACACGGCTCATCTGGCATTGAGTCCATACTGCGTTCTATTACGCTTTCTGGGTCCTTGGAAAAAGTGTGAAGAGGCCCTTAATTGGAAATCTGACCAGTCCGAGGCGCGCTGGCTCGGTTTACGTGTCCATGCTAGATCTTTTTGTTGGAAGGAACATTTTCCGGACCGCCAGATCTGGACCTGGATTTGGAGGCAGTGTGAGCCTGGAACCTCTCAGAGATGACTGTGTGATGTTGGGCTTTACAAAAATAATTTGAAATTGAAAAATTAGACTTGAAGTGTGTTGTGATAAATTGAGAACACTGTTTTAAATCTTTGAATTCAGATCATCAAACACAAAACCAAAAGCAACATAAGTCTGTGATTCATATTTATAGTGCCTGTGCCTGCACTTCTCTATTGTTCTTTTTTATAGAACACACTTGCTCATTATTTATTAAAGTCTTATCTATTGACCATACTTACTATTGCCTGCTTCAGTTGTAATTTAAACTTTGAACACAAGGCTTTGTCTCACTTGGAGTGTTTCCCAAGCCTGGTTCAGTCTCAGTGTAAACATACTGATTGCTTCCTGATCTGTGTCGACACATATGGCCCTCATGTCTCTTATTTAGTGCTTGGCTGGGTCCGAAGCTTGCACCTAATTAGCGCCACACGACCATTACCCCCCTTCCTCTGCTGTAAGACAAGGGCCCGCTGCACTCGAGGGCCAGCGCAGCACGGAGCCCTGGTTTGTTTCCAGTGTGGCGCAGATGCACTGGGGGGTTGCTAAAAAGGTTGCCATGGCGCGGCGAGAGATGACACCGACAGCCTTGCGTTAAAGTGCATCCGGCAGACCGAAGATAATTAGGCCCGGCTGCATATACAACACATACATACGAGTTGGAGACATGTGCGTCGACGCACTTATGGAACAGACATGGAGCTGCTTTAGTAGAAATACAGCAGTGCACATTGACTTGTACTGATGCAGACATGCTGTTCTATTCATTTTAATGAGGCAGAACATAAAAACTTAACTTTGTTTTGTCTGTGACATGTGAGTGTTAATATCTGCTGTGATTGCTCAAAAGTTGAAATGAATATTTAGCATCCAAGTGGTTCAAAACCTCCTGAGATTTTAACTTTATTTATCCCTTGAGATTTGTTTTTTTCGAGGGCTCCAAAAACATGTAACAGTATGACATTGAATTAAACAGATTGTACAGAATACAGTACAACAGCGTCTCCAGTAGGGCTGGGTATTGCCAAGAGCCTTTTGATACAATACGTATCCCAATACATGTTTATTCCCAATACAGTTCCTCAGTACAAAACATAAAAGATGTATTTTACTGGACAAAATGCAAAAAGTGTAGATAAAAATTACAGAAAGGTATTGTATATTATTGTAGAAATGTTTTCAACATGTTTTGAGTGCAAGCTCCTTAAAATCAATGGTAAAAATGTAACGTAGACTGACAAAATGTAGACAAATTATATTTTCACATTGTTTTTAGGTTTGATACAAGTGTCTGATGGATAAGTCACTTTGAGCTCAACAGTTTCAGCCTTAAAGCATCAGTCCAGTGTTTGCCTGGGATCCAGAACCCACTCTTCAGCAAACAGTGAAGAGTGGGTCTGGTCACCACGTCCCTGCCTGCGTTTCAGATCAAAATCTACATCGTACCGGGCAATCAGATTAGCTTATTTGTGTGACGCAGATGAACAAAGAAGCTGATTGGTTGTTTGTCATTTAGACCAAAATCTAACTTCACTCACCTCACATTAAAATCGTTTTTTGCTTCGCTCATTAATTCTGCAGAAATCTGCAATGTTTTTCAGTTCCACGTGATATTTTTTTCATGCATTTTTTCGTCGGGAGCAGCCATGTTGATTTTTACACTAATTAATCTGTCAATCACGGCTACAGAAATCCAAAAGAGGGACATGTTGGTTTGAATGACAAAACTAAAATCCCCAGATATAACTATGGTCTACTCTTGCTGAACTCTTAACTAAAAGTGTTTTTTCTCTCTCTTTCCATGTGACTCTTCTCCCGTCACCGCTTCTAAAGGTAAGAAATGCTCTTTTTTCTCTCTATCTAAGTCAATGCTGCTTTATGATACTCTAGAATATTTGCTTCCTCTTCTCCGCAGTGGCCCATGAGACTATAGTGACACACTTTTACACGCTGTTGGCCCTCTTTGGTTTAACTATGGCTGTGTCTTTTATAAGAGAGAAATTATAGTTTTATTTTTGGATTTTGCAGCTATTCTGTCAGTATTTGTTGGTTTTAGCTTCTTGTGCCATTCAGATCTATGCTTAACTTCATGTTTAGTTTCATTAATAACTTATTTTAATTTCTCACAACCAACATAAGCAGTATTATAGAAAGCTTGTTTTGTAGCCGCTGACCCGTTGGTGAGTCAATGTCTGCTTTCAGTTTTGCACAGTAATTCACAATCATTACTCACAAGTCCTGAAGCTGTGGCATTTCATTATTACTGACACATTCCTCGATAAGAGCTCATACAGTAAGAGTCTGACCATTTTTAATTTCCTGTTCAATACGACTGCAAACATCCAGTGACTAAAAGAAACGAGAATGAGCGTTCTGATTGCATTTTGAAAGTTCACTAATAGAAATGTTCATTATAATCGTCGAGATTACAGTGGTTTTTTACGACGTCAAACAAGGGAAGTGAGAACATTTTTAAATTTCTCACCAAAGCTAATATCAATGCAGTGGTTTTAAGTTTCTGTCCATACTCGATATTGACCCATACCAGTGTAGAGACTAACATACTTTTTTCTTTTCAAAATCTTTTATCTTGTTGGAAACTGGTTATAAAACACTCATTTATTGCTCAATAACACTTAAGCATCTGTATGTGAGGAAACCTTATGAGAAAATAATCTTATTTTTGGCCAGTTAAGGGCACAAACTTTTGAACTGATGAGCTGATGTTATTTGATCATTTGTAATAATCACTTTTCAAGACACAAAAAGAGGGCTGTGGTAATCTATAATCAGCTGCTCCCAAACTTTCAGAACCGTGGTTGTTGTGAGGACAACCTTTGTGCCTTTGCTCCTGTGACCTATAGCCTGATGGATCAGCCGATCATTTCACTTTTGTGTAGACCGTCTGATATCACATCATTGGGGTTCAGTGTCAGTGGTTGTTGACTTTTCTATGTGAACTTGCAGCTGAAAGGTCCAATAACATATTGTAAGTGAATATTGACACACAGGTCAAAGGAGGAGAACGTAGACAGTCTGTTATCTCAACTTGAGTTGGTTCTGTCTAATGCGCCACTCTGCTCCTACTCTCTGATTGGACGACGGTACTTCCTGTGCTGGAGTGAAATTAAACGTGAGTGGAGGCACGAGGAGGCGCCAGCCTCTGACCAACACCAACCAATCCACCAGATCCACACGAGCAGTGTGATGAAGTGTCACAACAAACTTCTCCTCCAGTCGTCCCACTGTGACTCCTGAAGTTCCAGTGTCTCCCATCCAAGATTGCTCAAAGCTCAAACCAGCCTAGCTTCTGAGATCTGGTGGATCAGGCTTTATCAAGCTGGCACAGCCATTAGTGCATCACTCATTTAAATTTTTTATTTTCTCTGTATATAAATTTAGCAAAAATTATTGTGTAAAATTTTTTTTTGCTTAAAAATGGAAATGTGTTTCTTGGTTATTTATTTATTTTCCCTTGTCATTGTATCTGTACTGTTCTTTTATTCACAGTTGACATGAACAAAAATGTATGGTAATAGGTCTTATTAAGGTAATCTATTCTGTATTTGCACTTATTTGTAAAATATTTAGTAAAATCTTAAAAATAACCATCTTAACTTAGACTGTATCATGTTTGTGTTGTTAAAGTCAAAGTTTTTGATTGAACACTGAAAAGACACTTGAATAGAAAATTCAACATGGCAGATTAGTTTGAAGTAACACACCAGTTTTTAATCTAACGATCCTGTCTGTGATAATTAAGTTCATTTTCCTCTGAGTCAATGCTTTTCAATTAGCCGTGTGCTAATCTGATAAATGCTATTGTGAAAATGAAGACTATCGATCGGTGTGAAGCCACAGCTGAGCCGTATCTGTGCAGAGGATACTTATCATTCATGGCTAATGCGCCGCAGCGTTAATCAAGCTACGCTAATAACACTGTTAGATTGATGTCTTAAGCCTCCAGCCAATGACACGCGAGCATCAGGACTTCTGCGCCGCTGAGGGAGATTTAAGTCTGAACGCTAAAGGGCTAAAGGAAAAGAGTGTCATTTTGAGTTGTGCTGATCGATAACATTTGGAACATCTGTTGCAGGAAGGTGGAAACAAATAAACGAAATGTTATTCAAGGTTTAAAGTGCTTATGACACTCTAACTCAATTTAAATGTGTATCTATAGCACGTTATTCTCCTTTTTGGGTATAATAGACCTGAACTTACCGAATTTGCAACTTCAAACTAAGCTAAAGTATGTCCAAGAAAATGTCCCCACCTGCGCTTCAAGCAACAACACAGTCTGTAACATGCTTAAAAAGCGTCTCTATTTGATGCTTTTGACAGCAAGAGAAAAGAGACGTCGTATAATAGACACACAAGAAACGTGTTGATGAACACTGTTGACATAAGGCTCCTGAAGCCACATTGATACCAGGCAATGATGGGAAATACGCCATGTTTTCTTGTCAGGTTTGCAGAACTTTTATAGAAATACAATAGCAGAAGAACCGAAAAATGATACTAAACAGTCACAAAACAACTTGATAAATTGCTGAATCAGTTCTGATAAATGTATCTGTCAGTCCTATTGTGTCAGAATATTCTTAATAAATGCTGTTTTCAAAATCTCTTAACATTCGACTATGCGTTCTGTCACAATCACTGAGCCGTATAGATTTCTGTGAGACCCAGTTAAGATTGTTAAACTTATTTTCTCTAAACATTTTGCAAATAAATAGCTTCTCTCCTCTCTTCACTCCACAAAATGAGAATATTTAGCAAACCTGCACTGGAAATTCAAAAAGCCTTCCAAACATGCACTACTGACAAAACCTAAAACATCTGGAAATGTTTCTGGAGCTCTGCACTGCTCCTGAATAGGAATTTCAGAGACATGTAGAGATGGGTCAAATGCAGAGAAGGATGACATAATGATTTGTACTGTACAGCACCTCTGTCAAGGTGATTGTTTTTAATGCACTTATAAATAGGTTCGATTAGGCTTAACCTTTTGCCTGTTGGTTGTTCTAGCCCAGAGGTGTCCAAACTTTATTCATCAACGGCCAAACACAGACTAAGCCACGGGTGTCAAACTTAAATGATGTTAGGGCCAAATCGATCAGAGTCAGAGTTGGTCAAGAGCTGCATTTTAAAATCTAGGTCCCTCTGTGTTAAATCAAATATGGCAATAGGGCTGTATAAAGCTAATAACACATTTACTGTATATTGTGTCACATTACATTATGTTGCATTACAATATATTGCACATAATTTCATTGCAAGTAAACTTTGGACAGATGAATGCTTTTTGCAGCATTCCAGTGCATATTACATTTAATAGTCACATCTCAGCAATACACGGGGACATTAAGGCACAGCAAAATGCTTGGTATTGACTTAAGAAACAGATTTTAAAATGCGTTACATATTACTTTTTTGGTCAGGTGATTCAGGAGGTCTAAGGACCAACAAAAATTTATCTGAGGGCCACATTTGGCCATGAGCCCATGTTCTAGCCTTTCTGTTACAATGAATGGTCAAAATGCGCTGTCAGTTCAGTTGTGAGGTCTTACAAAATAGGACAGAGAAACCTTCCAATGTTGCACTGCACAGATCAAGAACAGCAGAGAAACAGATTCATGCAAGAGAATTATACAGTTACAACTGACTAAAGCTGTAAAAACAAATAAGTTGCTGTTATGGCTGAGCACAGTGCAGTGTATGACAGAATAAATTGTAAGGTTATTTTAATCTTACAGCCGCTAAAAGGCGTAATGCAGCTGTCTTGGAAAACTTTTAAACAGCTCTTCATTCTATAAATACATATTCAGTGTTTGTGTCTTCAGTTCTTTTTAAAATATTGTTACAGAGACTATTATTTGCAGAAGGTTTATCACAGTCTTTGATAAAAACATAATGCCAGTGTGGCCCTTGTTGAAAATAACTTTGACATTCTTATGTTAATCCAACAAGCAAGGACATCTAAGCTTATCAAAACCGCTCAAATATTCAGAAAGTCCTTTTTTTGCAGTGCGCGGTTAAAAGGACATCAGCAATAATGAATTACTAGAAAATATCCCAGTGGATTTGTTGTGGATTAGGCCAATTTCCGACAAGACGCGGTTAATCCTCGCAGGACGCCGGAATTAAGTCTTCAAAAACACAATCTGGTCTTTGGCTCTCTCCATCTGGGGCTGTTCTGCGGCGGAGGTCTGTGCTGCTGCAGACTGATACTGAAGACACACCGGACTCTTAGCTTCAGGCTGTGAGGAGGAAAGTCGTTTTGGGGGTTTGAACTGGACTGTGGCAGGTAAAAATGAATAACAGTGACATTCATGCTTACACTGGGTTAAGACCTGTAGTGTTTAGTGTCTTTAGTGTTTCTTGTAAAGTAACATATGATGCTCTGTAGAACGGTGAACGTTTATCTGGAATTCATTGATGTTGACAGATTCGATCCATTAGTGTTTGTGCACAGAAAGTCTCAGCAGCACACAAGAAAAATATCCAATCCAAAACTGCGGACAATTACAGTTGGACTCTCCTCTGAACCTCCTCGTTCGTGTTTTGGGATTAATATTTATTTTGTACCTCTCTAAATAACACTATATGACCAAATTTCTCATGTTTTGATATTTCAGTCCTTAGTAAGATTGGTATCGGGTATTGACAGATACTTAAAGCCGTGGTATCAGAATCGAAACTGAAAAAGTTGGATCGGTTCATTTCTACAGCCTATTTGTCTCTCTCTTTCTTTTCCCTTTCTCTCTCTCTCTCTCTCCCTCTCTCTCTCTCTCTCTCTCTCTCTATGTTATGGCATGGGTGTATTTACCTCAGAAGAGCCTGCACGTGATGTATCCTGATGTTTTAATGTCTGTGTTAAAATCACAGGCCACGTTCACAAAATGCAATGTTTGTTCTCTCATGTTGTTTTAGAAAACTACAAAGTTTCATTTGTTGTTAATGCTCCACAGTTAAAACAAACTTCTTGTGGCTCCGGCACAATAAAAGCCTCAGCATTATCCTGCTGAAAGCAGAGTTTTATTGAGAAGGAGTCAGACAGTGACGGATCATGTGACTGATGTGGACTTGACACAAGCTCCACAGACGTGTCCTAATAAATACTGATAAATAAGATATCTTTGTGCCGCTGCCTGACTACATAATAATTATTATGAGATACAAAATAAATATGTTTGTGCATTAGCACATTAGACACTATTAGAACCTACGAATAAAGAAGAGAAAAGTGCAATAAACATTGATGAAAGGCATCTGTGATGTTTCTCATTCTATGCTTTCTGCATTTATAGATTAATAACACATGCTCGCTGTTTAGAAAAAAAACAGAACTTTTTTGAGGCGATGGTAAATCATTTACCTAAGAAAACCCAACTCAATGCTGAAGTTTATTTGTAGTTTAGTTTACGTAGCTGCAGAATCCAGATTTCTCGTCACAGTGAAGCTTAACAAGTCTCTGAAAGGCTCTGTTTTTGTCTAATATGTCCTGGAGTGCACGTGGCATGTTTGGTGTTTGTTGTCTGCTTATTGACGCAAAGATTTAAAGCCAAGGAATCGAAAAATTGCACCGGAAAGTCATGTTTTCGATTCCAGTATTTCCCAAAGTTTGCGATCGGTTTCAAATGGGAATCGTTTTTGGTGCCCATCCTAGTCATTTCTGAACTGACCCATTAACCTGGTTGATTACTGACCAGTTGAATGTCTGTAGTGTTTTATAGGTCCAGATCTAGCAGAGTTAGCATTAATAGCTGGTTCTGGGGCAAGTTATGAGCAGCAGTGGCGACCCAACAGTGAACCCTCTCCGGATCTTCAGCTTTCCCGCCGGTTACTGTAGTTACCGTGTGTTTATCACCACTTTTTTTTTTGGCACAGTATGACATTTAAACATCTTTCCACCTACTTTTGCGGAGGTGTTTTTACTTCATCTGTCAGCTGTGCCTGTCTGAGCATCTCCACATTCTTTTGCCTTTCTGAAAATTCACCCAACATCTAAAACCGTTCTTCCATCCAGCATCCTCTCTCTTGTTTTCCTCCATCTGATAAATACAGCACGTTATAATAATCCTGTTTTTTCCTCTCCTGACGCTGCGTTTTTCTGCTCGTGTCTGTTCCTTCTCCGAGTCTCTAAACACTGGGCAGGTTCTGCGTGACAAAAGGATGCATCGATTCTTCGACAGTGGGCCGCAGAGTTGGGCCGCATCGATCAGGCCACTGTTGAAATGGAGTTACTTATGGATGTAGGATTACGCGCTAAATGGGTTTGTCCATGTGGGGTATTTATAGGAAACAATAGAAGAAGAACTGAAGTGGAGGAAGGAGGAAGTGCAGTGAGTTATGGAAGATATGGATTCTATATGGAACACGCCTGCTTGTGTAAATCCACAAAACATGCAGCTGTCAAGTGTCTAAAAGAAAGTCTGAAATAATGTTGAGAGTAAAACATATAAATTAAGAACTCATGTGTGACTAATGTTTATAAAAAGTGGAGAAAGGTGCTTCAACTAATGAAAAAAGTTGTATCTTTCTTCTTGCATGAACAAAATTACATTAATTTGGCAACTCCTGTTCACCTTATTCCATCCTGCCCACTGTTGTTGGCAGTACATTTTCAGGTTAGCTCTGTTAAGGGAGCTATAACGTTAGCTTGTCACAAACAAATATAACAACAGGTAAAAATACACCAGGGGCTGATTTCTACAGGCTAATCGCAGCTAAACTGAAAGTGGGCGGTTCAGAATAAAGAGAAAAGCAACAATTTATTTTAATTTATGAGGGGAGGAGCTTAGACAAGCCGAACTTCTGGTTTATGAAATGTCTGAGCCCAAAAGAACTTGTGTTTTATTGTTGTAGCACGAAGGGTGAGAACAGTCGTCTATCGCACTGATCCCACTACATGCAGCCACAGTCCACCTCCGAAAGCTGCCGCAGACCCCTTCTCTGGTACACTTGAAAACGACCTTTAAAGTGTTTAAATAATCGTTTGCCGGTCGGATCGCTGCGATAGACCTATGCCTTGCTTATTTGTTGGTGCACATGACCGTAGCTTATTTGAAAAAATAACCTACCTGAAATATGACTTTTTCTCAGCAGGTTATGTCAATGAAATTAATGGGAAATGACCGGAAGGGTGTTTCCGAGTTCTGTACGTAATGATAGAAAAAGTGGGCGGGCGAAATAAGATGGATATCCAGACATAGATCACTTTTTTCTTCCTGTTTGGGGCGTTCTGATCTGTGGTGCTTGACCTGGCCGGACTGAAGAGAAGAAAATAGCCTTGATCTGTAATTTGGTTGGCTGAGGCGGACTGCTGTGCAGCACATGCACATGATGTGAAACAGCCCTGATTGACTACAGCTCCTCTGCGTGTAGTGGGATCAGTGTGTTACTGAAATATGACTTGGCCTTCAGTGCTAAACTGTTTGGAGTTTGAACTAAGAGCTACTGAACTTCCATCTTTAGATGATGATAGGTTCTCTCCATTCTTTCTTTTCTAGTGGCAAGTGACTCCACAGATCAGGTTACACAAGTCAGATATGTGGAGAGTTGAACCTGTTCAAAGGAAAAGAATTGTGTCATAAATGTCAAAATGCCACAATGTGGAACATACAGACAAACATGTCCTCTGTAGCAGTGTCAGTCCTGGAGTCAGTGACCTTTCATAATGTCTGACATCTGACTCTGTCTAGTCTTTAAATGTAACAATACTTTGTTTTGCTGTAACATGAAGTCGCCCAGGACACCCTGAAGTGGTAAAATGTACAATTTAGACTTATAAAAATATGTAGTAAAATTCATGATTTGAAAATTTTCCAAGGCACACCTGCACCTGCAACCACATGAGTGTTTCTGAACAAACTGACTGATAATTAGGTCTCCATGGTACATATAGCGCCTTAACCCTTTTTTCAGTATATTTATTATATTTACGCAACTCGACCTCACTGAAATGTGTTTGTATGCCATGAAATTTCTAAAGACAGCTGCCCAGTTAGTTAATATAAAAATGTGTTTTTTAAATGAATTTTAAATAAATTCTAATCTTAATCAACTCCAAGCCCCATTTTGTAACTTCAGGCTTAAACTTGCGTGTACAGTGCGTTATTAGCGTCAACACCCTCCCGTTTGTGGTCGAATGCTTAGCTCACTGCACCACTGCTCCTCCTACTAAACTCTTACAATCCTACAGTCACAACGCTTTCTTCACTGCACAGTCTCGGTCATCCTTTGCCAACGTAGGAGTCCACGAAGGAGTTTAATTGCAAAGAACTCAATCATTTTCTAATTTACAGCGTGTGACTAATCTCGCCGTGTCTTTTATTGAAACAAATTAACCCCTGACTTTCCATATTTAGAACCCGCACGACAAATCCATTTCAAAACGTGTCCGAGATGCACTGTTGCCGCCGAGGCTCGCTTTTATTGATTACGGCGCCGCTGGTCTCTCTGTTTGTTTTAAATGCCTGCACATTCATTATTAAAAAGCGCTTCTCTCCTTCTCAGAGGCAGCAGACGCAGGGCCATTGTTTAACTCGAACAGATGTCAGGCGCGCTAACATCCATCTCTTCTACGGCTCACTTTGTTCACGCACAAGCAAAATGTAAAAGGAGAAAAGGGCGCTGTCACAAGTTACAATAGGAATCACTCAGAAGAGGAGTTAGTTAATTAGTTTGTGTGGTGTTTCAAACCAGGGGTGCAGGGACCTTTTGGGGGACGTGATCAGTTACCAGAAGGTACTTGGAAGGATTTTCAGATTACAAAACAAGATGAAATTGGAATATTTGAATTCTTAAGGGGCACTGTGTAACTTTCTGCCTTATCCGACAAACATAACAACTAGGGATGGAAAAGAATTGAAAACTTTGAAAATCGTTCGAAGTATGCGGCGATTGAATCAAAAGACCAGAATCGATCAGTTTTGTTCATGCAGCCACGGACCTACACACACACAATATAGTTGTATAATAGAAGTATTAATACAATAAGACCCACAATGTGAAGAAGCAAAGCCTGAACTTGGGCAAGACCTGACAACTGATGAGTGGACCGCTAAAAATTTAATATATTATGGTTTATTTTGTGTTTTAAGGCAAAAAAAAAAACATTACCAGCACAACAACAAGCCCATAAACTGAAGTAAACGTTATCATAATGTAGACCTGAGACATACAGTATACATTCATATCCATAGATAAGTCATCCGTAAAGATAAAGTTTATGTTGTATAACTACAAACAGACAAGTCCTTATGCTCCAGACGCAAAAATCTCACTACACAGTGTGTGTTGCATTTACTGAAGATGAAACTAGACTCTCTCTATGTTGGAGAGACAAATATGACAAGTACAATCAGGTTGAATGATACAGTATTGACAACTAAATCTAACCGCAATTTGTCTGTTTGATAATGCAATTTTGATTCGATATGCAATATATGTTTTTTTTTTTTTCCTATTAGCATGGCATGTAGCAATAGTTATCAAATGTTTACCTTGGAAAATATTGAAAAATCAATCTGCCCTACTAAGTTGAAGTGTTAAACTAAAAGGCTAAGCCTAAAATGTGAGCATTAATACAACTGAAGCTGATTGTCTGGTGTACTCCTGGACAGTTCAGTTGACCTAATGTACAGCTGACACAAACATGAATCTGTTTAATTCATCACCACAATAACAATGCAAACCTTTACACGTTAAATGCAACAATAAACTGTGACTGTCATGTTTTGTTTATCATGAGCCATATTGTTTATATAAACTAAATCAGATGAATTACTCTGACGGAGAATGTTGTAAATATTCAGCCTACATGGGACGCAGAATGTTTTCTCTGCAAATCTGTGAATGCTGATTACACTTGTGTGGCTGTTTTATCCAGCAGGGACTAAGAATGGAAATTAGCCTGGCTTTAATCCTGCATATTTACACACATATGTGACTTTATCATATGTTTATGGTCTTTTATTAAATAATATATAAACAAACTAATAAAACAAGAGGCACAAATATGGCCACATTTGAAAAAACCTTCGCACAAAAGTAGCCCTGATTTAAAGCACATTGTCAAACTCAAGGCCCGGGGGCTAGTTGAGCCCGTCACATCAAGATCTTATGAGCTTTACTAAAACCTATATTAATACCAGGAGCAAGTGTCTTAACCGAATAAAATGATTTGTCATTTTTCAGACTAATATATTCAGTAATTGTCAAAATGTTTGTAGTTGTCAAAGATTTGTAAGGTTAATTTTAGTTCCAACCGGCCCTGTCTCTTTGTCAAAATAAGTTCGACACCCCTGATTTAAAATATGATTTATAAGTTGCTGAAAGCTTCTTGATCCGAGTAGTTTATAGAAAGTGCACAAAGAAGTGGTTTGTAAAGCATTGGTGGAGTGCAACAATTGCATTTAATGAGATATTGATTCGACCGCTGCACTTCCACAATGAAATTAAAGAAAAAGGGCGGAAACACAGCACAGCTTGGCCTTTTCAGCAAATATGAACACAGAATTAATGAGTACAAGCTTACCACTCTGTCCCAAAATACTCTTCCGTTAAAGCGGCTGTGACATAAACACTATTGATCTGTCGTGTTGTGGTCGCCATGGGGACTGGATAAAGGGGGCGGAGCTGCCGTTTGGAGGATGTCAGAGTGTGTGACAGGTGAAGGTGAGGAGAGCGGAGGGAGATTGATGGAGAAGACAGACTTTTGAACCAAAGCAATTACCTCCAGTGTGAGGCTGTGAGCACTTTCAGCACGACTCGAGCTGGAGGATGTGAAGAGGGTCGGCGGGCGGACCTCACCTGTGCTCTGCTACTGCACGTGCACACTTTGAACTGACAGGCATCACTGTGAGACTCCAGATGCACCAGTCCAGCTTTTCTATTTCTAATGAATGAGATTGATACTTTGGCTTTAAATGTCCAACCACCCAATCTATCAATATTATCAGTACTGAAGCCTAAACTTATTTGTTAAACCTTAGAAAATTCAATAAAAGAATCGTGGATATTTTACGTTTGGGCTTTTCGTAACATTTTGATATGAAAGTTTTGACATTTCGTTGTATAGAGGGATTTTCGGTCAGTCACTTTCCACTCGACTGCGCATGCTTTATGCAGAGAGAGCCGCTCTCCATCTGGTTGGCTGGGGAAACTTGATTTTGAATAAAACAACAAAACCGGACGAAAGCAGCTGTTTCGATAGTATGACCCGGTCTGACAGATGTCTATTTCCTGAAGCTTGAGACAGAGTTTTTCTCGACATTTTTCACCTGAATGTAACTTTTAAGGGTCGTTGGGTCGAAATTCATTCACAAATGTTGATTTAGCAGCAGAACTTTTGTTTTTGCACAGTGATAAACTCCTGTAGTTAGCTGACAACAGTGCTGGCTTGTTTCCACTGTTTGTGTCTATGAGCACACAGTCATCGTCTGGGTTGATAACGAAAATCCCACTATGTGTTTTCTTCAGAGACAGTGTTGCTTCATTTTGCCTCAAAGCACAGTTTATTGCTTCACTATGTTTTAATCTCCACATAGCCTACAATGTTGATTTGAATAATGAAGACTTGGATTTGCCTAACGTTGAGACCACAGCTATTGTTTTAACCTTGTTTAAATGGATTCACTTTTCAGTTCAAAAGAAGGCATTAAAGAAAACTTTTTTTTGAAAAGAAGAACATACAAGATTGTTATTTATTAGAACAAGTCACAGTGATTCTAGCTTTGCGGCTAATTTCCATCTGTAGTCGTCTGGGTAAGCACAACTGAGCTGCAACATGTAGTATTTAGTGTGAGTTCAACTATTTCAGGTCGAGTCACAAGTAAGTCTTAATGAATGTTGCTGAAGTGGTGTTACCTCAGAAAAGTAAACAGATTGTTCTGTAGAGGCGGCACTAGCATCATGTTAGCATCTATCTAGCATTTAGCTTGCAGCTGCTGTTAGCATTGTTGGATATATTTACAAACTTGGGCTGTTGGATCACTTTTTTTTTCTATGTCTTTGTATCTATATCTGACACAATATATTTCCTTAGGTCTAAATTTACTGCTGTGGTTGTTGTTAAGTTGACTCCTGGAAGATTCATTACGTGGCCTTTGATGGACTTTTAAAATATAATTGAACACATATTGCATAAAGAGTCCTAGAAGTATTTTGTTTAACTCTTTGAAACTCCACTTAAATACAAGATTTGTTCACACATTTACCCAATCTCAAACAAGTATTAATAATAGTCTGTGATTGTTTTTTCATTGATCTGATGTCTATAAACCACTCACACAACAATCCTCTTCTTCTCAGAGCATCAGATGTTATGTAATTACTGTGTGAACTGTTGTTTACATGTGACCGACTCCAGGTGCCTCGCCGCTGCCCCCGTCTGGTGCTTTCCTTCCTGTCTTTGTACCGAGATGTTTGTGTGGAGAAGGAGTTCAGTCTGAAGAACATTTCCACGAGGGTGCGGACCTCTTTCTCTCGCCTGATTGGTCGGTTCTGTTCCTTGTAATCGCCACATCTCAAAGTCTTTGTTGAACCAGGTTTGAGCTAACATGTGTTTTCTCCATTTGGGCTAAATACAGATTTAGATGTCTTACTATTTTTGCAAAACTTCAGTGAGCAGTCTGTAGATTGAGATGTTTCGTGCTTTGTATCTGCGAGAACTAAAGGGAAGGAGAGAAATGTGCAAGTAAATATGGTTAACCTAAAACTCATCTTTATAGATGAGATCTGAGATAAATATATTACATTTTAATTTTTTGCTAAAGTGAAAGTCAATTTGTAAATTTTGTCGACTTGAAGTTGCTAAGCGGTAACTAAGGATTAAAGTTGTTTAATCCGCTTATAGCATGGTCAAACGTCTAAAAACTTTAATATACACGTACAGTTCGTTCACTGATCTCATTTTTTGCTCGTGAAATTGATTTTTTAGGTCTACTTTTATTGTGTCCGGGCTTAACAGCATGGCAACATAGCATGTTTACGTTCAAATGCACAGCGCTGCTGTTGTCAGGCTGTTGTAGGTTGAGATCGCTCCTCCGTCTCCCTTTCTCTCTCTCTCTCCCTCTCTCTCAGCCACATGTGTTTATTTACCTCAAGGCAGAGGAGTTCGTGGTGTAGCAGTCTCTCAGTTTTCAAAGCCTGTGCAGGCGATGTATTCCGACCATTATCCAGGTCCACGTTCACAAAATATGATGTCTGTCCTCTCGTGTTGTTTAAAATATCCAATACACAAGTCTACCAAAAACTAGCTAGAAAGTTCCGCGCTTTAAAAGTATCACTTCCTGTGTGTTCTGCACAATAAAAGCCTCAACATAATCCCGCTGAAAGCAGAGTAGAAAGCAGAGCACCAGAGACTTTGCTCTTCCATCTTGGCCTGTCAAAAGTTCGTTGGTTTTGCCCGGATGTTGCACGTTGCCGTGGAGACGTATTCAGTGCACTGATATGTAAGTGATTCAACCTGCCGAACTACGTGTGCGTATATGTAAGGATTAAACAACGAGGAGCCGTGCATTACACAGATATAATGCACGACGCGGAGTCCATTATATCTGTGTAATGCACAGGCTCCGAGTTGTTTAATCCGCTTATACCATGGTCAAACGGCGAAAAACTTTAATATACACGTACAGTTCGTTCACTAATCTCAAATTTTTCTCGGAAAATTGTATCTTTGGGTCTACTTTTATTATGTCCGGGCTTAACAGCATGGCAACATAGCATGTTTACGTTCAATGCACAGCGCTGCTGTTGTCAGGCTGTTGTAGAGAGAGAGAGAGACGGAGGAGAGATCGCTCCTCCGTCTCTCTCTCTCCCTCTCTCTCAGTCACATGTGTTTATTTACCTCAGGATGGAGGAGTAGTTCGAGAAGTAGCGGTCTCTCAGTTTCAAAGCCTGTGCAGGCGATGTATTCCGACCATTGTGTGTCTCTGTGCTAAAATCCCAGTCCACGCTCACAAAATGCGATGTCCGTCTTCTCATGTTGCTTAAAATATCCAATACACGAGTCTATCAAAAACTAGAAAGTTCCGCGCTAGCTAACTTGTGTCAAGACGGTCAAGTCACCGTCAACCAAAAGTATCACTTCCTGTGTGTACTGCACAATAAAAGCTCAACATAATCCTGCTGAAAGCAAAGTTTTATTATGAAAGAGTCAGACAGCGACAGGGCATCAGAGACTCTTGCTCTTCCATCTCGGTCTGTCAAAAGTTCATTGGTTTTGCTCAGATGCTGCGCGTTGCCGTGGAGATGTATTCAGCGCACTGATATGTAAGTAATTTAACCTGCCGAACTACGTGTGCGTATTACGATTATAATGCACGCCAGTTAACATTTGAATTCTCACTGACCATGGTATAAATTGGGATCCAACACAGAATGGTAATTTCTTTGACTTTTTCCATCAACAGCCAAACCAAGGTTACAGAAAGTCCTCCCTGGAGAACTCTGTATAATTGGGACCCGTGGACTCAGATCCAGCCGTCATCTGTACATCATGTTTCACACCAGGACGTCTCCCTTGTTTGTTTTTACCAGTGAGATCTGACCTTCCCTGAAAATGCCACTGGTGCTGCTGCTCTGTCGAAACACAACTCGCGGGTTTAATGAAGGCTTTGGGGTCAGAGGGATGTGGGGTGAATTCAGAGGCGTTAGAAAGGCCACGAGTCGTTACAGGGCCCGAAGAGAGAGACGTCTGGCATTCCAAAGCTTCAAATTATGCAAATACGGAGAAAAAGAGACCGAATAGAAGATGTGCTCACTGAGGATGTCACCGTCAGGGCTGAGCGAAATGGCACAAAATTAATAATACCATTTTCTTGTTGCCAGATCACAATTTTTAATATTTTGTCCATCCTTATTTTATAGAGTGAACTGCTTAAGACCTAAGTCTGCTTTTAAAATTGGCCTGATTATTATACTTTTGTTCTTACGCTTATATTGTAACATGAAGAATCACATTTATCAACTTACCTTTTGAGGATTTATGAACTTAAAACAGAAAGTCTCAGAGCTTGATTGATCATGTCACACATCTGGAAAAGTGATAAATAACAATGATTTATGAAGCTAGCATTCATGAATTTATTTTAAAGGTTGTAGATCAGAGTTTGTTTTCTTTACCGAACCTTTTCAGGCGATGTTTCTGTGATGTTTCTGCACAGAGCTTAACATATGTGCTGCTGTTTGAACCAATCCACCACCAGGCAGCACAGATTCATTCTTAAAAAGTATAGCTTTTGGGAAAGTGCTTGCAGCGCACTATTCAAACTGCACTTTGGTCAATAAAACCTTATTATACCAGCCCATACAGCTCTTCACATTGACTGCCTTTCTAAAGCAGGTGCTTACTTTAGTTTATGCAGAGCCATAATGTTATTTAGACCATGTACGTTCAAATGGCCATTATTGCAACGTTCATTTTACCACTGCATCAAGAGCTTTTCACGATCACAACACTGCTTCGATAGAGGTTATGCAAATTACAGCACAGCATTCTAAATGTCAGCAGTGAGTGGGGAAAATCAATGAGAGTCAATTCAGTGAAAGTACATTTTCTTCTGTAAAGCTGCGTTCAGCATTGGTGCGTCTAATACTGTATGTCCTGGGCCAGTTTTTCAAGATCCTCTAGGGATTTTTTTACAAGGTGTAACCTTCCGTTTATTTGGTTGGGCGGATCTGCATGAGGATTTGTTTTTTTTCAGGCAGTCTTGGCTGGAGATACGTCTCTCTCCAAACCTGCGGGCGGCACGCTTTGGGCCGCCTCATCAGACATCGATGCCCGAGTTGGGCAACTGCTGAACATTCAACACCTGAATGCTCGCATTCCACCAATCAGGAACTACTCTCCTGTGACTTAGTGGCATGCTGCTCTGCTCCATGGATCTATTATATTATCTGGACATGGTATTGCCACCTTGTAGCCGTTGTAAATCAGCCCTAGTGGCCACTCCATTGGTGCTGCAGCGAGAAAATCACTCTACAGGCTAGAAAGGATTTTTTCCCTTGAGCGCAATGCACAAACCGTTCGTGTTCGTGTCCTAACCCTATAAACAACCACAACTCCTGCTGAATATTGAGTTTGTATGTGACATGTAAACAGTGGCAGAAAAGCAGAAAAAGAACAGCAGCACTTTTGTTTCTCTCACTGACACAGACTTTAGAATCACACACGGTTCAACTTATCCTCACAAAGATTTAATCAAAATGTTTTGTTGCGATACAACAGAAATATCTTCAATCTCCAACTGCCGATAAAGTCCGTACTGTTGCCATGACAACAGAAAAACCTTTTAAACCAATGTCTATTCCAGGGCTGTAGTTCTTTAGTCATTTAGTCGATTAATCGGTCGATGGGACATGTTTTTAGTCAACCAAGAATTTCTTTGGTCGACTACAGCCCTAGTCTGTTCATAACTTCTATTGTACAGCTCACAATGTGGACTTCCATCTTTTTTGAACTTTTACAATGTTTAAATGAGACTTTACATGAAACTGAGGGCCCTCTGTGAGCCATTGGAAGGAGAATGGTGGAGTGGAGTGCAGCGCTCGAGTCAAGATAAGCTCCAGTTATTAGGTTCGGGAGCAAACACACAAGAAAAGAGAGAGAGAGGGAGAGAGAGAAGATAAAGAGAAGAGAGAGAGAGGGAAGAGAGAGAGAATAATGGCAGAGCAGAAGAGGTTGGAGATGGGGTCAGCACAGATGGCCTTCCACGGTCCACTCTGCTCTCAAAATCATTTCTCATTCTGTGGGAGAAATGCAATATGTGGGCAAAATGCTTCTTCTCCACTGTATGGGAAATACAATATGGATTTATATATTGAGAAAAAAAAGAATAGCCTTTATGTTTTGATCAATAGGAGTTGCATACAAAGAGGAAGAATATTGCTTAAAGGAGACTGATTATGTAAAAACTACTTTAGTGAGTTTTTAGCCATGTTATGCAGTATTCTCTTAGCACAAGTTTACCCAAAGTTGTATTTGGATTGATTCTTGCATGTCTGAGTAATCTTGTTTTGTTCTGCAGCTGATGCTCTTGTACTCAGAAAATCCCTGTCTTCACCTACCACCTATCCCTGCTCACTTGTCTTGTCGATTACTCAAACATTAGGATTCCCAGTAAAACACGTAAGGTTCTGAATGGTCATGTAGACACTTTTCAACAAAAAAAATAATAGTAATTTTTAAATTTGTGGCTTATTAAAGTTAAATTTTACATGGAAGAGGCGGAGCTTATCAGTTCTGCAGTTTTGAACAAGAAGTTAGTGGACCTGTTTATATTTCTAAGCCAATTTAGAACATTTTTGTGTTTTGCAATCAACAAAATTATTGAACTGCATATGTCATAGTTTCTTCCTAAATAAACAGAAAACTCACAACAGGTTTCTTTTAACAATTGTGAGTGAAAACAATTTAAATACAAATTGCTAAATAAATTTGAAGGGACTATACTAGATGTTGTTTCCCCTAGAAAAGCTATCTTGTTAGCATATACAGGTAGATTTCAGATGGAAATTAGTCCACAGTATCTTGTCTTTGTCTATTAATGTCTAATTCGTTCACCAAAATAAATAATGTTTGTCTGTTATTGTCATGGATCTTGTATATTATGCTCAAGATTATGATCTTGTATTGCTAGCTTGTAGCTGCTGCCCCAGTGGTTGTTTCATTGGTGCTGCAGTGGGAAAATCTCAGCATCTGCAGCTTTAAGAACTGTCGGATTTGCAGCAAATGTTATAGTTTGACATCATAAACCTTTCTCTGGTTTAAAAGGTTTTAGTTTTGTAAAAATTGACCTTTTAAGCTTTAGCTTCGGCTACTGCTGCTCACACTGCGACTCCCGCTCTGATTGGTTAGAACGCGTCTTTATTTTCTCCAACACAGTTATGCCGTGACCTGGTTAGCTTACCTCTCTACCTCTCCCAAATCCTTAAACTTAACCAATATAACTTAACCTAACCCTAATCCTAACACTAACCTTACCCAAATTCTGGAAGTAAATATTTTAAATTCTAAACTTTTGCTAGCATAGCCACCAATGCAAAGTGATGGGAATGTGGCATAACTGGTTTGGAGAAAAAAATTGGGTGGTTAGAACGGTCAGACGTCCCGCTCTTCGCGCCCAAAAATTATAGGGGAAACACAACTGCACATTTTCCATAGCCTGTAGCGCACCTAGCAAAAGGCTAAAACTAACGGCCATATTTGCAATGAATGCCACTGAGCAAAAGCCATTGGCGCACAACGCCCGCCATCTTTGATGACCGGGACTTGGTTGTTGCATTGTGGCTAACTTCTGTTTGCATACATCTCCTCCTCCTTTTTCACAGCTCCTAACAGCTGTGAAAAAAGCTTAAAACACACCGTGGTGAACAAATCGAAAGCTCAAAATACTTTAGGTAAGTGAGCAAATCATGTAGATTAATGTAGGAAGTTTAAAATCGTAGTTTTGTTTAAATTCTTAAGGAAGCACACATTTGTCAAATCCAATTGAACATGTATTAGATATTCTTTTAAACACACACACAATTAGGCAGGTTGTGATTAGGTTTTTGGATAAACTGTCCTGATCTCACCGCTGCACTTGTCCCTGTTTGTGGCATCTTCCTGAACATGACATGATGAGATTTATGAAGACTGTGTGCTCTCTCCACTGAGGCAGAGTAAACGGGCCACAGGAGGAGCTGGAGCAGAGCCATCGCACTCTCATTGTTTTAGAGAGAGTTTACAAGAGGACAGCCTGTGGACGCGGACACAGCCAGGCCTGTTTTTCAAAGAGGAAGTCATTGGCCAAATGATCAAGTTAGTCTGAAATGGAAAGTGTGGCTTTTGTTATCACAGGTTTGGAAGAAATAACAAAGGCCCTGTCCCAATATCCACCCTTCCACCCTTGTGGCCCTCAGAAGCGCGTTCCCGCTGTGGGGTGGTAGTGCGTAGTGCGTCCCAATTGTCACAAACGGCCTTTAGCCCCGCCCACTTCACGCACTTTATCTGCACTTCAGCCAAGCCCGCATGGAAGCGGACTTGGCTGAAGTGTATTACCCAGAGTTCTTTGCTATATGTAGAAAAATGACGATGTCAGTTAGTTTGATTTTATTTAGGTTGTGTAATAGTTGTACAGTTGTAATTTTGTTTAGTAACTATCAAATTGTACACAGTATGATGTATTATTAATGAAAAAATAAATAAAATAAAAAAGTTCGTTTGACCATCAGAGCGCAAGCTCTCTCTCTCTTAAAGTGACAGTAACGTAAAAATATAACAAACATTAAATAATATCCAGAAATCAAAGTAAACACAATCAAATGAATTTTGTTCATTAATACAGCTCAAAATATGTCTGCGTGAATGTAATATATGTAAAACAAAATATAATATAAACAAAATAACAACACTTTTAATAGAAACACAGGCATAAATCCACTGACATCCACAGCACTGCTTTATTTGTTTTAGGCAAAATCAGCAAATGATCCAAACTAAAGTGAGCTGTGGCAGCAGTTTAATAACACAGCTGTTTGACTGATCTCATCAAGTGAAGTGTGGACTGTCCCATTTACCTGTCCTGCATACTTGTGCAAGTGCACACTTGGCGCACTTTCAGAAATGCACACTTCAGTGAAGTGTGTAGTGTGTAGTGAGTATTGGGACAGGGCCAAAGAGTGCCTTTGGACTATTAGACCTATCTGATTTTGCTTAAAGTAGACTTAATGTGATTTTTCTTATATAGGAAGAAACAAGTAGATCGATAATTCACATTTTGTCCATTGCAAAACACAAAAATGATGTAAAACGGCTTGGAAAAGAAGGGGGGGGGGCGTTTTTGTTAAAACCCTTGACTAAAATCGTCTAAAATTCAAATGGAAACTGTTTCTGAACCCTTTGGAGCACAAACAATTGGCTGGACTCTTTGTGAAGCTGAGGCTCTGTAGTTTTAGCCTCTGTTGTCTGATTACCTCTTGTTTATAAGTGAAAAGAAGCTCTGCACAAAAGAACATCAGTGACTGTATATAGGAGGGTTTCAATTAGATTTTTATCTAAAGAAAAAAAAAAAAAAAAAAAAAAAAAAAAAAAAAAAAAATTAGATTGATTTTTTTTTTTTTTTTTTTTTTTTTTTTTTTTTTTTTTATTATTACATGCCGGGAGCTTGAGAGTTGATTTTTATAACATGGTGCGCAAAAATGAATTAATTAGGATTAAATTCAACTCGTTAAAAGATATTATATAACCTAAATCAATTAAAAAGACTTAAAATAATATAATAGACTTATATAGCTAATTGTACATAGTCTATTTATGTGCAGTTTGTTAAGTTAAAAAAGGCTCTTATGAATAGGGCTCATTCAGTATGACAAAATTAACAATTTAAAGCATCAAATTAAGGAAATAATGTGATTAGTCACCATTAACAAGTGGACGCAATAAATTAGTTGTTTTTAATCTATTCTTGGCCCTAATGAAATGTGTTAGAAAAAAGAAAACATGCAAACAAACCAGAACCGATGCTTGTTTCTTCTGTATCATTTGACCAGAATCAGCCAGACGTTGTAGCAGTGACACATGATCAATAGAAGAGGCTGGAGCTGAGTGTGAAGCAGCAGATGCTATGTTACAATCTGACACCGACAGCTCCTACAGCGGTCCGACTGTGTTTTAGTGCACGTACATGGACAGGAGCTCAAGTGGAAACACGTTAACAGGATAAACGGTTGTATCCTGAATTGTTTTTTATTTTTTAAAAGTCCAATTTGACAGAAAACTGACATCTGTGAGTTTTAGCCATCACCAAACACCCAACACACTCAAACATATTTAAAAGAAACTAAACACAACTCCCACAAATCCACCTAAACCCCATCTGTTTGACCTCCTCACAGTTGCGCTTTCCCATTGTCCCTGAAGCACCGGCAGCACAGACCTCATCGGCCGTATCTGAATATGTATGAGTGTTGTTGCGCGGTCACATTCCATCAGAGGGGAAATTGGCTGGTTTCTCTCGCCCCAGTCACGTAGCGCGTTGTGCTGCGTGTGAGGAGAGAGAAAGTCCACTCCGGTCTGACTCGTACCACACTCGCAGGAGAGAAATTGAGCGTCTGAAAACAATACCGAGTGGAAGCGAGCAACTGCAAGAAAATCTATACGGCTGAAATATGAATGCTTTTGTCGAGGTTGGAGATTAACTGTGGATAAGTGTGTGGAATCTTATAAAAAAAAATACTGCTACAAGGACAATGTCTGTTGCTAATCGATAGGGAATGACCACACTATACAATTTAAGATACAGTATGCTTGACTAGCTTTAATTAACCTAATGCCAACTGGATTCAGTAGAGCTGTGGCTTTGACCAAAAGACCCAAATGAACCGACACATGAACATGGCAATGTACTTTGACCTATTTTAGCAAAACGCCAGATTGTTTTTTTTATTTTGTTTTTTTAATGTCCATTTGTGGAGGGGAAGATTTCTCTCTCAATGGGAATTTATACTAGTTTAATTTCTCACCTTCTTCTGCTGTTGTGTGTTGCGTTTCAGAAATGTCCAGACTGACATTGTGTTGAAGTCAATATGGTGAGAGTCAAATTACCAAACAATAATAGAATGGGAATCGAGAACCGGTTTACTTGAGAAATGATTCTTTTTTTACCAGTCCATCAGAATCATCCCCTTTCTTTGATTCCAGTTATCAGTGCTGCTTTGAAGTGCTGTATCTTTAAATGCTGCATGAACTTTGACTCCGCACTGCACATTTTACTTTCTGTTTCATTACAAGCACAGTTTTGCAAATTCCATGACTCACAGTTGCAACAATTCTTCGTGAATATAGCGCATTTATGCACGCAATATCCTTGGGAAAACATAAGCAATGAAGCGTGTGCGCATGTGGCGCCTCTGCACACCGTTTAATCTTTGGTGTGTCTGTGTGCTTCACTTGTGTGCTTCACTTAACCACACTATGCATGTCCCTCTGAATAGGCTCTGTGCACGGAACTTCAGTTGGTTTGTTTGTTGTTTGTTCAAAATAGCAAACTTCTGACCATTTCCTGTTAGCGTTAGCATTTAGACAAAATCACGTCTCTTTTTAAACACACAAGTGTCCAATGGTGAAATATTTATCTGGTTTGTAAAGTCTTTAACATATTTCTGTAACATTCACCACAACTGTCTGCTCTACCGATTATTTTTAGTTTTAAACTGATTCATAGAAATGAACTGAACAGGAAATGCACAGGATGTACTATTTTGAATGAAAACAAGCCAACTGCACTGAGCCTATTTATTTGTTTTTTTATTTATTAGATCCCCATTAGCATCGGCAGCGCACTGCGTCAGCTACTCTTCCTGGGGTCAATTTAAATTGCAAATATTACAATTAACAAATGTGAAAAAACTTACACAATACACCTATTGAAGCCTGAAATTTTACTTTTGCATTACTCATGGATTATATTCATATATAGTCTATACTGTATGTCCGTAGACCCTCTTCTCAGCATGGAAAAACTCAAAACAAAAAAAAACAAAAACTCAGAACAACAGTTAAAGAGAAATCTACTCGACAGGGAGGCTATAGATGTGATGAAGACTGACGTGCATCTAATTGCAGATAAACAGGTCTATTTTGCCCTTTGTCTTAGCCTTGTCTTAAGTATTCCTCTGTTGGCCACTAGTGGCTCTCTCCAGGCGTTATACACTGTCAGTGTAGATGTGGGGGTGCAATTTCCTTCAGTGAACCTCATGTAAAAGAAAAGACACATTTTTAGACAAAGTTGTTAAAGTCTGTCAAGTAAATAGACATTCACCAAATAGATTTCTATTATTACACTTTTTTTTCCAAACTGAAGCTGCTGCTACAGTTCACTTTTGCCTGTGATCTTAATGCAGCTGTCCACTTGTCACAGACGTGACACATCTCAGATTCACTGAAGGAAATTGCACCCCCACATCTGGCTGAAGCTGCCCCTTCTACACTGACAGAGTATAGCGCCTGGAGAGAGCCGCTAGTGGCCAACAGAGTAATAATTAAGACCAAGGCTAAGACAAAGGGCAAAATAGACCCGAAAGAGTTTAAGTCTGTAGAACCAGAGTTTATTAGCAAAGGGAAACAACTCATCTAGTTTTGAATATCTTGGAGTGAGAAGGGTCTCCTCTCCACATATCACACTTGTAAATTGACCTGGCTACTAGGCTACTCTAGGCTACCCCATGTACATGGGACACAGCCTTGGTATATAGATAGATGGATGGATGGATGGATGGATGATGGATGGATGGATGGATGGATGGATGGATGATGGATGGATGGATGGATGGATGGATGGATGATGGATGGATGGATGGATGGATGGATGGATAGATAGATAGATAGATAGATAGATAGATAGATAGATAGATAGATAGATAGATAGATAGATAGATAGATAGATAGATAGATAGATAGATAGATAGATAGATAGATAGATAGATAGATAGATAGATAGATAGATAGATAGATAGATAGATAGATAGATAGATAGATAGATAGATAGGTTGACCTGGCGACATCGGCTGTAAAGAAATACAAGTTTAACATCACAATGTGGAAAACACTTTAAAGAGTAAAAACACATACATGACATAAAATGAGAACAAACATGCACTTTATAAACTCCAATACTTTCCTCCACTTATCATATACTGTGCATGTGGAGCTCAAAGCCTGGGTACAAGCTGGCAGATGGCACAGGAGAGGATCGGGAGAACCTGTTCGTATGAGGATTGTGAGATAGCGCCGTGGCCTGTGACAGTGTGTAATCCCGAATTCTTACAGTCACATCTGAATTGCACAAACTCCATTGAAGCCATGTGTCACCGCCTGTGCTCCCGGAAGCCTTGTCACAACCAGCTTACATCAAATCACACCTCATGCATTTCAAACTATTTTTGGATTCTTTGGAAAGCATCGCGGCGGCGGCGGCTTCTTTTTCTCCTGTACCGCTGTGAATATAGTTTCCGGCGCTTTCTGTAGGTCGCAAAAGCAGAATGACAAGGATGTTTCTTCATATTTTTTTTTTGTTCTAAATCCCAGAACATTGGAGCGCATGAGACAGAAAGCTTACTTTTTCCACACAGTTTGAACTGTTTTGTCTTCTACAGTAGAGGTTCATGCTGCAAGACTTTGTCCTGTTTTGCAATAGAAACAAAAGACTACTAGAGCTTCATAAATGAGGACTATCTGAAGCTTTGGATTACAATTGTCTGGACTTGCAACTTGTTTCTTAGACTACAGAGTCAGTATTAAGTCAATATTTTGGACTGAGACTTACATGACCAGTCTGTGACCATGGAGTTATTATAATGACTAGAGAGAGAGTAGCCATAGTAACCTATAGCAACAAATGCCCAGTTTCGGCAGCCATCTTGTGCAGGGAGAGTGCTGCTAAACATTTCATACAAACCAACAGGAAGCTGAACTTTAAATGATGTTTTAGCTTAAACACTTAAAACTTTTTTTTTTTATTTGTACATTTATTTATGCTTTTGTTCACCAAACTGGAGATGAATAAAGTCATCCAACAGCCCAAGTTTGTAAATTTGTAAATGTGATGCTTGTGCCGCCTTTACAGAACAATCTGTTTGTTTTTCTAACACCATTACACCAACATCCGTTAAAACTTAGTTGTAGTTCGACCTGAAATTTGTCAAAATACACTTAACTTGCCAGGAAATGTCTTAAGAGTGAGAAAGTTGCAGTTCCTGATGAATTCTTAAGGATGTTTGGCCATTAAATTCTCAGGCCACGCTCCCTAAATATGACACAGTCATGTCTGAAATTGTGTTAAGCCAATCGGAAGCTAAGCTTTTTACCTCTTTTAAAACGGTGAATTATTTTCTGGTGAATTAAGTGTATTTTTAGCACAATAAATTCAAGTCGAGTCACAACAAGAAAAGTAAACAGAAAGTTAAAGAATAAATGTTAAAACACAACAAGCTGCACTAGTTAGCATTTAGCTTGCAGCTTCGTTAGATTTATTTACATAATTGGACGGTTGGATCACTTTATTCATCTCCATGTTTTTCTATATCCGTGTTTAACACAATGTATTTTCTTTTGTCCACATTTTCGGTTGTAGTTATTTAGCTGTGAGTTATAAAACTGTTGTTCTGATTCACTCTCAATGTTCACTTTCCCCCACGGAGGTCCTTTAGTGGGCGTGGCCTCTGATGCTGACTGTATCTATAATAACTCAAAAACGAAATAAAAACAATTCTTGAATCAAAAATGACAAAGCTAGGGTTACTGGTTTTTAACATTTTAACTCATTACAAATAAAATGAACTCAATCATTTTGACTAACACGAGCATCTGAGTTTACAGTGACGTTAAATATGACATTTACATAAGTGTGTGGATGTTTTACTGCTGTTTGTTCTCATTCTGTGCTGGATTTTAGGCCGTATTGCAGCATGTTGTGCAGGAGCGTGTGATTAGAAGTGATATTTTCTTGGGTTGCTGTTGTTTTCCTTCTGAATCAGTGGATTATGTGTGGTCAGAATGCTGCGTTTTAAATATCCTAAATTCTTTCCAAAGTAAACCGTTGCTTCATTTCGGGGAGTGCGGGCGCGCAGCAATTTATGACACATTTTGACTCCAGTGAAGATTCTAACAGGAAAACAAAACTTGCATATTTTCTGGGAAATGTTGAGGTTATTTGTGTCAAAGAGAGGTTTATGACTATTATGCCAATGTGGACTTTGGTGAAAATGAGTTCACCCTCCTGTCCTAAAGAGTCAAATAGTGTTTCGTTTAGTCTGGAGAAACTACTTCCTTTGTGCATTTGTCACCTCTATATAAACCTCTGCCAGTCTGTGCTGCGTTTTACCCTTGTTTTATTTAACTGATTGAGGTTGGATTATGTTGGATGTATTATGCACAGAATTGACAGTGTTTTGTCTCGACAAACAGGAACGCAGTAAAGCTTGGCCCAATTAAGTCTATCGAAGCAACAAATAGTTTTCATCAAGTTTTCAACACTCCGCGACTCACTTCAGAGTATGGGCTGCTTTGCGCAGTGGAAACAACATAGGACCAGTGCCCTGAAGCGTGCCTATGGAAACAGGGCTATAGAGGGATTATCGGTCGACGTTACTTTCTGCTCTACTGCGTATGTTACTTGCAGAAAGATGTGCTGTCCATCAGGTTAGCTTGGGAAACTTTTTTAATTAAAACAACAAAACGGGACGAGAGCAGCTGTTTCAATCAGGAATGAACTGGTCTGACACACGTCTGTCTCTTGAAGCTTGAGAATGTGTTTTTCTCGCCGTCTTTTCACCTGAATGTAACTTTTATGGGTTGTAGGTCAAATTTCATTCACAAATGTTGAATTAGCAGCATAACTTTTTTTCCCCTCTCGGAAATGGCACAGGAACAGTGCTGGCTCAAGTTCTTGCTTCATCTTGTCAATCAGTGGCAGCTCTTGGTGCGCGCGCATTGCCCGTGTTGATAAACAAATAATCTGAACATGTATATAAATATTTTGAACAAAAATTTTATTACGATTCTTTAAGGATCTTTCTCAAACAAAATTGTCGATGTTTCTACAATTAAAAAGCTAAAGATTATTCAAACTATGATTAAAAACCATGACCAGGAAGTACAACAACCCCGTTGTCATAGCAACGAAAGGTCGAGAAGATGCATGTTTGGGGAAAAGTTTGAACAGAGCGCTGCAAAGTTTGGATTGAAAGACTTTATCACTGTAAATGGATTAGAAGAAAGTCTACGACTGTTTGATAAGAAATCTGATCATGTGGATGTGATTCTGAACGAGGGACGCACCAACGTGACAAGGAGCCACATTTACACTGCCGCAGCTCAGATAGTTCACGTTAAAACAAACCGAAAACACAAGAAATGCGCATTTCATGAATCAGGTAAAAGGTTTGTCAAGTGTCTGTCATAAATCACCTGTCGCCATTTCCGGAAAGTCTGTAAAAACAAGAAAAGTACATGTTGTGATATGCAGTGCAACTATGCTGTTCCACCAATAGATGTCGCTAGTGAGTCAGTGAATCTATGTTAGTGAAGAAGACAAAGGAGTGTCACTTCCTCTTAAGAAAACATGGCACAAAACGTGTTATTAAAAGTTTGAGCACAAGCTCAATTGTTCATGAAACGATGTCTCGTTATTCCAATGAACAACACAGTACACACTTCGAAAATCTCCGTGCAAATGCCTGCTAAAAAACAAACTCAGATATTGTGGAGTAATTTAAAGTTTACAACATAAATATTATGTCATGCTAATAGGACATTAGTTATCCCACTGTGGCACATTTTGTTCCAGCGGTCTCCCATCCAAGTACTGACCCAGGCCCTGTCTTACTTAACTTCTGAGATCTGACAGAATTAGACTTTGACAGACTGATATGATCTAAAGAGAGACTATGTTCTTCAGCTTCTATGAAAACAGCCTGTAGAAGTTAGATTTTTGTCCTTCTACTCTAAGCTTTTTGGGGGAGAAACACAATGTGGTAATTATGAGAAAGAAAAAGTTGAGCCCTCCAGCTTTAAGCACCTGAAATAATCCCAATGTCTTTAAATCCAGTTCTTCTAAAGCCGAGTCACACTTGTCCGTGCCCTCTTCAGTAATAACTCTGCTCTTTCCGCTGCCTTGAGGACCTGGTGTTGAAGGACAGAAGCCCTGAGTGGCACTTTGTCAAGGACGCCTCGACTTGACTGAGGACAAATGCACTTTTTATGTAGAAGATTCCTCCGCTCCAGTCCTTTCCAGTGTTTATTTTTAGCTCCTCTCTGCTAAAAGTGGACGGCTCCTACGGCTCTCGGCACCAGGGAGCCCCAATTAGAGGAAAGAGGAGAGGCAAAGGCAGCGTTTTGGCCTGAGGAGAGGGTCAGCGGTCCATCGGCGGCTAACGATGTGGTAAGTGCGGACATTAGCGGCGTTTAAAATACTTAATGATCACGTAAAGGCGCTGAAATGTGGCGATTACTAAAGGCGGTTTCTAACATAATTTGTGCAGCTCAAGAAGGTTAAACGGCTGCGAGAGATGAGAAGAGGAATTGAATGTTTTACAGTTTAAATAGTTCACGTTCAGACTGAAGATTCTTGTTTTAGTAAAGTTTTCCTGTTGCGATGAGAAGCATCTCCGGTGCTACTTTACATCGTATTTTATTTACTGACAGTTTGCATGCTGATCTGTTTTTAAATGTCTTTCATATTTGTACTTTTTATACGGAAGACTTTACTTATATACTTCATTCTTTTAGTTTTGATATATTGCTTTTCATAGTGAGTATTTCTGCCACGATAAACGAATTTCAACTGCACAAGATTTCAAGCAACCACAGTAACCATATTTCCCATTTTACGAGGTTTTGCGCACAAATGCTGTGTTTCTGTAACTCTCGTGTCATTCAAATCAGCGCAGTAGGTCCGTGTTTTGTAGTCTGCTGGTGGATGTTGTAGTTTTTCATAAACAGCTGTAGAGTCGCGTCATTTCCCTCGTTGTTTCCTGCCGCTGGTTAGGACGTTCGGATTCACCAAACGGAGCTAAGAGCTCTTCTCTCAGCTATCTAGTGCTCTTACTGTTGACCTCGTGACGACCTCCACCGATAAGGAGCTAGAGGCTAGGAACCAGGAGCTAGGGGCTATAAATTAGGCTATTCGGAACCAGGGGTTAACACTTTTGCTGGGATATGCAGTGGGCAGGTGTTGTGAGCATGCTCAGTTGCATTTGTCCAGCTGCTGACTGATAAGTCGGGAGTCGGACCACGTGTGCCAACTGGTTTTCCGAAAACCGGTTTACAGCTCCTCAACAGGTCTGCCCGGGTTTACATGAGCTTTGGAAAACTGGTTTAAATCAGACTAGGCTAGTTATCTGGTTTTCCTGGCCTCCTGACTGTTTTTCTTTGCGTTTTTTTTACTCACTTATATGTAACGTTTATGGGTTATTAAGGTGAATTTCATTCGCAAATGTTAATTTAGCAGAATAACTTTTGTTTTCTCCCAGGAGAAACTCTTGTAGTTAGCGACTAACTGCGCTGAGTGTTGCGGCTACAGCTTGTGTCAATCAGCCACGGCTATTTCTGCTGTCAGACTGTGCGACCATCCCATGTGTTGATAAACAAAAAATTCCAGCAGATTGCACTTTGCTCAATTTTATGCTTTTTTGCGACTATTTAAGGGTAAGAATATTATCTTAAATGTATTATACATGTTCTTGAACTGTGTGTTGCAAACTAAACTCCACTATTCAAACCAAATTATCTAAGAGATCAAAATACTAATGAAACACACATCCATTTGAACTTTGAAATGATTTTGACACATAAGAGTTGTTTTGAAAGCTTGTCCTTCGTCTGTTTTCTCTGAGATCGTTACAGCTGGCCCACAGTTTGATTGACGCGTTCAGAGTGGAGGTGAAAGCTGGATGGACAGGAGTGAGATAAGAGGCTGAAGGAGGGATCAGGGGACAGATCAGGACACAAAGAGAAGAATGAGTCCTACATCTGCCTCACTGGCACTGAATCACATCTGATAGAGACACGCTGCTTTGTCAGGATCCTGTTCAATTCCACTGTGACTAAAACTGTGTTGCCTGTTCTGCTGCTGCTGCTGCTGCTCTCTCTAGCCTCTGCTTTGTCTGTCTTTATAGTATCATAGTATCATTAAAGTGTCTAATCGTGTATAAGATGTGTGAAAGTGCTGCTGGTTGGACAGACTGTTGGCTCTGTTTGAAGCTGAGTCTGAGAGTTTCATGAATAATGCAGCACTGAGTCTCCCGTCAACAGATGCAGAACAGATTTTGTCTTAGTCATTTCTGGACATTGTTCAGTCTCATTAACCCCTTTTGTTGAAAAGGCTCCACAGTTGTCTTCTAGACACTGTTTTCAAAGATCAAGAATCTGATGGAAGTGACCTGAGACACTGGCTGTATTTATGAAGTAGAAATAGCTTAGGGCCAATATGGATTCTTTTGTATGTCGTCTATCAGCCTCAATTTTGGCCGATATCGGATCAGGCATTTTTTTGGGCTTTTCCTGAGTTGGTTTGGAGAAAAAAGATTTTCTTTAATCTCTCTCCATTCCTAAATCCCAATTCCTTTATTCTTGTTCTGTGAGTTTAGCTGCAGAGGAAGCGTGCTTGTTTGCTTATCAATGTGAACAATATGAATGTCCTTTATGACGCTATGAAATGATTGTTTTTTGGGGGCCAAAAGACAATTAAACTTCATTACATTTGTGTGAATAAGCCATGTGGTGCATATTAGTTTAGGCTGAAGTTTTTTGTTTTTTGGTTATACTATTTTACCCCAACTCTGCTTTTAAAACGAAAACAAGAAAATCAATTTCAGGCCATTGATATCGGCATCAACTGGTAAAATTTTGAAGCATCGGCCAAAGGAAAAAACATGTCGGTAGATCTCTATTATAAAGATGTTGCCCTGCCCCTGAGGTGGAACTGTATAAACCAGTTCATAAAGTGGCTTGGTAGATCCTAGTTGTGCCTGATACGACTATAGTGCTTCCTTTGTTGTTGGAGCACTATTATGGATACTTACACAGTGGGCTTAGGGCAGGACAAAACTCAGATCATTATAAAGCAGTCTCTCAGGTCACTTTAGTCAGATTGAAAATGAAACGTCTCGATCCAGATGACAACTGTGAAGTCTTTTTGGACCACTCCTGGACAAATGAGGATTACACTGACTTAACTCCTTTTATAGTTGTGTATTCCTTCTTTTGAACTTCGTCCCTAATAACTGAGTAGGTAGTAGACATTACGTAACCATGTTGTTATCTCCAAAATTTAGATATACATCAAAATGTCAAATATGTATGTTCATCACGTCTTTTTTTTTTTACATAAACTTGTTGCAAAAAGCATATAGGCAATTGCACCGGGACGCTCTGCCATGCAGCAAATTGGGCGCCTCCCTTAATTTCTATGAATGTACACACATCGGGCTCGCGGCGGCGCTTTACAACGCGCAGTGATTCAGTTTTGTTTGTTTCGTGGCGGCGCCGCTCCAGGAAATGACCCTGCCGGCACCCGTAGTTCCTTCTTCTGCGATTTAAATAAAGTACCGTTGGTGACGGTTTTACTTGTCTGCGCTATTTAGTTAACAATGATGAACAAGGAACGCCTTTCATTATTTAAGACAAAATTATAATGTTACTCACCCATTACGACCGCGGATCGTAGAAAAATATTGCAAAGCGTTGCGGTATTTGGTGAGTGTTGATGCTTGGGTCTGGCGCGCGCATGTGACGTTTGGTGTGGGCTGGCCTTATTTCCTAACGTAAAGAGTGGATAACAGAAAACACAAATCTTTTCAAAAAGGCAGTAGGAAGTTTTGAACTTAAACTCCAACTTCTCCTCACTCACAGAACATTACGAGGAGCTGATGATGTGATTCTCCTGCTGCTGATTAAAGATTTTATTTGGAACCACTCCAAAAAAAGTTAGTGTCATGTTTAAAAAAAGCCGGTATACAGCCGATGTGAGTTTTTCCAGGAGACATAATTACATAATCTCATATGTGCGCTTCCTGTCCAATCAGAACACTTCCTAACCTACACAGACACAGGAAGAACATTCAAACTCCACATGGAAAGACCCCAGAGTGTTGATCTCAGGACTTTCTGTGCATGAGGTCTGTCACTCTTCACTTATTCTTCCTCATTGACCCACACTTCTTATCTTTGCCTCATTGTCCTGGTGCAAACAGTTTAGCAGCGCATCATTCTTTGTGTAATTAAAAAACCTCCTCGTTAGTTCTGGCTGCTGAAAACGGCCCAAATCCTTCAACAACACTGCCTTCTTTTCAATTAACTAAATGGATCTGTAATAAAGTTAAGCTTGGTGTCCGCATTTGAGCCTCACCTCTGCTCTTTGCTCAAGTCCAGGTCCAAAAGATCATTTCTGTTTAACGCTCCATTGCTCACTAAAAAGTAATTAAGTATTTGACTCATTAACAGCAGTAATGACTTATTCAGCGAGGTTAATGGACTGGAAAAACAGAGAGAAGTCGAGAGAGCTGCCACACTGTGAATATGCAGAAGTCGACATTAATATTTAGACTTTTGATCAATTATGTGTGGAGATTTAAGCAACCTTTTGTCAGACTTTTTGATCCCGATACTTGACTAAACTTCTGCAGTGATTCTGAGGAGGAACGCATCACTTATTTTAATGAGGATAGGTTGGATCAGACTTTTATTTGCACAGTGTTGCTGTATAGTTACTCACACTTTGTTTTTTTAAAGGAAATGCAGTGTTTTCGTTAATAATATATCTATCAGGTAAACGGTCGGTTTCTATTTATGTAGACCTTGTGCTTTTCCACTTCACTCAAAGCGCTGTGAGTGAAGTCATCTAGTTTTAATAATGGTTTCTAAACACTAAAACGCCCTACAAACATAGGCTGTTGTTGCATAATATAGATGTTTATTGTAAATGTTATATTTATGGATTTTTAAACCTAGGCCTATATGAGTCAAATGTAATTTTCATTAAAAATCCTCAACTGTGAGTATGTTCTTATTTAATATCTTTCCAATGAAATGTAATATACAAAAGTCAGAGTTAGCATGTTAGTCTGTTAGCGCCGCTATTGGACCATCTATAGTGTTTTAGTTTAAAGGCTAAACGAAACATCACAGAAGTAACACTGGTCTGCATATATGGAGTTATTTTTGGTTGAACTTTAAGAGCCTCCACAGAACTTTTTTAGCTGCTTTGACTGTTAGCTGTAGCATTAGCCACAAGCAGAGAACAGCTGCTGCTGCATCTCCGGCTCCTCATTCAGGACAATACAGGGCAGTATCGGATCAAAGATTTGTACTCGCGATACCGATACCTGAAAGATATGCCTATGCTGACGTTTTTCAGATACTGGTATTGGAACATACTGTACCTGCAATCAGATGTAAAAACAAAATCAAAATTGCGCAGTTAGCACCAAACATGTCAAAAAGTTAAACTACATCTAACAAAGTGGTCTGACTTGAAGAAATACCAGATGGCCCAGGGGCCAGCTGCAGCCTTCCTCATCATTTATGTGGCTCACAAGGTCTGGTAGGATTTATTTTAGTCTTATATTAGCACCAGGAATAATGAAATGGTTTGTCTTAAACTTAAGATGTGATTTTCTTTTTCAGACTTATGCAGATGTAATGCAGTAATTGTAAAATCAATTAACATTACAAACAAATACAGTCTATTATTTGTAATGTGGGACAGACTGGTAAAGTTAATCAGTCTTGCTACACTGGCCCTTTGCCAACGTGGCTCTTGCTCCAAATGTAAAATGTCCAACATTTAAAGTAATGGTCCATGAGAAGCTTATTATTCTTACTACGTTTCAAACAAACACTGTTTGACATTTTGGTGTCTTTGATTTATTGTAGAGCTACAAAATCAGACTTTTGTAAAGATAAACTAAAATGTCAGAACATTGTTTTGTTAATTTGTTTCATTTGTCAGTCGGGCAATTGTGGAAAATAAAAATGGAAAACCTTTAACAACAAAACATTATTGTTTGTTAAATTAGCCTATAATACTGTTGTTTATGTCTTTAAAGGTGATTTTTACAAACACAATTTATGTTTTAAAACTCTATCTTTCGAATGGTTAATATCACATGTGTTCTTTTATATAATATACATGCCTTTTTACAAACAACAGAGTGAAAATGGAGAGGACCACCCAAGCTCAGCCAATCAGGGAGCTGCATTCAGTTCCTGATTAGAACTACAATCAGAGGCCAATTTTTCCACAAAGCGTTGCATTTATCATAGACTTTTAGTAAAAAAACACAAAATGTACTAAATTACTAAAAGTTTCAACTTAAAAAAAATGTTTTCAGTGCACTGTCTTGGAGATAAATGCATAATCTATGAAATAAAGTAACATTAGTTGTTGCATTCTTCAGTAATACACATCAGATCATGCCAGACTGTGGAATATCTTAGTTAAAGGACCAAGATTTCTATGGAAACAAACAAGAGGAGAGATACCACAGAGCATTTTACAACACTACAAGCCTTCTCATAATAATACACTTTTTATATTTTTTAGTTCGACAAAAACATCCAATAAAGAAATGTGTTTGTCAGTCTACCTTTTGGCTCTAAAGCTACAGAGTGGACCTTTAATGACTAGTTTGTGTTTACTGTTTACTGCACTGTACAGGAAGCTTCCCCTCGTTATATTAATCACCGGTTTAATGCCGCGTTAATTGCTTTGTGTTTACTTATAGTCTCATTAGCCCGTGTTATAGAAGTGTATATTTATGTGTGTAATTTGGAGTTGGAGGTCCAGGCGAGTCTCAGAGGTGTGCTTGGCTTCTGGACACACTCGATATGACCTTTTAGACACTGATCTCCAGAGACCAGCAGCTCCATCGTCTGCACACAAACACTGCTGCAGATCTGTTCTCTGCACTCGGGCGTATGAAGCATGGAAAGGTAGTTTTGAAATGTAATTAATGTGTGAGATATGGGTTTACGTTAGGCTATTGTAGCAGGAGCTGAAAGCCGCGTTCTCATTGGCTGTGCTTGGGTGGTACTCCAGTTTCACTTTGTTGTTTGTGAAAAGAGGGTTTTAAGCAGAAATTGCAACTAAAAATGAATACATATTGTGTGGGAGGAAGTAGAGGAAGTTGTTTACCACTGCTACAAACGGAAATGACTCACCGGTGAATCTTAAAACTTATTTTCGATCTAAAAAGTTTATTAATGCTAGCTCCCTCCCAGCAGTTGATCGTTTGTTTATTCATTGCTCTGGTGGATTTCTGGTGCATTCATGTGTCCTGGGTCCTCTGGTTTGTGAGATGTTTGCTTTCATTGCTATTTAACATTTATATCTTTAAAATTGCACTTGAACAGATAACGTTACAGCTAGCAGAGAGATCTTTTCCTGTTTGCTGTTCCAAAGGTCAATTTATCAGCAATTAATAAAGTTTATCTAACTGGCAGATTGTTGCTCTGTGATAAACAGACTGCAACAAACCCCCAAATAGTCAGTGAGCTCAAATGAGCTGATTCTGGTCAATCTCACCACATCAGATCACAAGGTGTTGAGTTTGGGCAGCAGCTTTTGACCTGATTTCCAAGAGTATCTGGCTGTAGACCTGTACCAAGAGTCTGTCGTCACATGACCTGTATTACGGCTTTACTATATTTTTGGTGACGTCACTGTCCACCCTGCTGCGCATGCGTTATGCAGAAAGACCTGTATGTCTGTTTATGGGGAAACTTCTTTGAATTAACCCTAAAACGGGACGACAGCTAGCTGTTTTAATCAGGTCTGAACCGTCTGACAGATGTCTGTCTCCTAAGCTTGAGACAGTGGTCTTCTCGCTGTTTTTTCACTCACCTGAATGTAACTTTGAAGGGTCGTACGGTCGAATTTCATTCACAAATGTTGATTTAGCAGCATAACTTGTGATAAACTCTTGTAGTTAGCTGACAATGGAGCTTTTTAACTTGTTTCCACTGTTTGTGTCATGAGCGGAGACCCTTTCTACTGGGCCCGAGTTGATAAACAAAAAATACTTTTTACACTTTTTATTCACTGTATCTAGTTTTTCACGAGTGTCTGTCTGTAAACCTCCACAAGAGGGCCGGAAGTAAAGCAAAACACACCTAATTTCGAGATGCTTGAAATTGCAGTAGACAAGACTTTCTTTAGATGGATAAAGTATTATGACAACCTATGACTTTCACAGTGAAATTGACTTGTGAAAAAATAATATTGACACAAAGTTTTTATTTACACAACATAACATTTGTAAAACTGGAATTAGGGCTGTCTTGGTAAATGCTCGATAGTCGGGTCTGGAGAGACGTGATTAAGTTTAGGAGAACGGGTAAGTTTAGAAAAGGAGTTTGAGTCATTTTGGGTAAAGGTAAGCCGGAAAAAATAACGTTTAGGTCGATTAGCAACAGTAATAACTCTTTACTCAGTACCTGCGTTTGTGCACGTGGAAGTATAATACATTTTTTACACAGCATCCGAGCTCCTCTTTGCTTTCTTCAGCGTTATTGGGGATCACAAATGATGTTTTAAGTGCAAAGCGCAACATACTGTACAGAGCTAATAATATGGATGCCTTCGGGGCTCTGGGTGGAAGTATATCTCGTGAGGGGTCTCTTCATGGAGGTCTGCAGCCTATTGCCTCTCTTACATCCGAGGGACTCCTGGTACAGGTCAATGTATTCTGTATATATTATTATATATTATCTCCCTTGTTTATTTTGCATCCAATGGCTTGATTGAGATCCCAGTAGCTGAAGTTGCTTGTTCATTCGTCCCTCTCTTTAGTCACAGTAATATGTTATGACAGAAGCACATCTGGTGTCAAAATGCCCTCAGCCCTGTGCACGTTAGATAGATGTCTGCTGTTTAACCCTCCTAACAGATATCGTCCTTGGTCATTTCGCCCTGTAATACTTGCACCAGTGTCTTGTGTGGTTCTCTTTTAAATGCAAATGTCTGTAGAATAATCTGTGTCTCTGCTTTGCACATTCCTCTGTGAGCCGTTTGTCTGTGGTGGTGATGTTGTGTTGCCTTCACTGTATCGCCCAGGGTAAAATATGACTGCATTACCGGCAGCAGCACCTCGGAAAAAAAACCTCTCTCATTTCCTCCTCTGTCAGCGCCCAAAGTAACGGATTTGCAACGACAGCGAAGGCAGCACGAGCCGTAAATTAAAAGTCTGCACAGCGGCGGGGTCAGAGGTAGAAAACAGTGGTGTGTTTGGACTAAACAGAGACGGAGGCAGAAGGTTTAAGAGAATGTTGTGACCAAAGCAAGGAGACTGACATGTTTTCTTGGTGATTATTAGGTCTCCTGCTACTTTCCATGGACATGTTGTTCTCTTAATACTCTAACCTGGCTCAGGCTCGTGTATCTTTCTGAATTGAGTTCCACACATTATTAATCTGGTAAATGTTGTTGAAAAGCTTTTTGGGGAAAAACGTCTTGGCAGATATTTGAAGCCCATTCGTTGAAGTGTCACAACAGCTGAAGAGGCTGAGAATCATGCTTTTCTTAATAGGGGTTCTCTCAAAAACGAAAGTCTCAGATTGACAGAGGTCGCTACATCCAGTGGTGAGTACCAGAGTGAGACAGTGGTTAATTCCAAATGCAGTGAATACCAGACAAGGATTGGCAGTCTGAAGCAATCCTATTAAAAAAAAATCTCTTTTGTCATCTGTTGTAGATGCAGCAATGGCAGTAACAGCAGGAAAAGTTGTAAAAATACATCCCGACACTTGCTGTGCCTGTTTTTTTTTTTTTTTTACTCCCAGCCTTATGATGCCATCACATTGCATTGTAGGCTATGCTAACAAAAGTTTATATTTAAAAATATTTACTTACGGGAAGTGGGTAAGGTTAGGGTTAGGCTTAGGTTAAGTTATTTGGTTAGGTTTGAAGATTTGCCACGTGGCGGCATAACTGCGTTGGAGAAAATAAAGATGCAGCAGAGATCTCTGGGTCGGGGCTGTCACTTTGGCTCTCTGAAAGTCTGCCAACACCGAGTGGTGCGTGTGCTCATTTCTTCTCGGCCCCACGCCTCTGCCTGGACAGCTCAGTGAGTCTTGGTATGTGCGTGAATACCACTTTTCCTTGAAAACCCTGTTCAGAAGCAGCACTTTTCCTGCTCTTAGCTAGCCCAAAACCCCCTGTCTGATCTTTGCAGCCTCCAGCGCTCACCTGATCCAAACTAACAAAGGATTTAAACTGTACGCTTCCTCTTATGCCTAAAAAAGTTCTGTAGACTTAGCCGAGCTAGCATACATACTGGTAGCTCCTTCATAGAAGACGCACTTTCTGTGAACAACTTACAAACGATATGTCAAACTAACATGTAGATTAGAGACCACACATAGGGTTAGGAATGTCAGTTTGCGTAGTTCTCTCACACTTTTACAACCTTTCCTTATGAAAACCCAGTTCAATAGCTGCACTTTTCCTGCTGTTACAGCCGTTTCTGCGTCTACAACAGATGCAAAAGAGGAGTTTTTTTACATATAGAAGATTGCCTCAGGCTAGACCAAATCATTGTCTGATGTCCATCGTATTTGAAGTTAACAACTGTGTCACTATGGCAACTACGCCACCGGATGTAGTGACCTATGTCCATCTGAGACCCGAAGACGTTAGTGCATAACCTCTATTGAATCATCACAAACAATGCAGCCAGCGACATTCCTCAGCAGATCAACTTCTACATCAAATCAGAAACAGAATATTGACTCTGACACAGGGACATCAGCACATTTTACAATCGAACATGTGCTGCTCGCTGTGGAAAACGTAACCTCTGGCAACACAGCGCAAACAAAGATGACGACGACGGCAGAGGACTATTGTGTTTGGATGAATTCAAAGCAGATTTGTGTCCAGTGCTTGCTCAGGTGCAGAGTCTGTGGTTTATGAATGAACAATAGACCAGTCCTTGAACTGTTTTCTATTCTTTCTGTAGAATTCATGCATTGTCTTGTAAATGTCAAGTAGAGATGATTGAAAACACTCCACACTCTGACTCGTATGTATTCATGACCTTTTTGGGAGGTAGATTTTTTTCTCCAGAGAGCATTTGTTTGGCAGAAATTGAATAAATTTTTTTCTGTTGTCATGCTAACACTGCAGACTTAAACTAGCTTGTTTGCTAACGGGTGTGCATACCAAAAGTCAAGTAAGTTGTATAACATTTTTTAAAAAATAAGTCACATGAAATCTCATACTTTCTACACTCTACAAAATATTCAATATAAAACTGACGTGCGTGACCTCGATGTTTGACTGAGCTGTTTGCTTGAGTTCTTAAAGAGTTACATGTTGTATTTTCACAAACAGGGGTGTCGGACTGGGTGGGTAAATGGTACTAGTCTCCCCAGGGCCCAGGGCAAGGAAGGGCCCCCAAAAGCAGGTCATTTTTGCTTGTGCGATAAATATTGTTCCTCTAAATGCAATTATTTGTGACGTTAGGATGTTCATCATTCTTTAAAACGGAGCAAATTGACTCAAAGAAAATTGCTAAATAAAGATCACTTCATCTCAATCCAGCAACATTTTGATTTGTCAAAAATGTCACAAGCATTTTCTCAGTACATTTCTGGCGTAATTAAGACAAGTTTATAGCTCAAAACAATTAGTTAAAATGTAAAAGAGTGCGTTTAAAACACATTCCATTTTATCCTTGTCTTTATGCGAATGAACCAACGCAATAGTTTTGACGCACACTAAAACACACACATAAACGTCATTTTTTTCTATTTACTGAAGCCAATCAATAGGCTGTATATGACTATTCTAAAAAAAAATATAAAACCTTAATGATTAGAAAAATAATGACAGTGGACTCAATATTTAAAACACAAGATTATGTTTTAGGGGCCCATCAACAAAATTTGTACCTGGGGCCCAGAATTTTGTGCTACGTCCCTGTTCACAAACAATACAAATGAGGTAGCTGATTTTCACACTGCAAATTTACTAATTTACAGCTAAAAACACCCAACTTTAAGCTCATATCTAAACACAAAAAAACAACCACAGGCATTGGCGGCCCAACAAAAAATAAAATTTATTCCACCTGTACAGAGATAAAGTAGTCTTAAGTCTTGTATTTGATTTATTTTTAAGTCATATCGAAAGGAAAGTCAGAAAAGAGAAACCTACACCCATCACTGCATTTGAAAAGTATCAAACCTTCCTTATATCAATAGTAATTTTTCCACATCCCAGACATTCGGACCCCCAGGTTGAGAACCACTGATCTATGTTGTTTGTCTTCAGTGTTGCCGTAATCAAACAGTAACATGTATGCGCTTGTGCAGAGGTGCATAAATGTTATCATCCAGTTTGTACAGTTAAGCTTGTGTACAAATGGAGCTCCGAAGGTTCTCAGTGACCTAATAGTTCCTCTTAGAGCTCTGGGTCAGTTACCAGGGGGCTCAAGTGAAACTTTAGGCACAAAACAACTTTTGGACAATCTTCTTTCACTACAAGGCATCAACAAATGGAACACACTACCTGTAGAATTGAAAGGAGACAAACTGGCTTCTTTTTAAACTTGAATTACAACTCAGATTTGTAACGACCGACCTGTTTTGAATTGATTATGTGAATTATATTTTGTATTGGTGTAGTGTTGTATTGTATTTTGACTATTTTATGTGAAACCAACAAGGAACGAACTTGAAAATTAGCCTTGGCTAAAATGTTGTGTGTGTCATGAGCTCATGAAACATGCTTGTCCTTTCAAATAAACCCAAATAAATAAATCAAATCTTCTGAGCCTGTGCACATCATTTTGACTCAAATTCGCACTGAGTCAAAGTCGGAGCTAATTTGAGTCAAAAGTTGACCTGCACATGTCAGCAGCTTCTATACAAGCGCATACACATTAGTCTTTGTTTATATGACAACCCTACAAGGACAAACTATATTTATCTTGTACTTTTAAAATATACAGTATTTTAAGTTAAATATGAGCTCACATTTGTGAAAACACAATATTTAACTTTATCAAACCGCTCAGAGCAGTGAATCTTCAAGGTGAACTGACATAGTTGTTGAATTAAATGTAGAAAGTACAAGATTTGACTTGACTTTATCAAAAAAAGCTCTTTAACTCATGATTGGTGATCTAAGGCAACTGTAACATTGACTGATTGGGGAATGCAGATTTAGGAATTCACTCATTGAACGGACTAAAAACCTCTATTTAAGCGTACAAAGGTAATATTTTCTGTGTGTGTGATCTAAAGTCTGTGTCAGTGAGAAATGTGAGACAAACGAAGTGCTGCTGTAGTTTTCTGCTTTTCTGCCACTGTTTACCTGTCAACCTCACATACAAACTCAATGTTCAGCAGTAGTTTTGGCTGTCTGTAGCGTTCTGTCATTTCTAGCGGAGCTCATACAGGAGAAACTGTAATTTGTCTCCATTGACACTCATTCATTTTTGCCACTTGCCTGCAGCATATTGTCTTGTTCACCTTCACTCGTACAACACCCAAACTGTGTAAACGGAGCCTAAAAGATGAGTGAATGCAGCTCATGTTACATAATGGGTGTTAATGCCGGGATTAAGTCCTGCCAAGTGAACGCATTAGAGGAGATCGTCATGACAACCTTACGTAGCAACAGTTTACTGCACTGCTGTGAAGATGCTGCTGTGTCATTATATTATAAACTGTATTGTCCTGCGGTAAACTGAGATGAGGCTGCAGTTTTGTTGACAAAATAATACCATTAAGCCAGTAAACATATGAACATTACAAATTACAAAACAGATAGGGCTATAGTATGCAAAACTGACCTTTTTGAGCTTTTAGCAAAACTGTTCCCTCATCTAAAACATACAGAGAGTAGTATTTGGCTTCATTCATACTTATTTAATGAGTTCTCCCTCTGAGTCCAAGGAAATACTCAAAGTTTTCCAGATTTGTGATGTCAGAAGATTTGAGATTTTCGGTCGACGTCACTTTCCGCTCTACTGTGCTCCATGCAAAAAGATGCCCTGTCCATCTAGTTGGCTGGGGAAGCTTCTTTGAATAAATAACAAAATGGGACAAGAGCTAGCTGTTTCGATCAGGTATGAACTGGTCTGACAGACGTCTGGCTCCTGCAGCTTGAGACATTTTTTTTTTCACTCACCTGAAAGTTACCTTTATGGGTGGTAGGGTCGAATTTCATTCACAAATGTTGAATTAGCACTATAACTTTTGTTTTTGCACAGTGATAAACTCTTGTTGACAACAGCCCTAGCTCGAGTTGTTGCTACAGCTTGTCAATGAGCAGCAGCTCTTTCTGCATATTAGGTGCTTAAGCATCACCCATGTTGATGAACAAATAATAATTCCCTCTATCTGTCATTTTAGAGACACAATGTTGTGTTGAGAGTATATTGTTAGTAGGATGTTCACCTTGTTCTCATCACATGTTCATCACATGATGCTTTGGTTGGCAAAACATTTAAAACTTAACTGACGCACACTGAACAAACACAAACAAAGACAATGATTGTGTCTTGCTGTGTGACTGGGTTTGCTCACAGGTTTGATAAAAGCAACCCAAAAAAACAAAAAGCCTACACCAAGAAGACAGCTTTGGATTTTGGCAATTAGGCCCAGATAGAAAAAACAATGGGAGCTAGTTTTGGTTCTGCCAGCCAGTGAGCGGTCATGCCCATATTTTGAGGTCACATGTTGGCTCGGCGAACATCCCTGTTGTGTGTTTAACTTGAATTCATGTTTCATCTTGAATTATTTCTGCGCACACACCTCCGAGAGACGACTCTTTTGATCTGGCCCATACATTGAACCAATAACCCTTTTCCATAAGCTGCATGCATGTAATATACTCACTCACTCTTATTCTTTGTAATGTCATAGATTGTGCAATCACAGTTTACAGTGATGACGTTTTGTGAATCTTCATGATTGAGTCATGTGACCTCATCCAAGGACTCTATAATCAGGTCTGTCCAGCTATCTTTATGTCTCGTGTGAAAAGTTACATTTAAAGCTTATGTTGCCAGATCATGTATTTGTTTTATATTGTCAGAGATCTTTCCTGTTGCGTCTTTGGACCGAACCCTGTTGTAAGTCACAATCAAACAAAGCCTGCGCGGTCGTCCAATCACAGATCAGTCCTTCACACGAGCCATTATCTTCCACTGCAGACGCTCTAATCACAGCTTCTTTTGTTCTTGTCGTGAGCGCTGTAAAATCCCGCAGTTTCAGGGCGTGTTTAAAGTCACACAGCCATTTGTAATTAACCCTGGACCACCTGTGTCTCTGTTTAACCGGCTTAACTTCACCTGCGGAAATGTATCAGGAAACACCGAGGGAACGAGCCGTACACTGGACTGAACAAAAGCAGGGAACAGCTAAAACTAATGCTGTTGTAAAGGTTTAACATTTGCGTAGGAGCAGAGGGAACGTCCCAAATTTATCAACTAACTCTTGCGCGAATTGTAATTTATTTGAACAGCCTTGTTTCGAAGCGTTGTTGATGTTCGACCAAAAGATGATCCGAAGAGTTTGCATGTTCTCTCAGTGTCTGCGTAGGTTTCTTCCACAAACATGTACACTAAAGGAAGAGACAAAAACTTGGGCTACGACACCAAACTTTGAATATTTCGAGATTTGATTCACAAGAGAATAAAGTCAAAGCCATAAAAAGCAATCTTTCAACATTCAAGGAACATATTTACAATCATAAAATCTGTGTTGTGTTGTGTGTTTTTATGCAAACATTTGACTTGTCCAAGTAGACGTGCTGATAATATTTATATGGTAAAATGACCACATTTAACTTGTAACATTTTAATGCCTTGTCCACACGAAGCCAAGCTCAGGCGTTTCAGCACAAACATTTGACCTAAACCACACATCATTCACACGAAGCAGGAGTTTTAGGACACCAGGTCCCAGAGTGAAAAGATTTCAAAACTCCGGTTACGCTGTATCTGCAACTTTTATTTTTCCATGATGACATCACTTCTCCAGAGTCACATCTGTCTCATCTGCAGAATGCTCTGACCTTTCTTTATAAGATGTTCACTGTAAAAATCTGCGTCTCATTGCACCAGAAACCACAGAAAACATAAAAAATAAATAAATAAATCCACCATAATCTGTAGTGAAACTTGGTCAAAAGACTTCTGAAGCATAAATCCACTTTCTGTGTCTCTTCTGTAGGTTTTAGATCCATGTTGTTCATTCAGAATATTTGATCAGTTTAAAAGAATTTGTTTTTTGTTTACGTATTTTACTTTTATTTTATTTTTTACTTTAACAACTTTACTGTACATGCACAGTGTCATTTCTTCTTCCTTTCTCTGTCAGTGTCACAGTGCCATACTCTGGTCAGATACAGGCACTACACTGGCTTCAGGCTGGTTTTACTGATTCATGTGGACGCTGAGACAGCTCCATGTTTATGCACATCATTTTTAAAACTATCCTTGTCTTGTCTTTTTGTGAAGAAGGTCTAAGATTAAGCTAATAATTTTAATAAAATAATGTTGAATCTTAGAAAAGTTAAGGTTTTACTTGAAAAAAAACTCATGAATACGAAAAAAAAGTTGACGCTTTAAAAAGAAGCTATTTTATAGATTAAAATCATAATTTTCCGAGAAAAAATGTAACATTTTTGGACACTTTTTTTTATTTCTAGTGGTCTTCTGTCAAAGAAATGTGTTTGCAATAATCAGAATTTGTTATTCCAGTGTTGGTAGTCCGGCCCTCCACCATTGTTCTGGGGTTGAATATGGCCCTCCAGTAAAAATAATTGCCCACCACTGCCTCAAAATCATTGACAAAAATGTAACTTGTAGAATATGTAACAAAATGCAGAAGCCTTGTATTTTCACTCTGCTGTTAATGTTACATGCAAGTGCCCTATGAATAAGTCATTTTTCAAATCAATAATTAAAGCCTTAAAGCAGCAGTTCAAAAGTGTAAAATTTCAAATTTAAATATCCTGATACACCTTCCTGTATCGATACATGTATTGCCAACAAACTTGTGACGATACATCTCGATTGAGCCAGACCTTCCTATACGCAGACTATACGTGTTGAATTATTTCAAAAGCCACTTAAAACATTTGTCTCAAAAAAAATTTCAGATGTTACTATTTCTATCCAAAAAGTCCAGCGCAATGAGTTTATGAGCTGTTCCAGCGTGAGCACATGAAGAGGGAACAGAGGCGGAGCTCACAGGGAGAGGGACAGTGCTGGGGCCCCACATGGAAACACTGACACCAAGTAAAACTTGAAGAGGTGCAATATCATAATAATTATAAAATTATGCAATAAATTAAAGATTTGTTGGTCTAAAATAGTTCACTCAAAATTTTGGGAAAATGCTTCTGTTTTATTCAAAAGTTTCTTGGGGCAGGATCTATGATTTAGTTTACACTTATTTTTGTCTGTCGCTTTGTGTAGTTATAAATTATAATGAAAAAAGTCAATTTAAACGATGCTTTGGCTTGACTGATTAAGGTTTGTAGAAAAGACAGCAGGGCCCCGAAGCTGATTTTTACTTAGGGCCCACAAAAGGTTAGATCCGGCTCTGCATCTCGATATCGATAAGTACAGCCCTAGTACGCTAGACTCCACCTCTCTCCCAACACTCTTCTGTAAACTCATATTTTTAGAAGAATATGTGTCTGTTCAGTTCTTGTCATAGTTTGTGATCGTTGCAAATGATCATGTTTATTTTGTGTCAAAGTCTGACAACCACTCAAAAGATTAACAACCGGAGATTCAGATGTATTTTTGATTAGTTTGTCATTTAAACACAAACTATCTTCACACTCATGATCCCACAATCTGTCAGCTTTTGTCTGCTCTCTGTTCCATCCTCTGCTGTCTCCTGGGGGCTCTTCTTTATCTTCATCTAGATTTAACATAGGAGTGTTGTCACTAACTCAGTTTGAATACAAAAGTTTAGTTTAATCTTTGTTTGTCAGGGACCATGTACAAAATTCATGAATCTTATTAAAAGAAGAGATGAGCTGCACCAGTAGCTATTGTTACTTTCCAGCTGCAGGTGAGCACACAATATCAAACATTTACAAAGCTCTTGTACTTCATAAATACACAAGCAGTACAATAGGCAACAATACTCAATACAAATACTTACTAAAAATAGTTGTTCATTTTACAGTTAAAATGCTAAGTTTCATTTAGTTTAGCTGCTGATGTTGACATGTTTGATTGTCGAGGATGTGCTTTTGTAAGTTCCAGACAGTTTCAGACTGTCAGAAGCTGATTCCACTGTTTGAAACGAAAAAGCAGTCTGTGCAAAAGCAGAGGATCTTTTCGGAACGGCAGAGTTTCTGTTTCATGGAAGGTTGACCATGCAGCATTATTTATAATCTTGAAAAGAGTTCTTAAATTTGAATAAAGAGTTAGACTGTCAAAACGGAGTATTTTGTATTTACTAATGATATTTGTAATGATGATAATGCAGCGGAATAGAGATAGACAATATATGGACCGGACAATATTTTGGGATCTTTTTTTTTGCATGTCGACCTTAATTTTGGGCAATATTTGTCACGGCTGTGGATGATGTGTGGTTTAGATCAGGGGTCCCCAACCACCGGTCCGGGGCCCAAAACCGGTCCGCAGGCCATCTGCTACGGGGCCCCAGAGGATCTTTTAAATGTATTTAATTTTTTATTTTATAGTTTCTCATGCTTCCTTGTGCTTTACAATGAAAATATTGCGACACTTAACCAAATAAACATAAAATTCAAGCAATAGGAGCTAAAAACAGACACAATAATCAGTTGTATGCATTTTACGTAGTTATTTGGCGCTACCAAACTGGTCCCTGGAAAAAAAAAATTGTGACTTTACCGGTCCTTGCAAGAAAAAAGGTTGGGGACCACTGGTTTAGATCAAATGTTTGTTCTGAAAACGAGCTAAGCCCATGTTCAAATACAGCACTTCTATACCTTCAAGTGACGTGAGCATAATTCATTTACCAAAAAGAAAAAAAAATGGTTAGAGACAAGTAGAAAAAACATGAAGTTCTGTGGGCACAGAGCAGCCACGTTATCGACAAAGTCATAAACACAATTGAACTACACAAATGATGCTCCAGTGTGAACAGATCATCATCGTAAACTCGTAAACAGTCAGATCCTCACCTGGAGACACGTCAGAGCGTCAGGTCAGCTCCTCCTGCCTGATCCAAGCTTTAGAACGTTTTCTAAGAGCTTCTGCTGTTGCCTGTAAATACCCAGTCCCCAAACATGTCATATTAGCACATCGTAGGCCTAGACTAGGACTCAGCGCTCCTAGGACTGAGCCCCTGCAGACACACTATGTACCCTGCAGCAGCTCGCAAAACAACAGTTCTATGTAGTTTTATTGTGTGCAGGTTTGGGTTTGGGTCGGGTCCTGAATTTAAGCAAATTTTTTCAGGTTTGGTGGGTTGGGTTGAATTTAAAATCAAAGCAGGGGCAGGTCATGAAAAAAGCTCACTCGCACATCAATAGTGGACAGAGGCTCAGGTCACCTCCAGTTTGAAAATGACTTTTGGATGAGAGTTGAAACGTCTCCATCTTCAAATACTGTTCACTATCCAAATGACAACTTTGAAGCCTTTCTACTCTGAATCCCTCCTGGACAAAAAAGGATTGCTCACACTTTAATAATGAGTATAACTGTAACTTTGTCAGAAATGTAGTTAATATTGACTAACCAATACAAAGGCAAAGCAAGGATAATATAATTTTTGATAAAGCTCCAACTTCAAATACATGTAAAAAGTCCATTTTCTGATTTGTGAGTTTGTTTTTTAAGGATTATTCCAAGTAGTGTTTGGTAGTAGATTTTGTGTCCATTAGTATCAGATTCCCGATGCTTTGACAACACTATAACACAGACCTACATGTTATTCTAACTAATGAAAAGAGGCGTTTAGAATTGATCATACATGATTCTTAGCCTCATCTCATGGTCTTGATTGAGTCTGACACGTTGGATTATTCACGTCCATGTTAGCGGGCGTGCTCCGGAGCGCTGCGTGTGCCGGTCTAATGGAAATGAATGGCTCTGGTTGGGCAGTAATTGGGCCGTACCTGTGGAGAGGGCAGTCCCACGCAGAGCTCAGCTTCTCAGCCAGTCTGACCCACTGTGCTTTATCATCGTTTGGAAACAGCAGGGAGGAAAGCTACGTTCATTCTGATTTAAGGCCCAAAGCAGTTTCTATTTTTGTACATTTGTTTTTTTTGTTTTGGGATAAAATGAATGGTTGTTCTGCAGCTCTACAATTCACTCAAGTCACATGGCTGCTTTCTGTCCATATGCTGCCATGTACTAGTACAAACATATTTTTTCATCCTCAGCTTTTGCTCCATCTGAATAGTGTTTTAGATTTAGTTAGGTCAAAGTTACTTGTCTTTTCTCTTGCTGTTTTTGTCAGATGCTTGCTCATCGTAATAAATCATGTTTTTCAAGGTGTTTTTGAGCAGTAGTCAGATTTTATGTCAAACAATGCCCTATTACAAACAAAAGTACTTTTTTAAGGCCTTGGTCACATCTTTTTGACTCAACTTATGACTAACTAGTAGGAAAAGAAAGTTTTGATTTGTCTTCCATCAAAAGTTCTGTGTTATTTGTATTGTTCAGGCTTAAGGTTCATACGTAAAGGATGCGATGAGCAGCAAATTTTGCTTGAAATCCCATCCATGAGTATGTGTATGTCGGCAGAGAAGTGCCCTGATGTGCCGCCAATCAGAGCAAAGTGATCCAGGACCCATGCTTCAGCAAACTGCGAAGAGTGTGTCTGGTCACCACGCCCCCCGCCTGCGTTTCAGGTCAAATCTACATCGTACCGAACAATTAGATGAGTCTATTTTCATGACGCAGATGAAACAAAGAAGCTGATTGGTCGTCTGCATAAAGACAAAATTAACTTCACTCACCACATTAAAATAGCTTTGTTTCGCTCATTCATTCTACAGAAATCGCAATGTTTTTAGTTCCATGTGATACATTTTTTAATGTATTTTTTTCGTCTGACGCAGCCATGTTAGTTTTCACCGGCAGACGATGCATGATTGGCTAATTAATCTGTCAATCACGGCTACAGAAAATTGAAAGAGGGACACGGGGCCAGACAATATAAAAAGAAATTTGAGGCGATGTTGCGCTTTCTCCAGACAGATTTCTTTCAGCTGGAGCGTTGCAAATGGAGAGCACAGGCTGTATTTGACAAAGTTAACAAAGAGACAGTGGTGTTGTTGACTAATACAGGCCAAACCTGTATTAATAAATATTCTCATTAATCGCATCCTTTTGTCTGTTTGAGTCTGCCCAGGTTGAATCAAAAAGATATGTATTAGTTTCAGAGCTTTGACCTGTTTTTAGTCAAGTAATCAGTCGATGAAAGTCGATTACAGCCCTAGTTCCAATTAATAGCAATGAGTCGTATTTTATGTTCATTCAATATACAGGATTAAAACCTGACAACTAACAATGTCTTCTCTCTCTCTTTCTGTTTTTTTTTTCATGTGACTCTCCATCTCGACTTCAAAAGGTAAGAAACGCTCTTTTTTTTTAAATATTGCAGCGTGCTGGTTATTACAGAACTTTGCTTTTGGGCTTCTTCCCTTTTCATGTACAGTACGCAGGAACAGAAAAGTGCATAGTGAATGAAAGTAGGATGAACAAAGACCACCTTCTCTCCATCCTGTGATTAAAAACTGTTGGCTATTGGAATCTGTCCAGTATTTTGAGTTGAATATAAGCGGTTTTCTCAGAATATGTTGTGTCTCTTCTACTCTGCGACCCATGAGACTGTAGAGACACACTTTTAGATGTGGTGACCCTATATTCTGGTTTAATCTATGGCTGTGTCCTAATATACAGCACAAGAGAAATAGCTGGTCTCATATTGGATCTTGTATTTTAATCTGACCCACTTACACAGTACAGCACAAGTTCATATGTTTCTGTGACTTGTAGTGAAATATATTATTGTAGCAAGCTGTCTTTTTTTTGCTTCTTTGGTCACTGATGGGGTTGCAAGATTAATCCCAATCAAGCTTTGAATTAATGCAATTATCCACAGCTGCGACCAAACTAAATATTGTTTCTTATTTTGCATGGCTAAATCTTAAGTTTTGGTCTGTAAAAATTTGTTTTATAATACATGCATCCGTTCTTCTTTTGTATTTTATAGTCCTGTTGCAACACTTGCCAGTTTTCAGTCAATTAGTTGTTTAAGTCACAAAAGCACGGTCAGTGTGATATGATTCGCCAAGAGCTGATTTTGCTTGTCAGAGGCGCTATACCCGATTTTAGCTTCCTTAAAAATATAGACAAACTAAAATAATCAATTTTAAGCTTCAGTTACTCACGAGTGAGACCAAGCCCCGGTGATCAAAGATGGCGGGCGTTGTACGTCAATGGCTTTTGCTTAGTGGTGTTTGTGCCCATATTGGCTGTTAGCTTGAGCCTTTTGCTAGCTGCGCTACAGGCCATGGAACAGGCCATGGAATGTGCGCAGTTGTGTTTCACCCATAATTCTTTGATAGAGTTTGAAGAGCAGGACGTTCTGACTGTTCTGACCAATCAGAGAGGCAGAGTGAGCAGTGGTAGCCAAAGCTAAAGTTTAAAAAGCTGTTTCATACAAAACTAAAACCTTTTGAACCAGAAAAATGTTTATGACGTCAAACTAGGTAAGAATTGCTGCAAAATCCGACCGTTCTTAAAGCTTTAGATGTCGTTTCTGCCAAACACAGGCAGTTTGTGTTTGCATTGCACACTAGCGAAAAAATCCTTTCTACCTGTAGAGGAATTTTCCCGCTGCAGCACCAATGAAGCGACCACTAGGGCTGATTTACAGTAGCTACAATCTAGCAATGTCCTATCCAGATAATATATAGATTCATGAGTGCAAATGTAAGTTAGCCACTTTACTAATAACAACAACAGACAAAGAAGATTAGTCAATTAATTGGGCAATGGAGTCTTAGTCAACCAAAATTTGTAAAAATTGACAATTTTTAGATAGATTATAAGGTTTTATGATGAACAGGGACAAAAATGTGTGATTTTGTTGAGGCTAATTTGACGTTTTATACATAACTACCTTTTTTTAACGAACTCCATTGGGTTTTTAGCATTTTCATTTAGGTCAGATAAATGGAATAAAACATTTTTACATTAAACATTTACAATTTACCTTCAAAGCTTTAGCCACACCCCCTTTTGAGTCAATGAGACGCCTCATTTTTTTCTCCAACCCAGTTATGCTAAACACCATCAGTTTGCATTGGTGGATAGCTTAAATTTCAAAATATTTACTTCAGGGATTTGGGTAAAGTTAGGATTAGGGTTAAGTTTATTTGGTTAAGTTTGAGGATTTGGGAAAGGTATGCTTCTCGTGTATAGCGGCATAACTGGGTTGGAGAAAGAAAGACTCCAGTGAGAGATACTTTTAGTCGATTGAATAATTTCTCTTATCAGCTACAACCCTAAGACAAAGTATGTGGAGTTTAGAGAGAAAAACGGACAATATGTCTTATGTCAATTTGAATTGCTTGCATTTTATTTTATTACTACAGCACTGAATATTGGAATAACTGGTTAGTTATGATTAATAGCTAAACTTGTTGCGACCAGAGTGTGTCTTGTACCAGTTCTTGAGTTCTTCTTATGTCTGCTATGCTGTTTACAACATGCTGTGGACTTTGGACAATGAGTCAGAAAAATGTTTACTTTCTTTCTCTCACAGATACTGGGATTGTGTCACGCAGTTGTTTCAGCATGGTTCTCACCTGTATCTTTCTGCTTTGTACATTTTTTATTGTTGAAAAGGCACCGCTGCAGAGAATCATCCGTCTGCGATTGTGTCAGACAGTTCTTCCTCACGGTTAGAGCAAACAATGTGTCTGATTGAATGAAATGTGGTGATTGTCGGCAGCTTATGGCTTTGAATTTCAACCAGTGTGCTTTGAAGGGTTGCCAGGTATGTCTCGGAAAAAATATCTACTTTGAGATCACTTGGACGTTTTGGAGTTTTTGTAATCGTGTAGTTGTCCAGGTAGATTTCAACATAGAAAAAGTACAATTATGTCAACTGAGGATGTTTTATGATACATTCAAGTTGCTTCTTGGGTTATGCTAATAGTTGGGTAGGAAAGACAGACCATTTAACATACCTATAAGTAGTATTCTGCCCGAGATTTGCTTTGTCACCACTCTTGCATTCTTGGATGTTTTCACAAAGTTCACATTGCAAAATAAACTTTTTATTGTAAAGTTGCTTCCTCATCAAAAATATTGCTAGAGTTTTGTTTGTAAGACATCTTTTGTTCTCCCAAAATCACTGTCCATAAATAGTCCAGACTTGTTTTAAGCATTTGAGCAGAATTAGCATATCAGACAAGATTGGTTTGATTGCATAGCCGCTGTAATTTTATGGAGTGAGTAAACACAGCCACGTGGGGACATTTCATTAAGTTTAACAGGTACGTTTAGACTTCAAGTTACTGAAATGTGTAAGTTTGGGTCTGGAGTTTGGGGTAGGTTAAGATTAGGATAAAGATGCCGTTAATATTCATAAACAAGAAATGAACCAAGGCTGCAACACATGTCATATTTACAGAAATACAACCTTTAATTCACTGCAGTAAAATCTATCTAAAGACACAATCTTTACGCTGAACCCAGCAGCCTTTTTTTTTTACTGTAAGGATTATCATCTGTAAACAGTAATCTTTATTTATTTAGCACATTTCACTGACTCAAAATCACCAATGAAAGGAGTTGGTCAAATAACACAAAGAGAGATTTAGTTTGAAAGACGTGAAAAAAGCAAAGCCATAACATCAGCGTCATTCCGGGGAAGAATAAAGCAAGCGTACGTACAGTATATTAACATAGCAGTACAAAGACCTTTGTTATTCTTAGGCAGTGAGTTGAATTGAAGAAGCTGTTTTGAATGGAAAAAGATACTGACTGCATTTGACTGAAAGATTTTTTTCAGAAATTTTTGACATTTCTAACCCCAAAACATGCAACACTAATGCAAATTTTGTCCAAATTGTCGTCGTTTGATAATTATTGGTGTGTCACTACATCTTTTCAACTAATTTTCAAAATACACTTATCAACAAATCATCTGCTCAGGTCATATTTTTCAGTATTTCATATGCATCATTTATAAGTAGATTAACTAATGTTTCCCTGCAGTATGTCTCTCCCTTAAACCCTCCACTTTCTGCCCTTTTAACTTCCAAAGACACATAACCTGAGTGTATTTCCTCTGTCGTGTGTGGGCCTGTGAACCTCAGCGTGGGGGATTTACCTGTAGGTTGTAGAATGGGGTCAGTGTCTCTACCCGTAGTGAGTGTTCAAGGACGAGCGTGGAGCCAGGTGTGGGATCCGTGCGCACTATCAAGCTCTGAGTTAAAACAAAACCACCGGAGCATCCATCAAAGTGCCGTCGGAGGAGGAAACAGGGCCATATGCTTCTGTTTGAGGTAATTATGTGGGTAAATGCATAAGTCCCAGAAAATACCTTTAGAGAGAAAACTGTAGAGGTGGAAGTAGTCACCTAGGTGCGAGTCACAACTAAGGCTCAAGTCATCAGGGTGAAGTTGCATCAAGTCATAGCAAGTCCTACATTTTTGTGACCACTAAAAATTACATAAACAATAAATACATGATTGAATGATCATTAGGGGGTGCTGTGGCATTGTAAAATTAAATACATTTTGGCACCCTGTCCTATTTGTACAAATGCAAATGCAATGCATAAATGCTATGATATATTTAGGTACAATAAAAATCAAATTTTTTTTCCCTTTACATTGGTTCATCATTGCAATATTTTGAAGCCTGACTCTGGGTGTACACTGACTGTGAGGCGGGTTCGGTTCGGGACATGTGTGGGTTTCTTGCAAAGTGCCTGTTATAGTCTGGTTTTGTCCAAAGCCACGCGGATTCACGTATATTCCCATGAGAATGCTCACACAATGAATTGAAAGCAGCACTAGACCGCCGCTGTCTCTGGGAAAAATAGACTTCATTCCACAGACCCGCACTCGTATCTGCACTCCTTGGAGGTCAGTGTACGCGGGCACATTGGTTTTAGGCACTTTTGAACTTGGGTGGGACCCGCACCGTACTCACACTTTGGGCCAGATTATCAAGCATTTGCTCATGTGCAAAAACAGATTAGGGGAGCAAAACTTTGGCAGAAATTAGCTTTCTTACTCACACTAATGATGCAGAACTTGAGGTGGTTCATATCTGTTTTGTTCAATATGTTGTATGTGCATCTTCCGATATTAAAGTTTGTGTAAAAAGCTCATAAATAACACATTCATTTTCATTGTTTGTGTTTTTCAATACAAGCCACATACCCAACTCATATCAAGTCATGAGCCTGAAGGTATTTCTCAAGATAGTCATAAATGTGAATAAATAAAAAATGTGACTCAAGTCAGTTCAGGTCAAGTCAGTCTCCACCTCTGGCAAAATGTCTTTTTTTTTAATGAAGATGGGACACTGCAAAAATTAATTTTCACTTGAATAGATATGTTGACAATATGTTTGTGCTGGAGAAAAGCAGTGCCTTTAAGTTGCACAAGCCTTCTGTACACAGACAGATACAGATATAGCTTTACTTGCTGCTGGATTAACTATAATTCTCTTTCTCCATCGCTCTCTCTCTCTCTCTCTCTCTGTAATCGTCCATAGCTTTGACTCGAAACATCCCCTGATACATCTGAGCGTCTGAATCACTGTCATTAGATGTGATAGAGCTGTGTTCCTGCTGTGACCCTCCTCTCCAGCCAAACGCACACTCATTCTTCTTCTGAGCGAGTTTAAAGCCATCAGACTTCCAGCAGAGCCATGTGTATCCTCGCTACCTCCTGCCACAACTAAAAGAACAAATGTGACAACTTTGGGCTCTACCTGCACCACAAGAGCTGGGCAAAAGTGGCAGAAACGCTACAGGAATGTCAGACTATCATAGTTTTATTGTGACATTTTTGGGTCGTTACATTTTGAGAAAAATATTAAATCTTGCCCTGATAATGTGTTTTTTGGAAATGGTTCTTTCAGACAATGGTCAATGTGTGAGGTCATCTGGAGTCCTTTGATTAAGTGATTTGGTTCATTTTTTTTTTCTCCAATCTTGGTTTAAAATCAAGGTTATGTCCAGTAGATTCTGTTCTTGTGACACATTACATTCTAGACCAATGATATTTAATTCAGATAGAGTTATAACACTTATATTGTCTAAATGCATTTTTGTTATTTCAATACATACAATGACTTGAATATGTTTCCTCTGAGTGTGTTTGTGTGTGTTTAGACATTTAAAAAAAAAAAAGTTTTTATTCAGCGAAAGTCGGGAGATGCGCTGTGTCACGCCCTCGTTTGTCTGTCATTTTGCTCCGGAAGAAGTTCTGGGCATTCCCATATTTTCCAAACAAGGAAGTAGCTTCCTTAATGCATTATTCATTTTTATGTAAATAACCGTTCATAGCTGGAGTCTGGAGTTTGGTGAATTTGGCATAAAGGCTGTTAAGAAGGAGTTATGAGCGTTTCTCAGCAGTTTCTTAAAGTGGAAGTTACGCACAATTTTTTAAAACCACTGTCATTTTTAAGGCTCAATGTTATTGAAATAGGGAAAAAACTTTTGATCTATTTTAGACCTTTTTAGGCTATCTTTGAAACTGGGTTTGATGTTATGGATGCGTAATCTGTCAAACAGAGACGTTTGCAGGTTCATAGGTGTGACAAACAAACCTAGCCTGTGACATGCTGTTTTAATGACAAAAATGAATGAATGAACTAATTACACTTCAGGTCGCTCATTAGTATCCTGATCATGGAAACCATCTGATATCATTGGTTGTTCACTCACAGGAGGTGGGGACTATATTTATTTAACCAATCACTGCTTTGTGGTTATTTTGCCTCCAGGAAGTAGAGCAATAACCTGTGATAAACTTGCAAATTAAAAGCTACAATATCAAATTCTATTGCAATATTAGAATCTTTAATCAAGAGATCTATGACAAATTCTGTTACTTGCTCGGCGCTGAGTCCCCCGCCCCCCCTCTCCCCTCCCTCTCACTTTCCCTCCTTTTTCTCTATTCTTCTCTCTCTTCCTCTACCCCCCTCTCCCTCTCTCTTTCTTCCTCTCTATTTCCCTCCCTTCTCTCTCTCTCCCTCTCTCTCTCCTCTCTCCAACTCCCCCTCGCTCTCCCTCTTTCTCTCCTTCTCTCTTTGCTCCCCTCTCTCTCCCTCCTTCTCTCTCTTCCCCTCTCCCTTCTTCTCCCTCTCTCCCCTCTGCCTCTTTTGCTCTCCCTCTCTCCTTCCCTCCCTCTCTCTCTCCCTCTTCCCTCTCTCCCTCCTCCTCTTACTACCTCTTTCCTTCTCTCTCTCCCTCTCCCACCCCCTCTCTCCCTCCCTCTCTTTTCTCTCTCTCTCTCTCCTCTCTCTCCATCCTCCTCCTCTCTCTCTCTCTCTTCCTGCCTCCTCCTTCTCTCTCCCTCTATCTTCTCTCTCTCTCCCTCTCCTCTCTCTCTTCTCTCTCCCTCCCTCCTCCTCCTCCTCTCTCCCTCTCTCTCTTTCTCTCTCCTCTCTCCTCTCTCTCCATCCTCCTCCTCTCTCCCTCCCTCCCTCCCTCCTCCCTCCTTCTCTCCCTCCCTTCTTTCTCTCTCCTCTCTCTCTCTCTCCCTCCTCCTTCTCTCTCTCTCCCTCTCTCTCTACCCCCCTCTTTCTCTTCCTCCTCTCTCTCTCTTCTTTCTTTTTCTCTCTCTCTCCCTCTTTCCCTTCTTCTTTCTCGCTTCTCTCTCTCATTCCTTCCCTCTCTCCTTCCTCTCTCTCCCTCCTCCTTCTCTCTTCCTCTCTCTCTACCTCTTTCCCTCTGTCTCTCTGCCCCCCCTCCTTCTCTCTCTCTCCCTCCCTCCTCTTCTCTCTCTCCTCGTCCTCACCCTCTCTCTTCTCTCTCTCTCCCTCCTCCTCCATCTATCTCTTCTCTCTCTCTCCCTCCTCCTCTCTCTCTCTCTCTCTCTCTCCTCCTCTCTCTCCCTTCCTCCTCCTCTCTCTCTCTTCTTCTCTCTCTCTCCTCCTCCTCCTCCCTCTCTCTCTCTCTCTCTCCCTCCTTCTCCCTCTCTCTCCTCCCCCTCTCCCTCCTTCTCTCTCTCTCTAAAACCCCAGCTCCTCTCTGTGATTGATGCTCCGTCCTTTCTCTTTGCTGATTGCTTTATTTCTTCAGTCGCTCGAGGATCCAACACACACAGCTCCGAGGACTAATAAGGGCCTGTATTGAACTATTGAAAGCTTTTTGACGCAGGTTTGACGTCACGAGGATGATGTTCATTTCAACATGACCTTTTCACAGTTTGGAGAAAGCAATCTGGGAAACATCTGTACACTCATTTGCTCTAATTAAAAACGTGTGTTATGTGTTATACGGCAGTACATAAATAAATAGATCTTCTTTCGGAGCCATGTGCCTTTTTGTCACTTTTCAAACTAAGATGTATTTTTGGAGTTTGGCTAAAAATAAGTTTATGTTTGCTTGTGGTGGAGTGGTCTTTCTGATTTAACCTAGCTTTAGCAAGTTTGTTCTTGTGTACTCACTTGTATAAGCTCGTATTCACTTTATTCTGCCCCGCCCACTTTTCTTGGCAGCACACTTCCTGTTTAGCAGCAGTTAGCCTGTGGAATTCAGTCTCTGGTTATTTTAACTTAATTTTATTGCAAGGATTTTCAATTATATTTTTTCAGAGAGCTAAGGTTTGAGTGCAGGACTACAAACTGAACTACAAATGTGTTTTACATTCATCATTCACAAACAACTCGAAATAATACTATTATACTCTTTTCATTGGGATGGATAAAATACAACAATAAAACCTTAAAAATAACCAGATAAACAGCTGAAACATTGAGGTTTCTTTCACATTTTTCATGGACAGATTTTAGGGTTACTCACAGTTTAACTCATTACCTTTATGTTACTAAATACAATTTTGTTTGTTGAGGAAATTATTTGTTGCAAGAATTAAACATATTGAATTTCCGACTGCAGTTATCATAAACAACTTGTAACACTTTATATTAACTACATCTTGTTAAGCCTTAATACACTCTTAATAAGCATGAATAATGGATTAATTATTAATGAACAAATGAGAAGTTATTGAACAAAATAGGCTATTAAGGCGTAGTAACGACTTAATTACTACAAGCCCTACCCCTCAGCCCAAAATCCTAATCTTAGCTCCTTTATTGAGCAGTACTAAGCCTTAATAAACCGCCGTTTGAATCTACTCTCCTTCAGAACAGTGTTGCCGGTTGACCTAAACATGCATATTTTTGGAGGTAGGAGGAGCTAAAGTAACACAGACAGAACATGCAAACTCCATCCAGAGAGACTGTGGCTGTGTCCGAACGTCCATGCTGTTTACTATATATAGTGCACTATTCAGGGTCACGCCATGTTGTAGTGGTGTCCGAATATCAAGCAGGTCAAAAAGTAGTGCACTCAAAATGTCCCACAATGCATCTGGAAAAGTAGTACGCATCGATGGTTACTAGAATGTCAATATAGACATTATTCATGGCGAGAATCGGAAAAACAGCACGGACGTCAGATCTTTAACCAGAAACAACACAACTGAAGTAAAGATATAAGGAGCCCAAACTCACTGTTGAGTCTGAGAATAAACAAAACATTATAACTGAAAACCATAAGATGCTAACGTTAGCTGCTTACCTTAGTTTAGGCTGTAAAAATGAATTGTCCAGTCCTTTGTAGATAAATGTACTGTACGCTTTCTCATTCAAAGACTCTCCTTTATTTTCATGACTATGGATATTGTAGATTCACAATGAAGCGATAAACACCATGAATGACCAGGAGGAGAGTGATGAGCTGGCCTCCACAGTCACCAGACCTGAACCTAATCCAGATGGTTTGGGGTGAGCTAAACTGCAGAGTGAAGGTAAAAGGTCTAAACATCTCTGGGAACTCCTTCAAGACTGTTGGAAGAGCATTTCAGGTGACCACTCTTGAAGCTCATCAAGAGAATGTCAAGAGTGTGCAAAGCAGTAATCAAAGCAAAAGGCAAAACCTAGAATATGACATATTTTCAGTTGTTTCACACTTTTTGGTTATGTACTATACTTCCACATGTGTTTATTCATAGTTTGGATGCCTTCAGTGTGAATCTACAATGTTCATTGTCAAAATAAAAGTCTTTGAATGAGAAGGTGTGTCCAAACTTTTGGTCTGTACTGTATGTGCGTGTCTAAAGAACTTGACCAGTATTTATTACAAAATTCATTTTTATCGGACTTTTTTGTTGACCGTTACTTTAACTCATGTCAACTGAAAGTAGTGTGTTTCTTGTCTGAAAGACCAGATGAATGAGTGCACTGACCAGTCACTGAACAGGGCAGGTATTGAGTAGATAGGGAACGAGTGTGGACGTTCGGACACAGCCTGTGAGATGTTGATTTTATCCAACCTCGTCCATCTCCTCATTACGAAGCCAGAGCTCTAACCACTCTGCTACTCTGCACCCAACATTAAAAATAGTCAAAAACATGATATTTTCTTTGTTTAAATTCTCTTAAAAAATGCAAGATTGTGATCCAAAGCGTTTGTGTGGGAGTGTTGATGTCAAACACGCAGGCCGACCACACTGCTGACTCATTACTTTTCTGTCTTTGGAGCGAGAATCAGCCACGGTTCGACCTCCTGCTCTGCACCACATCCAATATTTATACAGAAGCCACGCTCCCATCTCGTCCCGCTCATCCATATGCAGCGTGGGCAAGCAGCGTGTAAAACTTCATCACTTCAACACTCCACTGCTAATGCTGACATTCCTCCGTCTCGTTTTTGACTTCAACCTCGTGGATCTTGTTTTGATACAATTACGTTTATTTATGCTCAACTTTACATTTCTTAGTCATGGTTGTTTATTTCAATCCATGCTGCGTGTTTTTGGAGTGTGTCACGATTTGTTCAGGCACTGTTTAGGTGATTTTTAGTGGTGTCTGAATGTAGCTGGTGAAAAGGTAGTGGACTCAATACTTCTTACAACCCGTCTGTGTCCAGCGATTGTCACTAAACTGGTCAAAAAAACCACAATGCTGTCTTTTTCCAAATTTTTTTTTTTTACGTTTTATTGAGTTGTGCCCTTGAATTTGCAAACCCCAGAAAACAATGCAGTGGTATTAAAAAAAATTCTAGATCATTCGGTCATAGATTTGTGGCAAAGAGAAAGTCTGTTATACAGTCCTGCAGTGGTAGAAAGTGGGTAGTGCTGGGAGTAACTCATTTCAAAAGTAACTAGTTACTGTAACATATTCAAGTGTTCTCATAGATTGCGTGTCTAAGTCACACTCCGTAAAATACCGTGTCAAGACCATCCTTCTTCCTATATTTTTGTGTGTCTATTACACATTTTCTTGGTGTCGTATGTGTTTTGGTTCAGGGAACACAGAAGGTTTTATTTAGACTTAACGACTGACTTTAGGTCTGAAGTTACAAAAACAGGTATGTTAAGGTTTGAGGCTTGCAGGCTTTGGTTCAAGCTGTTTAACATTGCGTATTATAGACACACATATCTGTAAGAACAGGCTATCTATTCCTCTTTTCAGTAAATAGTGTAACACATTACTTAAAACATTGTTGACAACATATAAGTAATTACAATCTGAGTAACTCAAGTTTCTTAATAATGTTATTACATTTAGATTCTACTGAAAACCGATTCAGCATCCAAACAAGTTTGACACAGAAACTGTGATGTAGAAGACTTTCTTTGGCGTCTGTTGACTTGAGTAAAATAAAGGTTTGTGACAACATATTTATATACATGAATCAGAATCAAGTAATGTACAAGAAGTGTGACTAAGTGATTCAGAGCACTGAAACCCATTGTAATACAAGTATATTACATTTGAATCACTGTTATAGTGTAATAAATATGTATTACAGTTTTACAGTAACTTGTCCAACATTGTAGTGGCACTAGTGAGTTGGGTGGACACTCAGCTTTAGCCTTTGTTGTGACAAAAATTGACATGTCATTGAAAATACTGAGCAACTGATATAGAATTCAGTCATTTAAACAGTCAGTCAGCAAACTGAAATAGTTACTTATTACTACAACTATCGCACAATTTAAATGGCTTTTGGTTCTTATTTAGAACAGAGTTGCTAGGTAACCGTTTCTGGAAATACGTCCACCTATCATATGTCACATCCATCTTGTAAAACCCCGTCCCATCCAACATTATTCTCCTCAAACCTTTGCCCTGAGACGAATCCAATCCCTGTTTTTCTCCCTGTCCCAAACCTTGAACCAGTTTATCTTCATTTTTCATAAGAATGCAGGAGATGATCCATTTGGACCACAGGCTTGAGCGAGGAGGCAGAGGAGGTTCACATCTGTCACGGCTTTTCCCATCAGCCCACAGACACGGCATTAGCACAGAGAGATGCTTCTTGTTTCCTGTGTTATAAATCTGATGGTTTCTGTCTTGTCTTCTCAGAGAAATGTGCTTTGGACTTGTAGAAACTTTAAAAACAGACTAATGCCCAAAAGATTCTCCTGACTATATCAAAGTCTGAACATGAAGGAGAAATAATACTTGTTCTGCTCAGTTTTCCCCAGATCTTGGATTTAATGAAACTACAACTGAGATGTGTCTTTCAAAGGGTTTTCTTTTACACACATACATCATTTTCACAACTTTGCTCAACTTTTTTATACCCATGCAGCTTTTCACCACAGAAATCTGTTCAAATATTTTGGAAATCTCATTTTTAGATGATTAGAATATTCTTAAATCAGAATGCTGTTTTCACATTTGTAAAAGTAATGTTTTTACTGCTTTAGAGACAGAAACAGCTGAACTATTTCAGTTTAAACTTACAAGTTACATGTTTTTCTCCCTTGCATGACATAGTTTGAGCCTTCTAGTTCTTCTCTATGATGATGAGTTTAGTCAGAGCGAGTTTATCTGTAAGAAAATATTGACAACATTAGCAACTTCATAGTTTTCGGAGAGTACGAGGTTTTATATCTAGTTGTGGATGGGATTGTCATTATCTTATTTGAGATGTGGTTCAGTTTGTTAGTGCTGTAGTTTTTTAGTCGATTAGTCGGTCGATGGAGTCTTGGTCGACCAAAATTGTATTAGTCGATTCTTCTTTTATTTAGATAGATATTTTGATTATACGAGTTTGTATTCAGCGGCAATAGAATCATTGGTCTGATCTGCCTTATAACCACACAGTTCATTAATCTAAACTATAGTTTTAAGGTTTTAAGCAAAGTTTCCTTTAGAGTTGTTACAAGACTAAAATTTCAAACCTGATTTTTATACCAAGGTAAAGACTTGATTCTCAAAACCACAATGAGAATGAAAAAGTCAGATTTTTATACAGTGGACGGACATTTTCATCACAAAACGCAAGTACATTTTATTTTCAAACCACTCTTGATGAAGCTCAGGATTATTTTAAAACTTTTCAGAAAAAACGTATTTATTTTTTCCCAGAAAAGATCAAATTTAGTCAAAATTTTTGTCATTGATATTTGTTCCAATGATTATCTAGTTGCGATACCAGTTTTAGCATTGATGTTTTGACAACGCTGCTCTTTAGCCTCAGAGCTTTTGTCACGCCCCCTTTTTAGTCGATTAATCGGTCGATAGGACATGTCTTTAGTCGACCAAGAGTTTTGTTGGTCGACCACAGCCCTACAGTTTGTAAGTAGCTGTACTTAGTATACGATACTACCCAAACTTGTTTGGTCAAACTGACTCTTGTATTATATCAGAATTTTTAGTGAAGGGACATTTGCAAACAATCCGATTCTTTTGAAGGATTTCTCACTGTAAATGATGAGAATCGAATCACAAAGGTAAACGATTCATTCCCTTTTTTGTTCATTGTGTAGGAAACAAACACAAGTATAGAAACTAGGGATGGGACGATATATGATACTATCGCTAATCATGATAATTAAAGGCCCAATTAAATAATTGTGGCGTTTTTCATAATCGTGATAATCATACGTGACGATAATTGCAATTATAGCAGCATTCAAGCGCCTGTGGCTTCATAAGAGCATCTAATAATCTGATGCTGTGAACCCAGTAAAAGCTGTGTTATGGTTAAACAAAGAAAAGGTTCATGTGTTAAAGTTAATTAACGACTCTGAGACAAAGTTAGTAGATTTCTGCTCAACATTGTAACAATACACTTTTTATTTATTGTCATGTTTTGATGTAAATTTTTCTGGGGATTTTGACGTTTTTATCACGGTGAAGATAATACAACTTTAGACTAAAATGCTGTACCGCTGCAGCAGTTTAATCCTAATGCACCTCTGTAAATATCTCCATGGCTCACCTCTCTGACTCTCTCTGGGAAAAGTGATTGAAAAGATAGAACCTGATTTTCCTTTTTAATCTCTGAGTCGTGTATTTGAATGTGGCTCCAAACTCGAGCAGGATATTACAAAAACGGCAGCAGAAGTGGAAAAAGCCTGGATCGTGGCAGCTTTGATTAATGATGTGCTGCAATAAGCTGCAAGATCCACAAAGGCAGATGTCTGTCAAAGTAACGGCACAGCCCAGTCCAGCCCAGGTCTGCAGTCAACGTGGAGTTTGATTTGGCTGGTTTTATTATGCTAGAAATAGAAATAACATTATGAAATTTGAAAAAACAGAGCCATATTGGTAAAAATATAGATTGATTCACAGTTTCATCTTCATAACTTGACTTCCATGTATGAACTCAGGGCGTTGCATTAGTCCTGGGGCAGGTTAGCAGTTTAATGACATGTGGTCAGACCTCAAGTCTATGACTAGACTGGATCTAAATGCACTGAGTCTGAGACAAGACCGAGATCTTAAAAAAGTGGTTTCAAAATCGATCTCAAGTACTACAGCATTATGGTTTGTTTGTTTGTTTGTGTCCATTTTAAGATCATGGCAATTATTCAGTCAATCCATTAATCTAGCGTTTTAAAATAAAAGGAATTGCACATTGCAAAGGTGTTCCAAGCACATGCAATTGTATTAGTTCTCAACTTTCTTGCTGTGCACAGAACGTCAGTTGGCTTGTTTATTCAAAATAACCCCGCTGTACACTGGGTCTGAGCTCAGTGCGAGATGGGACTCGCACGACTTTCGTAAGACTTAGAAAATGCTTAAACCAATGCGCCTTGTACACAGACCCAGTGCAGTCTATTTGTGTCGGAGGTCACAGCGGTCTGATGCGACTTTCAAGTCATAATATGAGCATTTTCACGTAATCCACGTGAATAGAGCTGATGTACAAGCACGTCGCAAGAAACTCTGTCACATCTTGGACCAAACTCACCTCGCAGTCTGTGTGCAGGAGCATAACTAACTTCTGTACTTATAAGCATTTCCTGTTCAGTTCATTTCTACAGCAACATATTGCATTCATTTAAATAAAAATAATCTCTGTTTTACAGAGAAACGTTTCTTTTTTTATGTAGCCTATAAAGTTTTTGACCCAGGTCCTGCCGTGAGCGCACAGTGAAGACACTTCCTGCGACGAAGTTTTACTCCATGATTATCCAGTATGATATATGCTAGATAGTCTGGTCCGGAGGGACGGTGATTAAGTTAAGGAGAACGGGTGAGCTTAGGAACAGGTTGGGTAATGGGTAAGATCAGGACAAAGTGCGGGTAAAGGCTAAGATATAAAATTTATAACAATTTAGGTCGGTTTAGCAACAGCTTTACCCCGGACCAGACTAGCACTAACCATCCAATATGTGAAGAAGCTTCCTAATTGTTTTTGAGTCACTACATGTCCTGTCTGGTGCATTGCAGATGCATCCTCTTTAACCATGGAGCAAGCCACTGGCTGAGTTGATTCGGGTGAAACATGACTGTAGCCTGTGTCCAGCAGGTCAGACTTCTCTTTGCACCTGAACAAAGATGTCTTCCTAAGGCCTAGTTGACAAGCTTGCCATCTTTTAAGCACAAAATCTCCCAACACCTTAAGCCCAATGTAAAATATCAATTAGATGGAATAACTTAGACATTTTCGCTATAAGTTTGAAGCTGAATGAGCAAATCTCCACATCACTTCTGTTGACAAAACATTCCCAGATAAAACAGAAACTTTTCTCATCAAAACAGAAACTTTTCACATTAAAACAGAAACTTTCCTTGTAAAAACAGAAACTATTTCAATTCAAATGAATGCAATAAGCTTCCTACATTTCTATGAGGTTTTCACAACGTCAGTATAAAAACGTCAGTTGTTGGGAATGTCTCTAAAAACATGTTAATGACTTTACCAAAGGACCAAAGTGTGTCTTGGAGGCGTGTTTGTCTAAATGCTAATACTAACAATAAATACTGATGTTCCTTGTAAAAAGCCTATTAGTTGACTATCACTAACTCCACCCACTCTTTTGTGAATGTACAGAGCTTCACAACTTCATTCAGAAAATTCAGAGTTGACAGACCGAGCAATGCATTTGCTTCAGTTTCAGCTAATTAGGTTCAATGCAGACCTCTACTGTAGTGTGTCTTATCCAGTTTGTGTTTGTTTTGTAGAGAGAATGCTTCTCCTCAGCACTGAATTTACACAAGACAATTCCAGTAAAAATAGTTAATATCCAGAGGGAGATGTTTCCAGGGTTCAGATCAGAGAATAGCTAAAGGAAAGTCACTTGTGGATGTGCTACAATATGCAAACTGTCTTCTTCCTCCTCTTTAAGAACAGCAGTGTTGAGCGTTAGCGACGGCGTCCGCAGCGTGGAAAGTCAAAGTGATTAAGTGCAATAAATCGTCGGGAGCAGGCCCTGACAGCAGCCGGGTTTGATGCTACGCTAATTGTGCTTGGTTTGATCCCCTGAGGTCTGCGCATATAGGACAGCTTCATTATCTCTGTCATGCCCATTTGATCTAAAAAACAGTGCCAAAGTCAAAGCTGCCCCAAGGACCGGCAGATAAACATGAGAAAGTTAGTGAGGTGCAAGGAGTCCACTCAGTATGGATGGTAATTCTAGAAAAAAAATAAGATAAGGTGTGTTGGATAAAAAGAAAGACATTGATTGCTTAATGGGAAGTAACACAAGTAGATCTCCGACCTCAAACTGTCCCACTGCCCCAGCAATGAATACTTTATAATATCATACATACACACATACTGCATTATTGGCAATGGCATAAACAGTAATTGTATACCATTGATCTTAAAAAGATGACAGAGGTTTTTAATTTTCATAAAGGTGCACAAGAACATGAAAATGTGTATATTTACCACGACATTACAGGACATGTAAAGTGCGTATGATTAGCAAGAGTTCAGGGCTATTTTGCGTAATTACGGTACGTGTCGCAGTCCCAGTTCATTTCTCTGGTGGTTGTTAAGACGTGTTCTTATTTATGAATATTAACTAAATCATGATTCTATCTTAAACTTAAACTGCCCAAACTCCAAACCTAAACTTGCCCATTTTAGTAACTTGAAGCCTAAACTTATCTATTAACTAAAACATGTCCATTAATGCTCTCCTGACCTTCCCCCGCTCCCCTGCAAAAGAGATTCTGAATCTCAGTGGGACTTCCCTGGTTAAATAAAGGTCAATTAAAATTAAATTATTACACGTAAAGAAAATGTCCCCACGTGGCTTCAATTAAAACTTTTTTATATCGTGTTAAATGTATGGCGTATCTTAACGCAAAAAAGGCCTGAATTTGTGGTCATAATACGCTGTTTTTGTCTCGTGTAAATGTACATTTCTTGTGAGACTGTTGGAGAGTCGCAAGTGTGCGAAAGAAGAGTATTTTTTTGTTGGAGGTCGCACGGCACGGTGACTGAGCGGTTAGTGCTCTCGCCTCACAGCAAGAAGATCGCGGGTTCGATTCCCGCACGGGCCGGGCCTTTCTCTGTGGAGTTTGCATGTTCCTCCCCGTGTCTGGGTGGGTTTCCTCCGGGCACTCCGGTTTCCCCCACCAACCAATAACATGCATGTTAGGGTAATATCCTCCGCTACGGTAGTCCTGACAAAGTCTAGCAACAACATCTGGAGATGGGTCCCCGAGCGCTGCACTGCAGCGATCACTGCTCCTGAGGAGATGCCCCAGGATGGGTCAAATGCAGAGGACAAATTTCCCTACGGGGACAATAAAGTATACCTTAACCTTAACCAGTGATTTGATGCGACTTTCAAGTCGTAATACAGCATTCTCATGGGAATACGTATGGTTTTGAGTGAACACAGACCGGCAGAGGACTGGAGCTGATGTTCAAGTCACTTTGCAAGAAACTCGCACGTGTCTTGCACCAAACTTGCCTCACAGTCAGTGTACGGAAGCGCATGTCCATGTGTTGAACTCTGATTTGAGTTCTTCCACAGTATCTCTGGCTTTGTTGGAAAAGTAAGACGTTCAATGAAATACTTTGAACTTGACTTGACTTGTCAACTAGAGCCTACC